>VZRV01007534.1:1083561-1240761 GCA_013398115.1 Falcunculus frontatus
TTGGTTGGCTTTTTTTTTTTTTTTTTTTGAGGGGCTAGATTCTTTGAAGTCTCTTGCCCCTAAAATACTTCATTCACTGTCAATTTATAAGTATTTAAGTTTGTAATATTACCAGTGTTGAAGAGCAAAACTTGAATATAAGCAGTATAAATCCATGTTGCCACTGTAGGCATATGCAGCACAAACATCTTATCTAGACCAAAGTTTGTCGACTTAGCACATTGTACTTGATGCTGTGTGTCACCTGTCTCTTGTTTGTCTATAGATTAACACAAAAATGTCATTGCAAACTAAGTGAATAGGGCATAGACTAAGCACCTGCCACTTTTAAAACTCTTTAGAAGACTCTCTTGTTTATTTTGTAAGCACCCAGGGGTGCAGTTAAATAACTGCATTGAAACAAACAATACTGGTGATTATTAAGGAGGCTTTTCACATGAAAATTCACTTCAGAAAAAAAAAAAATGTTTTGCAGATGTAGAGAAGAAAACTGTATCACTAAGAACCACTCAAAATACTTTGGTGGACCAAAACACCTTTATTTTTCTCTTGGCAATCTGCCAAGTTCACTGTCGTTTGAAAAGAATTCTATAGCTGGAGGCTAAAGCAGAAACTGCAATGATTTAAAAGAGAATTGGCTACAGTAAGAATGATAAAGCACCATATCGTTAAAATGCAACTGGCATCTTAGCCTCCCTACAGCTCTTGAAAATGTGCTTACTCCTCAACTATTTACCAAGAAAGGAACAGAAACAATTGAAATCCCACAATATAGAAAAATGTTAAAGAACTTAGAAAATAAGTACATGCACAATAATTTGCTGGTAGGACAGTTAAAATAACGATGCATTATACATGGCCAGATTACAAAGAAAAGAATATAGAAATACATAGCTGAATGTAGTTCTATATTCATTTATCTCAATTAAACATATAGCAAGTGAATTAATAATGAAGATCCACTTACATTTAGAAAATTAAAGCTTTATTTGCAGCTTGTGGATTAAACATTCAAATGTTGTAGGACTGATAATATTTACATTTTAATGCTTGGAGAATCATCAACTGCTGTCTAAACTGCTTGGGAAATTAGATTTAGAAAGTCCTTGCATCAAAGCCTTGTGTAGTGGTCTTCTCTGGAAAGCTGTTTTGCAAGACTAAGACTGTGACAGAAAATAGCTATAGTTTCACAGCGAAGGAAGAGTTCAGAAAGGCCTTCAGCAGTTTCAGATAACAGAATTTGTTATTCAGATGTTGCTTACTCTAACGAGATAATAATATGCAGGCTTGAGTCAGAAAACTGCGCAACTGTGTTTTCAGGTTCACAGGGAAGAATTTATTTACAGCTAGATGTTTAACTTGCAAACTCTGTTGGTAAGATTTCCCTCACAAAATTCAGTTTGACAGATTTCATTTGTTCGAGAACTGTGTCCAGTTTTACAATTAAATGGAGCTGTTTCACTCAGCATTTATAAATGACATCAGATGCCATAGCAACATGATTACAAGTTTCCATCAATTTGTAGAGCTGAGTAAATAATTATCAGTGAATAATTAACTAAACAAAATTAGCCTCTTTCTCTGCTTCCAGCATGTCCTCAAGCAGATTGTATTTTCTCAAATGTATTCCTTATTTAAACCACATGGAAACACTCCAGACCCCACAGAACCACATCTTCAATATGCTATAAGTCTATATGGGGT
Organism: Falcunculus frontatus; assembly: GCA_013398115.1. Lineage (NCBI taxonomy): Eukaryota > Metazoa > Chordata > Aves > Passeriformes > Falcunculus > Falcunculus frontatus. The sequence continues at coordinate 1,085,266 of VZRV01007534.1, forward strand.
AGATGACTAGCTAGAAGACATATACAGGACTTCCCATGGGAAGGGCAAACCAAACAGAGTCAGAAGGAGGTAAAAAAGAAAAAAAACAAATGAAGAGGGGATTGTGATTTACATATTTAAGTACTTCTACATTTTCTTTTGTTCAGGTCTAAAGAGATAGGCGTCCTACACCCAAATAACTCTTAACTATAAAAAATTGACTGTGCAGAACACTGAATCGGAAGTCACCAAAGAACTTTTTCAGAGAAGGCTCCTGGTGAGAGTCTCATGTCCAATGGGGTAAGAGCAGCACCCAGATGCTTGATTTAAAACCCTTCATCCTAACAGAAAGGAAAGTATGCGTCATAGTTCTTGCCAGATCGTTCAAGGATACTCCCCCATATCAGCCATATCATATTTCTAATGCTAGAGGCCCAAAAAGCAATCCCTTTCTTTGCCATAGGGCCACTAAGGGGAAGCCTGGCTGGCAGTAAAATATTTGTCATCTCACAAATCCAAGACCAGAAAGACTTTACAGAAACAGTTGTGAAGGACAGGAAGAGGCTGAATGTTTTAGACCTGTCAACTGCACTGGCCCGTTCTTGCTTTTTATACGCATTCCACTTGGGCTCTAGAAGGCAAGGAGCACAGAAGAAAGATAGGAGACCTCACCTTTCTTTACAAGAAATGCATTAGTCACAGAGTGAAGGCAAAAAAAAAAAATCAGGAGCAGGTTTTCCTTCCCTACCCTTCTTAGAAGAAAAAGATGCAGGAAAGAACATTTTTGACAGGGCAAAAAAGATAACGGTAAAGCTACACAAAATAAAAGTGTCACAAATTCTTAAGTCTAAGTAGTTATTATAGCATGTACTGGTGGTCATAAGTGTAATTTAGTTCAAAAGGGAGCAAACTCCATAGTCTGGACAAATGTCATCATCAAGCCTGGCAAACCAAGAACAAGGTTTAGCTTTTCATGTTGTTTGCATTGCAAACCTATGTGTCACACTGGATCTGTTTCCACTGAAGCTGAGTGACTGCTGGGGAACCTTCCTCAGCTGAAACAGAAGAGTTGCACTTTGAAATTCAAAGGAAACAGTTCACAGTTTTGCTTGGAGACAATCCTTGACCATTTTTCTTACAGCTGGGGATGCATTTGATGTCTCTCCTACTCATGTCTTCTAGGCTGGTTAGAAAGCAAAACACCACAAAACCTTTGTGTGCCTGGATAGCGACTCAGTTGGTACCATGTGATGTTGTCCATTAGAAATGGTGCGGTTTTGGGGGGGGGGGGGAAATTTTTTTTTTTTTTAAAGTGGCCACCTTGGATAGTAACAAACAACACAATGTGGAAAGCCTAAAACAAGCTAGCTAAAGCTGTGATAGGTACGTTCCAGTGGTACCCAGTGAGCCTCACCTAAATGACTCCGAGCCCTTTCTTGAGATGGATGCAGTAACTACCATGCCATCAAAGAGATCCCAGTGCACCTTCCTTTGCCAAAACATTGCCTCACACAGTTTCATAGATACGTTTTACCACAGCCACCAGGAAATAGGGATGTGCTGTGATTCCCAATTTGCATAACTGAGACAGAGACTGACCAACTTCTGTGAGGGCAGAAGCAGCTCTTGGCAAAAACAAGGATATCTATCTACATTTCTGAAGACTTGACTTGCTCCCCAAGAAGCATATTTTTCTTTTTAAACCCTCCAATTTCTTTTTTAATGGAAAAATGCCAATATCAAACTGTAAACAGACTTGGTTTCACAGATTTCTTGTATCTCTGTCCAGAATCCAATACCAAACTGAGTGTATATTGGTATGTATGAAAAATATGAAGATGAGGTGATAAAGCATCCACTCTGATTTAATTAGGTTTTTTAGCCATTTCTGAAAAAAAAAAAGAAATAAAAATGCTGAAACCTTGAGTCAGCTGCTAATGTTACTAAAATAATTCATCTTCCAAGAGACTTTTAAGCCGCTAATGGTGCTAAATTCACTTCTCTGAGTTCTGACAGGAAAAAAATGGAAACGGCAGCTTACTCCTACCATCAGCATTATCCCAAAAAGTACCCTTAGGCTTGATTTTCTTACCTAAAGACCCCACCTAACTAACTACCCAGGTTTGTAGAGCATTTGAAGGGCGGTGGATAAAGTCAGCAGAGATTGCAAAATGTTTTGCCAGTAATACTCCACCTTCTCAATAAGCCTGGTTTCTGCCGTCTGATTGCTTTCATGTTGTCTGACAGACAAACCTGAATGAATATTAGCTCTCTCTCATTCAGGGTAAGACAGCAGCCATTAGCCAGATGAGGAAGGTAAAGCATGCAATGGTGACAACAGCCCTTTCACCATCTTTTAACAACATCTACAACCCACTGCAACTCCTGCAGCAAACTGGGATGTTCCTTTCTGCCTGTACCTGGATCAGATACTGCAGCCAGTTTTCCCCTAACAAATAAACCCCATAATAACCTTTTTCTGTTTTTTAAACATATGTCACCTGGGGACTTTCTCCACAGGCCTGCACCTGGAGCCAGCCTCAGGGCACACGTACGCAGCTTGGGAGTGGATCAAGGCAGTACTAACCTGCCTTCTCAAGTATCTGTGCTCTTCCTATTTTTTTTTTTCCTGTGGACAAATGAATCAAAACACTTTTCATGTGTCCTAGCAACCTGGAAACCAGAGAGCAGAGAGACCTTTGTCTTTGTAACAAACCAAGGTCCCCACTGAAACGTTCGCTAGCTGCTGCTCCAGAAGTACGAGCTCTGTCCTGCTTATGGTGCAGAGCTACGTCTGCCAGTCATTTCTATCAAAGCAATGCTCACAGCTCATCCACCCAGCAAAAAACATTGCCAGGGAAAGATACGCTTACTCACATTAGTATATCATTTATTCATCCTTGTTTTTCCCTTCCCTGAAACCCACGCCAAAAAGCTACATTTGCACGTAATGTTGCTTTGTGCTATTATGATTAATGCCTTGTTACTACAGGCATTAGATATTGAATGGAAAATAGTAAGCAAATGTAAGTACAACAGTCAAATATGTTACAGGTGTTAACGACATTTTCCACCAAATAAAACTATATGCTATTTGGCTACCTTAAACTGACACAGTTCAGAACTTACTTATCACACTGGACATCACAAACACTTTTTCTTTAATCAAGAAGCATGATTAAGGATAAGCACATGATACAGAAGATTTCAGGTTTTTAGGTCTGATACATATTTAGTTTCTGAGGAAAGAAGACCTGATTTCAGCAGATACAGGCTAGAGTCAACTCCCCAGTTTGAGTGGGCTTTGGATTGAGTCATCCTCTTCTATACAAGAAAACAAGATTTGGTTTCTCAAAAGAGTGATGACTCTGGACTAATAGGATCATATAATACTCGAAAAAATATTTGTTACTTTTGTCAAAAGGACCACCAGAGATAAGACCAAAGAGCTACTGGGCTATATATGGTAGAACAAAGAAATCAGAGTTACAAAAGTTCATGGCAAAAAGCACATAAGGAAAAAAAAAAGCTTAGCTTCCTACAGTCCTCAAATGGGAAGCTCAAGGACAGATGTTTTGGGAGGAAGCTCTCTTTGTATGTCCGCAACCTTGAGACCTTAACTATATGTTGTGATCTCAGTTGTTTATATTATTACGTGCTTCTCTGTAAATTTTGTGCACAAACACATCCTCAAGAAAAGTCTGCAGTCATCAATAATATGAATTACCAAACAAAACTTGTAATAATTTTACATTCCACTGAAACAGAGGCTCACCAGAGCCTGATAGGGACAGAAATACCTAATGGCATCAGAAATTATCATTCTGATATTATCTGGTCTGTTCACAAGAAGCCCCTCTTAAAAGATCAGTGATATGAAGTTAGAGGTGTGATAGGTCAAACTGATATTTTCATTCTGTGTGCCCTACAATAAATATTAGGAATAGTTTTAAAATATAAAGTAAATTCTGGAATATTGTATCTTTTTAGGTGTCTGTAGGGAATACAGCTATGATAAATCTAACTGGATTTTACCACAGCTCCTCATAGCAAGCCTGAAACCAGTGATAAAAAGGTACATTCTACAAAGACAGCTTAACTGTGAGCATATTGGCCAGTATAACATCTGAAATCTAAATGTGTCATTGTAGATTGAGTCATTTTATATCTCCACTTAGGTGTTAAAAAACAGCACACACAAACACACAACTGTGGGAACTGAAGGCGGGTGGTGGGCAGAGAGAAGCAAAGCAGCATCAAACTCAGAATAAGCCACAATGATTCAGAAACAGAACCTGACCTCTGCATTCACCTCTCCCTGGCATCAGAAAAAAACAGTAGATGGGACAGGTTAGGAAGAAAGACAACTTTATCATCCTTACACATTTGAAAATATTGGAAAAGAACTTTCTGTCATCTGGAAGCATTATAAAAACACATATAGAAAAACAAAGATAATAACAGGCCTTTGTTACCTGTTAAGCACATACTTTATGATTTTTAATTAAACATCAGAGAAATGAAACTGCTGGCTAGGAAACAGAGTCAGGAATATATGACTGACACAGACTTTCTGAGCAATGTTTGACAAGTCCCTTAACCTTTCTCCGTCTCAATTTACCCATTCCTGAAGTGGGGCCAGTGATATTCAGCTGCCTAACAGGAGTGGCTTATTTGATACTCATTAAAGACTCCAAGATCTGTGAATGGTTAGATGCTAATGTTTTACTGGGCTCTATTAGGTCTCAACACATTCCTTCCAAGTCCTCCTCTTACTGGAAGAGACGACCAAAAGAAAAACCAAACCACCAAGAGATATTGCTGTAGTTCCTAAGCAGAAGAAGTTCCCAGGATGAGCTCTACAGGACATCACTGCAAAGACACTGCTGAAGTCCCCTTCCATTCCCACCCCTCCTTTTCAGAGCACATTAAGTTTTCATCAAATAATTCCACAAGGCATTTTTCTTACTCACTAGACCAACATGGTTCAGTAGACAAATGTAGTTTGTCATTTCTGCAGGACTCTTGTTTATATCCTTTGGAAAAAATTGTTCTAGTCCTCTTTGGTGCAAGTTATTTTTTCCTCCACCCTTTTGACTTTCAGTCTACATGAAGAGCTACTAGACTCCTAGGAATGAAGATTAAACCCTCTTAACTCCTCAGGATTTCAAAGGGAGGACTAGTTAACATACCCATATACCCTTTAACCCTGTGAGCACCTCACAATGACAACTCCATTTGCCTCATAATCAAGAAATATCAGTACTCAAGTCTAAAAACAGCCCTTACCACCTCTTTGGTGTGCAGGACTCTGGATAATAGAAAAAACATTACATGATAGAACTGGAAACAGAGCTGTGTTGTCTGAAGTGGCTGGTTCTCAGCCAGAGAGCATACTCCCTCTCAGTGTCCTACCTTGCTCTGATTATTTTACACTTTTTCTCTACCTGATCTCTAGCTGCTCCTGCTTCAGGTACTGCCAAAGCCTGTCCTGGGGAGAGGACTATGCATCCTATAGCCAGCTGTTCGTTCTTTATTTGTTGGGACACTTGATGCCATGAAGTTGAAGACTCCCTTGTACCAGGGTCTGGGCACACTCAGAGGTAGCCTGGAAGAGCACTTACTTCCTCAGAGATACCACAGGGTTTCACTCCTACACCTCAGTTTAAATAATGCCTTCTTATTTGGCTGATCTGGCTCCTTTCCAGGATGCAGTTTCAAATTTTTTGGGGTTTAAAGAAAACCACTAGACCAAACTGTAAAACTAATTCTCATCTTTTTCAGTTGTCTCTGGTGGACATCCACAATTATTCCCACAATCTCTGCATCACTAGGCCATGAAGGTTGAGAGGAAGGCTTGGAAAAATCTGCACACCTTTTGAGATGTCAGTGTAGCTTTTGAGGAGTTAATGGGGTCACCACTAAAGAATCTATCCATCATTCTCATTCTCCACTCACTTATGATAGAACAAAGCAAGGGTAGCTCCACTAAATTCATTTAGTACCACTGTGTGCCGTAAACTACTGTCACCTGTTTCTTTCTGGAAGAAACAAAGACAGCAAAAATTCACTGGAAAAAAGGAATACAGTCTCATTCTACTGAGTCAGATGAAGATCAAAATATAAACCAACATAGTTCAATTCAGTTCAGATGCTATAGCTAAATAAATATATAACAGTTATTTATTTATTTATTTATTTATTTAACAACCACAAAGATTCTGAACCTCTGTTCTGCCACTGGAGTTTGGTTTCCTGTTGTATTCATACAATATTCCTGGAATCAGCACAAAATCTGTTCAAACATCACTGTAGTACTTAAAAAACTTCTGTCACCAGTGTACTCAAGCAGAAAATGCATTTTTGAGGTTATGCAGAAATACATGCCTTGATAGAAGAGATCAAGATGCAGCCCAAAGTGTTAAAAAAAATCAGAGAACAACATTTGAGCAGATAAAGATGCACTCCAATTTTTCTTTCTTTCACTTTCAAGCTTCCTTAGCTCGATACACATATTCCTGGTATATATATGATATATATGTAATGCAGAGTAGTTAATACAGATGGAGAGAGACTGACATGGCACTTATCTAAATGGATACTGAGATTCCAGGATACCTATTACACTCTAGCTGATAGGAGCTTCAGAAGCTGTGAGTCAAAACTGACTTCACAAAACCACAACAGCACTTTTCACCTTTGCCAACAGACATTGTGCGAGCCAGTTTACAGTACTGTGCCAAAGGCATATCATCCAGACTTTTCTATTTCAGCTGGAAGAAAACCCAGTATCTGATAAGCTAACATGATGAATGTTCCAAGGACTGCACAACTAAGCAGAACACCCAGGAGCTTCAGAACTTTCCTGTTATTTAAATCCCACCCCCCCTGCCCCATTTAAAATACATTTTGCAAGTCTTACTAATGTGTGTATATACACACATTATCCTGCCTATTATGCTCTGAAAATACTGGATATTCGGAACACGAGTTCTATATTAGTCAATGTTAAATGCCATCAAGGAAAAACTGACATCCCCGTTAAGAAACAAACAAAACCCCCCAGTATTGCACAAATTTATTTGTAAGGCATTATCTTAAACATGCTGTTATAAAGACAGCCTTTCAAACATTCATTAACTTCCATAAAACGTATTACTCCTTGAGAAACTGTCCAATATGGGAATGAAGCCTTGTGTCACCTATTCATTTGTCGTCATTTTTTCCAGCAATAAGAGAGCATCAGATTTCATTGTCATAAATGCTGTATAAATATACTGACACTACAAAGCACACAAACAGCTCAAATCCTGTGTGCTTTTTTTCACTGAAGGCAAATAGACCCCACTATCAGTCACTCATCTGAAGAGCAAGGAAGAGTATAAACTGATGCAATTTTTCAAACTTTTGATATGGAACTATTTTAAGATTGCCTGACCACCCTCCCCTCTGCCTTTCTTTGAAGGCTAGTATGAAGCACGTGCAATTCAAGCATCATTATTTCTACACTCACATGCTTTGGACAAAGGAAAAAGTCTCTTTGACAAAACAGACAAGTCACTGGTTGGTAAAACATGAGTGATATATTAACCAGATCAAGGATCTAGCCACTGAGTTGGATTATAATCTCTCTTTCATTCATTTCAGACACTGTTTTAAAATCAGATTCTGTTTCAGTGTGTCATGGCCTTCTTGCATGTTAGTAATTACAGTACCTCTAAAAGCAATAAAGGGTGAACCACCAAAGATCTGCGGCTACAGCCCTCTTCAGATAAGAATCAAAATTTGACATTTCTAGTCAGCAAGTCTCAATTTCCAGAAAATTTCTAGCTGGCTGGAAGTACTGTGATACATAAGCTTTCTTCAGCATTTTAAGAATGTTATGTTTTCATGCTAAGTGGGAAGTGGATGATGCTTTGTACCCTGAATTTTAAAAAAAAAAAAAAAAAAAAAAAAGAGAATTTGGAAAATGATTTTTAAAATAAAAAAAAAAAAANCATTGAACTAGACTTTTATAAATTAAAAGAAAAGAAATATTAATTTATGCTTGTTACAAAAACAAAAACAAATAAAAAAAAAAAAGAGGAGACCATCCCACTGGGCTTCCAGTACTTGAACTCACCAAAGCCTACTTTAAATTTTGAGTTACATCATGTTCCTTCAGAGACCAAAGTCGACAAGGAAAATCAAGCTCAGTCTTGGAACTGACACAGTCTGTAAGATTTCCACAGAAGAGGGGAAAAAAAACAAACCCAAAAAACTGACAAACCGAAAAGAATAAAGCACAGCATCAGCCTGGATAAGAACAGAGTTAGATGAACACACAGAAAAATAAAAAGGGAACAATGACTGAGCGTAAAATTTGCGATGTACTCATAAGAATAATACACCCAATTTTGCAAGCCAAAGACTTGATTCTGAGGGGGAAATCATTATGTTTATAGACTTCGGAGAAAGTAAGGCTTGTAAACTGGTAAGACCATTTTTTTCTAAATCAGAACAAAAAATGCCAAACAAGGAATAGTATCCAATAGATTAAGGACACAAATCTTCCTGAAAGCAGGCAGAAAATATGCCAAGTTTTTTCTTATGCATATTGAATTGAAATTCAGCATAATCCAACCTAGAAAGAAAAGCATTACAGGGAGCAATATAACTTCATAGTGAAAGACTTGTGTTCACAGTGAAATGTGACATTTTTAGATCAAATGCCACCTCTCCCTACAACATGCTTAGTGATGATCTCAGCCCCTTGTTTTTTGTTCTTTTCCTTTAACTCACTAGTGCCAATTAAAGAACTTAGAGACTTTAATTTGTGTTTCTTTTTCAAGTGCCTGTTGTAACAATGCAAAAAGGGGTGCATGCAAAGCGCCGTCTTTCTAACATCATACTAATTGACATCTAGTTTGCACTAGTGCAAGAACTCAAACGTGATTCAGAAAAATATTGATTTATGGTTATGACCTTCTGGTAGTGAGAGAAAACCTGAAGTTTGTACTTACAAACAAGAAATGTAAGTTGTCTCAAACTTACAGATTAAGTATTAAATTCAGTTTTCCTTGGAAGTGGTCAGGATTTTTCTTCCTCCACAACAGCAGGAGAAGAGACTTTTCTGTGTTAACCATCAGTAGGTGCAATAACTCCACTTGTTAACTTCTATTAGAACAGCAGAAGTGAAGAAACATTGAAGAAATTACATGTCATTCAGTTAATGAAGTAGAGCAAGATAAAACAAATCCAAAAGTCACCTGGTTTTAACTCCAAATTAATCAATGCAGTGATTATGGAACCATATTACTAATTTTCTTCTATGACATGACTAAATGTTGCCATCAAGCCCTAACAGATGGGAAACAAAAGTTACATTGTGGTACGTACTACTTACAATAATAAAAACTTCTCTAGTCAGTGCAAAATAAGGCCAATTTCTAAACCCATGTTGAGCTGAACCTTTAGAGCTGCAGTAAAGCAACAGTATCTAAGACACAATTAAAAAGCTTTTTAACCTTTTATTGCTTGTTTTTGTCCAAGTCCTTGTCAATTAAGCATGGGTATTGAGGGCTGGAAGAAAGATGTAATGAAAGGTGGTCAATCACTTTCTTCTTTCCTTGAATACATTCAATATATAAAATGTGGAAAATCACTCTTTGAAATTAACCTATTCCCCTGCAATCAAATGTTAGGTTACATTTAACAAATGACCCTTTTCTCTTAGGAGAGAAATCAATATTCATGGTTTTCTCTCCTGCCCTCTGCGACTACTGCCAGAAATCCTTTTTTATATAAAACTGAAGAAACAGACATTTACTTACAAATCCCTAATTCATGTACTTTATTTCTCCCTTGCCATGGCTCTTCCCCCTTCCCCAGCTCAACTGCTTGTCTAAGTCAAGGTAGACAATTCTTTTCTGAAGCAAAGAGGGCAGTAGGTACCAGGGTCCCTGGGCCTTCAGGCTTGGTTTCCTGGGCTGACTAGGGCCTGGAAACTGCTCCTATCTGCCCTCAGATAAAGAGCCTGGCTCCATCTGGACAGGGAATGTCCCCAACCAGCCCCTGCACATGGCACCAGCACCAGCCTGGTGACTGTTCTGGCTGTGACACTTCACACTGATACAGAACAAACAAGAGCAAAGGGAGAAGCATCACTTGTGAACTGCGGCCCGGTGAAGATGCAGAGCCTGGTGCCATCACCCTGGCTTTGAGAGGAGCCCTCGTGCTCAGGATCCAGGGCCAAATCCCACCCCAAAACCTCCAAGTGAGTTGATGCCAGGGCTGTGTGCAGGCCATTGGCGGGTCAGTGGTGGGATGATGCCCCTGTGCCATGCACTCATCGGGCTGAGGGAAGGTCTGGGAGGATGCCCCATCCTCCCTGCAGTCACAGACACCAACAGGGAGCTTGCTCATGGACCCAGGGCCCTCCTGGCACCACAGACAGGACAAAGCCCCCACAGTGGGGCTCCCTGCTGTCCCCAACAGCACCTCAGACAGGACACAGTCCCTGTGGCAGGACTCCACTGTGCTGCCACAGCTCCCCCTGGGCTGGCCAGAGCCTCCCCACAGTGCACAAGCAGCATCCACCAGCTGGCAGAAGCTCCTTTTCACAGCGCTCCTCATGGCCTCACACTCAGCCACTCTCAACCAGAGTCCAGCAACCTCTGAATCTGCTGCATGACAAAATAAAAGAGAACAACTCAAAATTAGAGCAGTCCCACAGCACATTTAAAAAAAAACCCTTTTTCTCTCAGGGAGAAGCATGCATAGTGTGGGACATGCCCCAGGCATGTCAGGGCCTTACTTTGGAAAACCAGGTCATGGTTTTCCTCTTAGTTCCTGCCTGGATTTATCTTGTTTTCAGCTGGCCAGGCTGAGCCGTGCACTCAGATGTGGAGATTTATGCCGTTAGCCATTATAGCTGGATATGTTCCATTCTCTCCATTAAATCCATTTACATAAGAGTGCATTAATGTACTTCCAGGTGTGCTGAGCACCAGAATCCAGCTCTTTGCTGATTTCCATCCAAGCTTTTGTAAAGCTTGACTGCAAACCTGAGCTGGAGAGACCTGTCCAGTTTTACTAAAATTCACATGTATCTCACTGGAAATGACTACATGACCAGCACACCTCTGAGGGTCTCTTGCAGCAAACAGAGCACAAGGAAGATTTGGGGGGTTTTTTCCTGCCATATATAACTTCTTGCAATAAGCTTCTGTTTAGGGGCCAGTTTCTGTTTAAGGGCCATTGCTGTTTGGAAAGTTTTAGCTTCTGTAGTTGCTCTAGACTGCTTAACCCACCAAAAAAACCCCCAAATACACACCTAGTCGTTCACTACAGTGTAAGCACATTGCCATCACTGCCATATCTTTGAGTACTGAAAGTAAAATCACCACAAAAAGATGAACAGTAACCACATGAGATTTTTGTTTAACAACTGTGCAAAATAACAGCAACAGTAATATGCAATAAAATCAGGGCATTTTTTTTTTGTTTAAATCACATGCTGTTTATAGCAAAACACAATAAATACCATCAATCAGTGGAAACAATTAGAAAGTAATAATAAACAAGAAATTGGGTTTATGAGAAAGCCAGGAAATCACGGGATACATACCTGCGTACAAGACTCAAACAATTCTGCCCATATGAAAATGAGAAACCACCTGCATGTGTTGTATATGCTTTATGAATTACAAAGATAGAGCTATGAGCATGGTTTATAGGCTATGCACCACACTATTCTTTATCAAAAAATGCTAATTTAGTGTCTCAGCTAGTCCGCAGATGCTTTATTGTATCATGATCATTTAGATTCCACTTTTCTCATGCCACAGTCAGATATTGTGAAAAATCAAGTTCCATTTACAGCATCCATTGTTATCTCACAAAGTAGCACTTCATGCTACTACTGATGTGTTACAGACTGTTAACAGTAATTTAGTTTTAAATGCCAGTGCATGCCAAGTGTTCTGGATATGAATACTAACAGGATGAAGTTATGCAGGTGTAGAAATTTAAAAGAAGAGGAAAAAAACTCCACACCACCACCCATACCACAACCCACAGAGGAAACGACTGCCAGCTCTTTGAGGGAGGACACAGAGCATGGAACGTCTCTCTTCGCATTTTAGCTGTATGAAGATAGTTATTCCCCTCACTCATCAGTGGAAACATCCTCCTCCAGGGATGTCTGAAGACAGTTGCTAATAACCCAGAGGTATTTATACATCTGCACTAAATATAGAGAGAAATTAAATACTAATTTTTGGTGGTTGTTTATCTTAGAGGTAGTAAAGAACATAGCAATGGCATATTAGTGATCCTTACAGCTACACATGGTGCTTTATAGGCTGAGACATCCTAAAACCAGTGTATGAGGTCTGCAGCATGATGAGAGCTCTGACTACCAAACTAGGAATTTTCTCATTCCTGGAGCAGTTCTTCTGTATCATCTTCCACTTAGCTTGTTGTGACTCTTTGTTAAGTGCTTTCTGTTGCCATCCTAAGTAAATGAATTCATTATCCAAATATGTAAGCAGATGATGATAATTAATGAACAAAAAAAAAAAGGCAATATCAAGTTAAGCAGACTCCCAGAGCTCTCAGGGGTGATGAGTGGTCCCACTTAACATCTATTGTTTTAATAAGCAAATGCCAACTGACTAAACAATACAAAGAAGGAGTGAAGTTCAGACTCTGATGAACGCCTTACTACCTACAAACCCTGCTATTCCCAGTTCTTTCCTGCACGTTTGAAACTCAGATGAGCTAAGAATTGTTCTAGCTAAAGTAGGGCAGTCCCAAGAATCGGACAAGAAACTGGTTATCTTTACAAATACCCAGTAAACCTAACTAATTCAGATGGATAATAAAGAATAGGTTATGCCAAAAAAAAAGACTGTCCCTTTACCATATCCTTCCCTGTTCCTTCTCCCTAATCCTTTTTCTGTAAAAGCTGCTTAAAGTGGGGTTTCAGATTTTCATAGTGGAATTGCAAGAAGATTCAATATTTGGCCTACCCTCTTTTGCTTTAGCAATGGGGATGAAAAAGTAGGAGGTTGTTTTCATTAAACTGAAAATCCCTTTTGAGAGACTGCCAGAAATGAAATGGTTACTGTACATCGAAAGAGTTCTTCACCTTTTTGTTCAATGTGAAAGGCAAAAAATGATGCAAATATGAAGCAATGTGTCAGTTCTGCTAAATAAAAATGTGCACAGTAAAACTAAATCACATATATTGAAGTGTTATTTTGGTTTTATGGAAATGTAATCTGTGTTATGACATTTGCATTTCATATAACTGCTACGGATAACTAATCTTCCAATGCATTGCATACCATTTTGTCACCAAAAAAAAAAAATTATACTGTATCATCTGTTTCCACCTGTACACTAGAATATTCCATGACAAATGTATCAACATCAATTGTATAAATTCACTCAAGAGCCAATGAAAAGTACGGATACATTTAACAGAAAGATTTCTTTTACCCTTAAACTCTACACAGCTATTAGAAGATATCATAGCTTGGTAGCAAAGAAAAAATTACAACTTCAAACAACACAATATATGGATGTTTGTATGCATTCTAAGACTTCTGAATTTTGAGTGAAAATTAAATACATCAATACAGTCTGCCAATATGGAACCTTAACCGGAACCTGATGAAATTGCATGTTTCCCATTCCATGCCCAAAAATTATAGTTTTCAGCTCTGAGATCGTTTATGTTATGCTATGTATTACAAAGAAATGATATTTAAATATAAGTGAAAATACCAAGTATATTTGAAATTCATTGTCCTTTCTCTTTTCCTTCTGTGTCCTTTGTTTTTGTTTCAATGTTTTCCTTTTGATTACCTTTGCTTACCTAAATCATTATCCAACCTCTCCAAAGTTCCAATTCTCAACAAATGCCTTCAGAGGAAGTTTTAACAAAGGGTCACACATGTTTTAGCCCTGATTAAGCCCCACTTTCACAACACTAGTAAAAACAAAAAGCCTTTAATTTCCCCATTTTGGAAACCAGTCAAAACCAAGGGACCTCCGTAGGAATAGAAGGCAAGAGTAAACCTTGGGATTTAACTCCTAACCCTTGGAATCCCTTAGGCACAAGGAGCAGGACTACTTGCAGAAAAAAACCAATATGCTCTGGTCAAGTGCAGTGTCAGGCACCAGTAGATGAGACACAGAGCTCCAGGTAATTCATTGACTTAGCAACAGACTTTTCATTGACTTTCAATGAGACTTGTTCTCTTCAGCTATCAGGGGACATTTCAAATAGCTAAATCTATGCCCAAGGTACAGAATGACCTAACTTACTGAAAATTGTATAACTTACTGAAAATCAAACTAGCAAATGTGGGGTCATTTGATTAATTCTTGGTGTAATTAAGGAAGATCAGCATTAAATGTGTGTGTTTCTTTTCTTGGGAAAATCACGCTTTCCTATCTGCTGTGAAAGCCAATGCAAAAAAACATGTCTGTTCACTTGAAAGTAGCTTTCTGCACTGACATAGCTATATTAGGGATTCTTTTGTGTGCTGAGTTAGAAGGAGTAGCAGCTTTTTAAGCTCAGATGTGTAAATGTCCCCATTTACACCCTAGCTCTGCAAAAATAGGTTTTTGTGCATATTGCAGTCAATATACACACACAAAAGAGAAAAGTGAAATAAAAAAATATAATTCTCATATTAGAAAACTGAGTACTTACCTAGTGATAGCAGCTGGAATGAAAATGGCTGAAAGCAATAAAAATCCATTTTACCATTTAGTACAGTTTGTCAGACTAGAGAAATGGGATTGAATTTCAAAGCCACAGGCAAGCTGGCAGAAATCTGTGCTTATGCAGTTGATAGGGGGTTTTTTTTCTCCTTTTTTCTTTTTTTTTTCTTTTTTTTTTTTTTTTATTTACAGCTCTTTTGATAAGCCTTCAGCAAGTTACATAGGTTGTTCTCGTTGTATCTCCTTTGACTGGATTAGAATACTTGATGACAGTTTGGATAAGTTTGAGGCAGATGGTTCTTGACATTTTTCATGCCATCAGTTACAAACCATGCAAGGAAACTCTTTCATCCTTTGTTTATCCTTCACTTAGAAGCCACTATGGTAGATCGTTAAACTTTCATTTTTCACAGTGCTGATTAAGGCGTACTACAAGGCAGATGTTATGCAGCACCATTTTTAACAATTTACATTTAGCACCAAAGCTGGCTTTGTACTTGTTCCAGTGGATCAATTCACATTTCAAAAACTTCAAGGTCAACCTCTAAGCGTTGCTACTCTGTTGAACAACTAAATGTTTCATAAAGTTTTCCCTATGACTGCAGCACTTGAAAATATGTGCTGGACACTGTTTACTTGTTTATATCTGCCAAAATGAATACAAGTAACTATTGTTCATCTCTGCTACAATTAAATGACAGATATAGTGCTATAAAATCCAAAACCTTACAATAAAATGAATAAAGATCACTATTTTAAAACATGACAAAAAAAGATATTTATTTTCGATAATAGCATTTCTAAATAACAAATAATTACTATTCGATTAGCAGTTGGTTTTAACTTACATCAGGTCAAGCAATAACATTTCATGGATGAAAATGTTTACTGGTTTACTTCCCATCTGTATGTGCATTCTTTATCTTATGATTATGCAAATTCTGTATTTCCTAGGAAAAATTCTAATAGTTACATGTAAACAAAAAACAGGTAAAGGCACCTTTAGAGAATAGCAGAATAAATACAATCATGACAAAATACAATAAAATTAATTCACAGCATTTAAATTTTTATGCTCTTTAGAAAACTGAGTTTTGACAAATACCTGGGTTCAGGTAGGCGATGCAAGTTACCATTTTTACTGGAAATTTCTTGACATTTTCTGTGACCAATCATAGCAATGGGGTAGAAGGTTTTGTGCTAGTGACAATTTCCTTAAAGGACAATAAAGGGAAAAGGAACTTTTGGTAACTCGACTCCTTTTAATTCAGATTCTTCAAATTAGCTACATAAAATGGAGAAAAATATATATATGACATATAAAAGCATATTTTATTGAATGAATTTTCAAGGGTTGTTTTTTTTTTAATTTGAGAGATTTCCTATGCTTTTGTCTCTTTTTTTTTAAGTTAAGCTGTAGCAATATGTCTTATTAATTATTATTGTCATGAAGTTCGGCAGCAAAACTTAGCAGATTAAATTATAATTTTATCCTCTGATACCTCCTGATCCTCATCACACCCTTTTATTATGCTCAATTTATTCTTTTTTTTTTCCCCTGAATCTATGCCATAAAGACTTTTCTATCCTAGTCCTAACTCCCTTAAGACTTCCCATCTGGTACTACTTCTTCACCCTTTACATCTGAAATTATTTCTTATCTGTATCTCTACCCATTATTCTATTAAATTAATGTTTAGGCTTTTCTCAAATCAAAAATGGGTTTCAACTGAGTAGTTCACTTGATTAACGACCAGAAGTCAATGAAAGGTTGGTCTTGGGATAAACACCTCTGCCATGGAATATATATTAGATACAAATATATCAAGCGAAATTTTCTGGTTTGATTCTATGAATCTTAATTTCAGTAGCACTGAGGAATGCCTTCATTTCACTTGAGGAACTACAGACACTACAACTGTCAGTCATGCTAACAAAGATGTGGGAAATACACAGACAACACATGGTCACAACTATTTCTGCAGAAATCAGCCAGGAAATCTTATAAAGAAAAGGCTACAAAATCTAAAAAAAACCCGTTTGAAATGGTGCTGACTTGAGTTATGTATCTGTCCTAGAGTTGATATTTTTCCCACCCAAACTCATACACCAATCTATATTTATAAAACCTTGAGCAAATAAGGCTCAGAGCAGTGATGACTGTGTCATTCAGGAATGTGTAATGGCCTTGCAAATGCACTGCCACAGAGCCTGCCTTTTCCACGGCTCTATCAGAAAAAATAAATATAGGAAACGAATACTAGTGGGAAAGCATGGATTTCATCTTATTTTTGTTACATTGTTATCCAGGCTTACAAAAATATTTATCATCCTACAGTTTGATTTGTTATAATATATGTTTACCTTTTATCTTAGAAGAAAAGAGTATCAGCCCTCCAAGGATAATGGAGAAGCAATGTTATTTAATTATTCCAAACTATCTAGTGCTGTGGTACACAAAAGATAGCAGTCAACATACTGCTACAAGTGTGCTGATATGCAAGCTGTGGTCAAGATAAAATATTTAACAGCAGAAAAATACACTTTATAGTGCAGCTGCTGTAATGGGATTTTAAATTAGGAAAAACAATTCTGTTTATTCTCAGTTTTGAAAATATGTACAAAGCTAACTACATTCATCCATAAATTAAATTGATAATGGCTGAAGACTGGTGTATAATGGAACTTGACCATTTAACATACACATACCAAACAGGTGCAGGAGAGAGAGAAAGCACATGCAGGTAGCTGTCAGCAGCACACTATCAACACATACAGAAAAGAACTGATGTTATCATGGAAACAGTGAAAGTAAAGCTTAAAGAGGTTGCACAATAATAGTGCCCCAGGTTCATTTTCAGACTCAGCATAGCTCCCTCTGTAGAGTTATATGTATATGAATGTTTAGGAACAGAAAAAGAAGAAGGAAAAAAATTAAAAATAATGACATGGACCACATCCTTGTAAAGTGGCATCACTCCATGGAAACAAATGCAGCAGTGCCAGCTTGTGCCAGCTGAGGATCTGACATTACATGGAAAAATCCTGAGGCACCTGCAGCTCTGTGAGGGTGAATAATTTATGAATACATGAAATTTTCTGAATAACATATTTTTGAATATTTTTCCATTCACTCCATCCTAGTTCTTTCACAGCCCATGTTCTTTAAACCCATTTATTACAAGCTTCACAGTAGGATTGTGACAATGCCAATTATTTGGCCAATCCCCACCCGTTTCAGTTTCTTTGCCTACTGCAGTTTTTCTGGGAGGTGAAGAGAGGTGACTATTTTAGTGTATTCTTCTTCTGGCAAGTCTTAGAAAGTGATAGACAAAGGATAGACAGGTAATCCTTCTTGATTAAGAGGACAGATACAGTCTCTTCAGGCTTCTCTAATTGCTTTGGCTGCACTATAAATGTTATTTCAGACTTTTCTCAAAACTACATTCCATTTTTACATCTAGGATCCATTAAATATTAGATTTTTTTCCAAGTCTACTGACAAGTCAGAGAAGGTGAAGGTAGAAGGCAAGGTATACCATGTCTCTAACTGAGCACCTCACTAAAATCCTTTTCTAAGGTTCCCATATGCAAGCCTAGAGATCAAGAACAAAAACAAACAGTACCCAGCACTACTCCAAAATTTATTCTTTTCTTAGATAAAGGGTCTACCTGTTGTCTGTGCTAAGGGGCTGCTGCCAGTTAGAGCATCACACCTGCAGAATGTCCTTCACCAGACAAGGAGTTCACACCCCCAGTTCACAGCTCATCCATTACAGATTTTCTCAACAATGGCTGAAATACTGGCAAAGCCTGAGTCCCCCCAGGTCCAGCTCCTGGAGGACAATAGTGCTCAGGGTGATCTTACCTGAAAAACAACCAAGAAACTCACCATAGAACAGAAATAGCTTATTGCATTTCCAGATATCAGAGGTAAAATGAAGTGTGCTTCCAAATGTGAAAGCATAGATGCAAAACTCCACTGCAGCAAGAACATACTGGCAGCAGGATTTTCATCCCATTCCTACACAAAAATGCCTTTGTGGATTTGTCTGTAGTAGTGATAAAATGTGATGTGAAGCTCTTTAGACAGTCAATGTCCAAAGTGATGTTTCCTGTAGTGGATTTACTATCTCAAGTCCAAACCTGAGCAGCTTCCTGGACTCCCTCTGTCCCTGCTCTCACCCAGAGCAGGAGGTTCCTGCTGAGATGAGCATGAACAGATTGTGTTGGTACCTGCACCCCCACCATAACAATCCTGTTTGATTTGTATGTTGGGGACATACACAGACCTGCAGCAGAACCACGTTTCTGTGGGTCAGTTGAATCCTATTCCAGCCCCTTAAGCAGAAGCCTTCATTCCCATTGCCTCCTTTTCATCCAGAAATTCTGCCTCTTATGTACACCTTTACCAGCAATGCTGTGCTCTCCTTGCATGTGCACAATTTCCCATTAGTCTTCCTGAGATTTATGTATGCATCCAAAGAGGAGAATGGCCCTCTATGAATGTTTTAACAATCAGAACAATGAAGCATTGTGCATCAGACTGTTAAAAATGTTTCTAAACACTGTGTTCAATACACACTACTCAATTTCCAAAGCTACTCTGGACAGAAATTATTTAGAAAACAACTCACAAGTAAACTAAAGCTCTTCTAATAAAACAAATATTTCACAGTTCATTTAATCTAAGATATTGAAAAGAACTGCCAGTACTCAGGTACGTGACCTGAAGCACAGAACTTTATTGCTTTCTCCACCAGGGATTAGAAATGTTTGGAGTAAAAAAGTTGCTGCTAGGCAGGGCTCCTTTAACCTAACAGTCATATCCCAGGACCATTTATCCTTTCCCAAGACATAGATAAAAGAAGAGGGGGAAATTGAGGTAAAGAATATTTCTTTTTCTTTTATCTATCATATTACAGAAAAAATTCAAAACTCACAACTAAATAATTGAAATACCTCAAAGAATTTGCATTTGGTAATATGTATCAAGAGCTTTACATTTTCCCACAATTTTTTTTTCCCTATAGGAAGTGTTTTGTTCTACAAGACGCTTTGCCTTGTTGGTGCACGACAGTCTCTCTCCTTTCTTACAGAACTTTTCCCTCTCACCATTTCTCCTCCAATTCCCTCTATTTCCCTTTCTCTTCCATTCAGTGAAATGCTTGTTCAGAGGGCACATGGCTGTCATTAAGTGGTCAGTCTGCAGGGTCATGATGTTCATGCATAATGTTTGCAACAGATGAAGCTCCTACCATTCAGAGAACATGACTGAACAGCACCCTGGACATTTTGGGACCAGTTTGGACTTAAATAGAGCTTACAAGTGTCAGACTAACCAGACAAAGTATACATATTTTTCAGGGAGTAGTGCAGCTAGATGTTCTTACTGCACGCTATAATCTATTTCACATTCTAACATGTTAATAAAAACCAAATTAAATTCATGGAACTACATCTCTTCTGTATTAATCTCAACAAGCCAATGATTTATCAAAGCTGTCTATCTCTGATCTTTAGATGAACTGACACTTTTGTAGTCTGAAATAATGAATGCATTCACAAGGGAAAGAAAGTTAGTCAAATTAAGTATCCCTCAACATTTTTAAAATTATCAAAAAATTTAAACTGATTCTAATTATGAGCATCCATGCTGTTTGTTTTTTAAGTACATAAATTGCACAAGGTCAACCCCAACCAAACACATCACGCCTGTTCTCCTGCCTAAAGAAGGAGCAGATCCACAGTGGTATCCTTTTGTTATATTAATCTCAAGGGATTGCTTGGAAAGTCCTTGAGGAAGGGTGTTCTCATGGAAAATGCAACAGCATATTCCAAATATAGATGTAGAAATGGTGAAACTTCTGAGGGTCTCACCAACCCCAAATAAAACCACATCTCTCACACTATTTTTTCCACAGCACTAATGCTGGCTACAGAATTAACTCCATCAGGAGACTCGAAGGCTGTTGCTATTACTTGCTCATTGTCTTCTAATCAAAGATAATTTGATGAGTGAAATTATATAAAAAAGAAAATCCAATAAAACTAGTCCTCTGAACTCATGTAGAAATTTGATTCCAATTGAAATCAATGGGATTTATGGGCCTAAGTGCCTTTGGGACTTTAAATCTTAGTATATATTTTAATACAATGTAATAATCAATAGTTCTCAAGGCAAAAGAACTAACAACGCTCCAGATCCCTTATTAAGATGAGGGTACTTTTTTTCAGACGTCCCTGAAGACACTGAAAATAATTCTTTGCTTTCTTAAAGATAATCAGAAAAATACTAGAAGTTAAATAATTTTCTTTTAATAAATACATGTGAACAATAATGTATTAATAAATACAAAGTGACAATCATTGATTTATTCATGTTTATCAGATATAGTCACTGAGCAAATCTGTCTTGTTGGGAGATTCACAGATAAACAGACATCCATTGACAGCATGGATTAGCATGAGGTATTAGCCCTTGCATTGAGAAAATACATTGAAAGTTTCATAAGACATCAAAAATGCATGGTTCTAAGTGAAAAAAAATCAAGTAAATTTTATATTTTTTCATGTTATTTTAAATAAAAATATATAGGGACAGAAAAGAAAAGGAACATAAAATTATATTAGGTAGAAGTATAAAGTTTTTTCTTTATGTAGACTTTACATATAATTTTCTAGCTTTTATTATTTGGTATACTTGTATGGCCAAATGTGTAAGAGACTAGGATATTTCAGTAATTAATAAAATGTAAATCAAGAATAATAGAAGAACTTAGATTTGCTAGTCCAGTAGCTGGCTTTCTACAAATTGCATCATGTTCCCATATTGTCTTAGCTAAAAGAATAACAAAATACTTAATTGAGAAAATACTGGGGTTTTTCTAGACACATTTTACCATATTATTTACATTCAATTCTAGAAAAAAGCTTAGTGGCTTGATTTTCAAGCACTTGGTATAAGGAGTTCACTTTCTGACAAAGATGGGAGTTTTACCACATAGCTCAGCTCTTTTGAAAATCAGACCTTTACCCACTTAAAAGTTTTGAGTATTTATTTTGTTGGATTTTCCACCAAGTCATTTCAGTGTGAGTGCCAGACCCCTATATTATTTTGAAAGCTGTGAGTTGGCAAATTTCTTTTATACACATCCACACAAACAGTACCTTGCCTTTGGACATGAACACTAATTAATCAGAAACTACATCCATCCATTAGTATAAGAACATATAAACAAAAAGAAATCAAACAAAAAGAACACTGTTTAGGGAAACTTTTAGCACTTAACCTGGGCTTCTGCCTGCCCCAGCTGGCAGGAGTCTAGGTTGGGCATGTTCAGAAATATCAGATTTTAAAAGGAATCTGTTTTCCCTACAGTAAAATTAATTTGAAGAAAATAAAAAAGATCAATGTGGGTTTCTACTTTGTAAAAGCTTTGGAGAGAAGGAATTTATTGTACTAAGCAAAAGCAACTACCACACCATGTAGTCAACTTCCAATAAAGCAACTTGCCTACGGAGTAGCCCAGAAATGCAGCATGTAAGTAGGTATATAACAGTCACAGGTTTGTAAATAACGAATTGGTTAGCCTACCTTCAACCCGATTTGGTGAGAAAAAAACCAATAGTCTTTGAACTACACTTAACTATATCCACCTAATGTGAATAACTCACCCCAATTCACTCCTGTTGTCAGGTGATGAGAAGTAAATGGTAGACACCAACATGATGGGAGTTCTTTTATAGTGTCCCTTTCCAAAGAAACCAAATAAAAATCCTGCCTTCCATTAAAAATGGAAAGGCAGGATTCAGACTTCAAAGTGTCAAGCTTCATCTAGAAAAAGGACAGAAGAGAGCCATCATTTTTATGCTAAAAAGGGTAGAAATAATGCCTTTTTTCTCTAATCTTTAGATAAAGATATGACCATTGTTGGTCTATTGTGGACTTAACCTACATTTTGAGAGTTGGACCAGTTCCATACTGACAAATAACCACTGCTCTTATCCCTAAAATCTGCACTACAGTTTTCTCATTACATAGCTCTTGGTGTGAGATGGTCATGGAAAGAAAGAGCATTACCTTACTTCTTCCCACAGTAGCCCCTGACTAACCTGTCTTTACAAAGCTATTCAGTATTTCTGCTACCTACCTTTTCTTCCATGCTGCAAGAGCCATGGTTACAATAGGGAGCATTATTTTTACACAGCTTGTCTGATTTTATCTTTTATTAGTTTGCAAAGAATAAAACAGGATGGTGGGAAGGAAAATCTGTTCTTCAAATACCTACCCTGTCATACTTCACCTGCTTTTGTCTGCAGTGTTCTTAGTGCTCAATTTTGAGCTGAGCAGTGTTGAGGCAAGTGTGATCATAAATTTGCTTGTGACATAATAAATGCCTTTTTTCATGATTGCTATTCTTTAGCAATTATCTTTGCTAATCAATATTTTGCAGTGTTTGGATGCAAGGCCCTGATGAAGTTCTAGTTGTCATATTGTGGACTTCAGATGTGCTTATTGATAACCAATGAGACCCAGAAATGTGTCTTCAAGGAAAACAGAGACAGGTCAGGGACTCTTGGCATGGTCTGATGTGACCCAAGTTCAATGTGTGGAGATGGCAACTGATTTACAGTGGCTTCCCACACACTGATACTGCAACAATTCACAGTTAAACCAAGCACCATTCCTTAAAAAGCTATCATCCAAATTGTGAGCATGTGAATAAAGTTAAACTGGCAATCTCTAGCTATGTACAGACTGTGATTTCCAAATAGTTTCCTGGTTTACAATAGCTTCTAAAATGCCCTGTTTGATGGCCATCTACAGTGATCTTACACAGTTCTGAGGAATACAGATCATTCTTTAATAGTTCCAACGTGAATGCAGTCCAATAATCTGTCTTGAGCTGTACCAGAAGCTACATTAAAAACAGGACTCCAATATGTCTCCTGAGGAGGTGGCTATTTTAGCAGAAGGTGAGAAAACAATAGTCACAATATTGTATTTTCCAAAGTTCTGCAGTAGCAAAGGCATTCAGAGATTTCCAAGAATTAATAGTCAACCAAATGAAGAATGTACATAGTAGAAAAACAAAATTATACCAAATGCATCTGCACTCTGGAAATGAGGAAGACATTTCCCTCACCTTCTTTCTGAACTCCCTCTGTCCCCAGCTCTGGTAATGTGGAACAGCTCCAGATTCCAAACCTCAGTGGAACAGCACTACATTACACCATCTACACTCTATTTAAGAATTCTAGTGTGAAGTATTGATAAATCCAGGATAAACAGCTAGCCTGTCTCTATATCAATCTTTTCTTCATGATTGATGAATAACATAAAATACTTAAGCTATTTAAGATGGAAACAGCTATTTGTAACAAGCATAAGTTTTGAAACTCTTAGTGTTAGACACCTGATGCCTGATATTCTGTAAATCAGTTAAACAGGATTCATGCCATATGCATATGAGACATGTGCCACACTAGCATCTCTGACCATTTCTTACCATTAACATAAAATGCTCCAAATTGATTGTCAGTTTGTGAAATATTTAAAATATTCAGTAAACAACTAACAAATTGTTACAAATGCTATATGTCAAATAAAATTGCACTATGAAACATGAAAAAATGTTATACTTAAGCTGCCAAATGTTTCAAATGTAGATGTGAACTTTCTTTTACCTTTCTGTTTTACCAGAAAAAAAAAAGTGCATCTCATACAAAAAAAAATTAGAGTGCTTCTTTATTTCCTGATAGTACAGAAGCTCTTGTCAGTAAGGGGACTCGTTTCTGTAAATGGCAGGGCCAAAGATAGGTCAAATTAAACTCTCAGGTTACTACACAGGTTAGTCAGACACTTACCAGCTACATCTTTAGGTTTTTGCTTCCGATATTATACCAAGAGATATGACCAAGACATAGTGAATTTAATTTCAATTTATACCTTTTATTTAATAGACATTTAAATATGGTTTTCTCCTGCTAAGAATATTTGCATTAGGAGTTCCTTCCAACCGCTCAAAAAAATTTGAAGCTGCCGAATTTTCAGTGGAGTTACTGGGCCAAATCTGTTTCCAATGTAAATCTAGATAAATGGATTTACTGCACCAATAATTAACAACAGTCGTGTTTTACTTACTCCTATATATGCTTTTCATCTCAATTGTTTTCAGTTTTCTATGGAATGCTGCTAATAAAGACACCACTTTTTATGCTTTAAAGGTATTTGAAGGCCTTCTGGAAAATAAGAGTTTTAATAAATATTAATTTTCCATTTCTACAAGTGATTACATTTAGAAATATATAATCCTATAAACAGTCACAATGTATATGTATAGAGTCAGAAAAGAACACAAGACTAAGTAAAACCTTGCAAAGTACACAGCATAATTATGCAAAGCTGCAATCTGAAGCAATTTATGCCATGGGCAATAGTGGGGACTAATACCAAGAAGAATTTATTTAAAAAAAAATAGCAGGAAAAGAAGAGTATGCACCAACAATTCAAACAGAAGTAATAAAAAGCTTTATTTCAAAGGATGCCTTGACATAAACATTCTGGGATTTCCCTTGAAAGAGATCTTGCCTTCTCCTTTTCTTTAATTGTAATTGGGATAGAGTGAGGCAGCCTTCAGATAACACCTATTGTCACCTTACAGGTGGTGTAGTCACAGGCACTCCTTGATGTTTGTTTGTAGAAAGTTACTCTGCATTGCCCAGGTTCAGCCTGGCCGAGCCCCCCCAGCTCAGCCAACTGGACCACACTGGCATCAGTCTCAACATGGACTGAATAAGCTCATTGCCCACTGAGCATTTACTTATGTACAGACACATCAAAACAGGTTTTCCATTGCAATTTCAGTTTCAAACTTTTGTACTTCTTGAAGGAATAAATCAAAACCAGAAACCACATTGACTTATGCTTTGGATAGTGCTCAGGGATACAGCAGCTTTCTTGCAAGACTTTTTAGTGATCTGAGCAGCTTAAACAATCCACCTAGCACTTCATTCTCCACATGTAAAGGAAGACATGTGTGATTTCAGTTTTTTTCTGACTCTCCTGTTTATTTCAGAGCAGTGAAAAAGATACATCAGAACCATAGACTCGGGGAGCTTTAATCTGTCAGGCATATAAGAAACACTATTCCTAATCAAAATATCTATAGACACTATGATATTTCAGTATATTAGACAGGCTTCTCCATTCAGTTGTGATTAAAAGAAGGAAAAGACAACACCCATAAAATTCTAGTTAGAGAATTACTGACTCTAAGAGAGCTTTTCAGAGGAGTCTGAAGAATACACCTTTCTCAAAAGGGATTTATTTAAAAAAACCCCAAAACAACTCCAGCACATAAATCAAACCAGCCTGTCCCCCATTTCCAAATAATTCTCATTTATTTTTTCAGCCGACTGGCAAATGCCACCTTGCCTTATTTACACTGCATACTGACTCTCAGAAAACCGTACCAAAAACTTCATACTTCAATTCCAGCCAACAGTAATGGAAAGTGTAACGTAAATTGCCTTGCAAATGCTTCTTGCATCCATAAATGAATTAAACTAAACTTCTGGGAAACCTGTCTGCTCAATGCTATTGTGCAAAGTACGAAGCAGATCTGAGGCAGGAGCAGGGATGGGGGATATCCCATTTGCATAAGGAAGATAGCTCCTTTGTAAACATTGATACAGAATGGCAAGTCTAGCAATGACTTTTTCCCCCCTAAACTCTCTCCCCTCTGACTTACACATCCTTGTAATATATACTGCTGTTTTGACTTGAGCTATGCACCCAAATAGACTATTTGTGGAGCATTTGTGATGCACAGATCTGTTATGCACAGCTATCAGAGGTCAAACACAGAGCAATTCTATACCTCTGATGTCAGCCTGAACAGAAGCATTGTTCTTGGCAGTGACAGGAAAAAGGCACCACATCCAAATTACTGAAAGCCTTCTCATGGCAGAAGAAAAAGCTGTCAGTTTAACAGCTGAACACAGAAGGTTCAACCAGTATATATCCTTCTCATTCAAGTAACATGAAACCCTGGAAAAAAAAAGAAAGAAAGAAAGAAAAGAAAAAAAGAATTTCTGGAACTGTGTCAGATTTTTTAAGTTGGAAAAGCTCTTGTCAACGCTGAACAAAGAAAACCAGCCATTTGTGTTGCCAAGACAGTGCTACTGAATTACAAAATAAAAGAGAAAGAAGGAGCCTCGATATAAATATATAATGTGCATGTCTGTACCGAAAGAGAAAATATTCTAAATTTACTATACTTTTATATTTACACTGCAAAGTAGGCTGCAATCTACGTGAATATCTGTTAACATGCACACTCACGTAGGTATATGCTGATCTATAGTAAATCTATAAAATTTGTCCCCTATGTATATTTCCCTCTTCTGTATTTCATTACTCAAAATAAAAATAGTTCTCTAATTACCACACTCATATCTTATTCATGCTCAGTGTATGTTCCTTGAACAGCATCCCCAAACTGCACACGCTGTACTTAAAGAGCGGGGAGACATCTCCCTGCCTGGGGTGAATGACCCCTTCACGCATCTTTGACAAAACAGACCTCAGCATGTCAACAGCTATCTAATAATGATACAAGAAAAGAATCCTCTGACTCTGGGCTATGTGAAATAAAGGTGTAGGCTGTGTCACGCCCTGAGGCTACAATCCCCTCGCCATTCCCCTAGAACAAAGTGTTGCTCAGTGTAAGGGAAAGCTGTTTGGAACTAGAGCAATGATTATCAAACCTTCACCTTTTCTCCTCTCTTAGTTTTAAAACATACACTGGGTGAACAGCAAGCATTTGTAAGAGCTAAGTATGTAATCCAGCTTACAGGCTATATTTCATTTTCTAATGCATAAGTAAGAGAGATTTAAAATTCCAGTAAATAGTTCTAACCAGCTACATCAAACAAGTGAAGCATTAGATGGGGAATGTGCATGCATCTGTCATCTGATCTGCCACATGGTCCTTGAAGAAATATCAATCCTGATAGGTGCTTTACTAGTTTTGTTTTCCACTGCCACTGGATAAGCAGTTTAAAAAGTGACGTTAATTTTGAGCAGAAGAACCATGAGCAGTAATATGAGGAGACAGTTGTACACGGTGACAGGATGAATTCAGAATATTAAAATGTTACTCTCTGCCAGCATTAAAGAAAGAATTGACTTTAGTTTCATTCCTGTGGGTTGCTCTCGCTTTTTTGTCAATACAAAGCAAAAATAGATCATTTTAGCTGATTAGAAGTTCCCGTGCTCTTCTTATTTATCTCACACTTGAAATCACAACATTCAGCTTGTGACAACATAATTGTCTCCATAGAAACTAATTGAGTTCTCACAAAGTGGAGCATTTGCACAATATTTGGACCCTGTTTACTGAAAACCTGGTAAACACGTGTACTGCACAAACTGTCACCACTGGCAGATTTCATAGAAACCCACAAACCAATTTAGTAGGGATTTATTAAAACAATACTGTTTTCTACCTGCAACCAGCCAAAAAATAAATCAATCATTACTTGAGGACTAAGTAAACTTTTCAGCTGTTCAGCATCAGGATACATGGCTCAGTGTTCTTTTATGCTCAGGTGTAGCTCTGCTCAGCCTAAACTGTGTATTAGGTCTGATTACTTGGAATTGTTGACACATGACACTGACTCACAAACCAAGGAAAATGCTGTAAATACTGTTTACAGTATAAAAGTGTATACCAAGCTTTCTGAGGTTAAATTCCTATTACCTTTATTTTTCAGCTGCTTCTAATTTTAGAACTTTAATCATCATTGAGGATCACTTTAGGCTCAGTTTTGACATCAAAATAAATTGTCAAAACCTTCTCAAATACACAATTTCCATAAAAGCCTTTATGGAATAGTGGACTTTCTAAATTCTCTTTATTTGACTGCAATAAATGTTAAAATGAGGCTGTATTCCTTTGCTATATCAATACCTGGAATTGCTTTTGTATGTAACAGTAAGTGGGATACATCTTGCTTAATTTCATTCCTTGTACTCCCTGTACAGCAATCAGTAGGTACTGGCAGATAACGACTCAATCTGCATGCACAAAACAAGTATCTAAGAGTAAGGTGGTGTCTGGAAATGTAGTCAGTTAAAAATTTTTAATTAGCCTCCAAACTCTGGTGCACCCTCCTGTGGCACTGACCTGTGCAGTCACTGTGACCATCCAGCTGTGCACCACATCCCAGGGTGGAAGAGGGGAGGGCATTGCTCATCAGCATTTCCAGGGATTTAGAAAGGTGAATACGGGACAAATCTAGTGATACTCTTCCCAAAGACCTTATTTAAATTTTTCATTTTGTCTAACGGATAACATTTTGCTAAGTCTCTCAATAGAAAATGTGTCTTATGTCTTTTGGGGTAGGGAGAGCCTTTTTTTTTTTCTTTTTTTTTTTTTTTTTGGTCAGACTATGCAAAAGAAGGAAAGACAAAACTCTTGAACATATAATGATCAGTACAGCCTGCATACCTCAGGACCAGCCATTTATATGTAGGATACTACCATTTGAGGCTGTCTTGCCAGGAAAGAAACAGATGGTGCCAATAAAAAGCAAAAATGAACTTCATTCTTTCATAACAAGGCAATAAACCCCAGCATAATATTATTATTTTCCATAAGTCAGGTCTTAACACATCGGGGGCAAAAGATGAAAAAACTGAAAAAAAGAAAACTCGTGCTTTTGTTCCAAGGCTTTGATGTCATCACTGTTGGTTTTTGGAAAAGAGCTCACAAAACTCTAAAAATCCTTTTTAGCCTTTAAGTTGCTCTGCTTAGGGATTTAGAAAGGATGTCAGTGTAGGGTTACAGACCAGATGACAATTCTCTTTGCTGCCAGGTGTATGAGGGCTGAAGGGATAAATAAGATGCATGGAGATGAAGTCTGTAGTTATCTCTTTTCCCATATATTGACAGAATACATTTCACTATGCACTGACTGAGGGGTTTTTTAATTTCTCTCCCATCTCTAGGATCCCTTGGGTACGTGAATGTTTTTCTTTCTCTCTCTTGTTTCCCCATTCTGGCTTGCAAGTTTATCCCACACACCTGCAAGAGCAGGATCTTTCAGTCACAAAGAGCTGCCAGAGCTCTCATGACAAGGAGGAGACATAATTTGGAGCATCTTTTTCAGCTTCATTAATAACAAAACACCTGTGAGCTAGGGAGTTTAAGAGACTGTGTCTTCATCATTTATGAATCTTCCTCCCTGCTGAGGCGCTTAGCTCTTTGCCAGCTCAACTTGGCACAATTCCTCAGCATCCAAAATTAAAAAAGGAAAAAAGTGCACTTTTGTCTCCAGTGAAAGCAGCGAGGATGATGAAGACAGAGAGAAAACACCACCAGGAGCTGAAAGCCTACCCTTGCAAAAGCTGGTAAGAGTGACAAGCCCTGACACTGCTGCCTATTTAGTCTCAGTTCAACACTTTGTTTTTGTTGTAAGAAAAATAATGGACAAGGGAAAATATAATCCTAATGACTCAAGTATGACATTATAGCTGCTCCTCTCCTCCACAGTCCCATTGCAAACTTACTGTAGTACATTGAATTTTTAATTTTATTGATAAATGCATAGCTGTGGCAAAAGCAGTGAACAGTTTCTAAGCCTATCTTTCCATAATAAGTTTCTAAAGGGAAAAACTACCATTAACACATTCTTGCCATGAAAGGTTAAACCCTATCACAAAGATTTATTTTTTAAGTCATTGTCTTTACTGGAAAGCTTCAAGGAACACTCTCACAAAATGTTCCATTCTGAAGCACTACCAAAGGAAGGGCATTTGATTTGCAACCAAACTAACAGCAGCTATACAACGTGTTGTGGTTAATTTGACCTCTGAGGACACTGGAGCACTTTGCAAACTATCCCAGACTCCCAGGCACTGAAATTGCCTTTTGATATCATCTGAGTTATTGCCATCCCCCATGAGCCTTTTGAAATTCTCTCAATACAAGTGTTAGGACCTAGGAGTCCTTTGGTAGGCAGTATAAATGCAAGCCAGAGATCATTGTATAAATCAGTTATTACATCTCACGGTGTTTTTCAACAGGATTAAACAACCTGAAGGTCTGATAGCTATCCCTATCTAACTGCAGCAGACACAACAGCGACCACCATCAAAGAATTTACCTGATGTTATAGTATTAGCATTAAATCTTGGATGAGAAAGAACATCTTTAAATGCCAGAGATTCACTAAGGTACAGAAGTGAATTACCAAATCTGTCTTTTGTGCCTTTTAAAGAACAAGCTACAGCTTCTGCAATTGCTTCTGCTTTTACTTTGGACATGGTGCAGAGGTGCACCATCTTCGTCCTGATGCTCCGTATGTCCTGTCCTCTTGTCTTTTGTGGTATATGTGAGTGAAAATCTCAGATTCTTACAATCTGAGAAATATTTTTATTTTAGGATATACAGATTTTGCACACAATTTCTTTTTTATGTACTCCTTGCAGAAGAAATGTAGTAAAAATAACGGTCTGAAACGGGAAGCCTGGACAAGAGCTGATGTACTGCAGGCTTTCCCTCAGGTCTACTAATGGACCTCCATGCAACTTACAGGGTCTTTCTCTTTTCTTTAGCGAGGCATTTCTGGCTGCCCTTGAGTTGCCCCACTCTGTGATATAATCACAAATTCTGCAAGCAGAAAATGAGTGCATCTGTTATTCATATTCTGGTGCTTCATCATATAAACAATGCCTTGAACCTGCCCCATCAGGGCTGCCACCTCAGCTCATTACCAGACCGAGCAATGGGTGTAACCCTAACATGAGCAAGTGTCTCTCTGGGATATGCCTGACTTACAAGTTCAAATTCAAACACAAAGAAATGCAGCTGAGACCTTTGTTCTTTTCTCATGTGGCAGGTACTGGAAGTTCAGAAGGATAAGATACATACTGTGGGTTTCCTCAACATTCAGTGCCTGGAGTCTGTGCAAGACCAGGTTTCAATAACACCCACCACAGATTAGCTGGTAACTTTGGAAATGCATATATTAAAATCTCACAACAGAAAAAACTCCAATATTTTTAGAAAGAGGCTAATCAAAAAAACACTCAGCTCTTATGGTTTCGAACATTCTCAAGTTCAGTTTTACAGCATAACTAAGTCATGGACAGAAAACCTGAATTGCTTTAAATGGTATGACATTCCACCGCTGTATTGGTTGAAAAGTATAATTCAGACAGCTTAGTGCTTCGTTCTGAGTCGCTGTTTCAGTCTAGTTTGTAAAGAAAACTGGAAAGTTTTTAAATATGTCTTCTTTTGGAAAAAAATTAATAAAATATCCCTGCAGAATGGAAAATACAGCCTGGCCCAAAGGCTAAAATCCAGACACAATATTGAAGAAAAAAACTGATAAAAAGGGAGACATACATAGTGAAAAGAGGATATAAGAAAACAACTGAGTGAAAAAAAGGGAATGTGAAGGAATTTTCTGCTTATTGTTATGTCTCTATTCTCTCATTCTAATTACCATATACTTTAGCAAATAATAAGACAAAATAAGCAGATGAGATCCACAAGAGCAGTAAGCCTCACTCGCAGATTAAAAGCAGGTGGCAGAGTGAGAGAATAATGTGAATGGGGTAGGACTTCAGATCTGGAGGAGAAAGACGATGTGGACACAGCTCTCCCAGCACCACAGGGGAGTGGGGCAGTCCCCACAGCTGGGCTCCCACAGCTCTCTCTCCCAGAGAGCCCCAGCTCACAGGGCAGCACTGTCCAGGGCACCGTTCTCACTCAAGTAACACAAAACCACAGAAAGAAAGCTAGAACTTTCAGATTCAGTGTAAAGTTACAAAAGCTTTTGTCAGTGCCAAACAAAGAACACAACTGAGGCAGTGCCATCAAATTAATAAATAAAAGATAGAGTTTCAACATGTATTTATAGTCTAAGTATACAGTCTGCTACCTATATAATGCATATCTCTCTCCTTACCGTCTAATATTAACTTATAACTAATATATTTAATGCATAAGTAAGCATCATATAGAAAATATAAATTCTATGAGTACAGTATGGATCACCCACTGAGTACAAATAATCACCCCTCTGAGAAGAGCATCTTTACATCACAATCTTCTGTGCTATCTTTCCTACACTCCCAGCATAGGAAGGTCTTTCCTAAAGCCAGGATCAGCTCTGACAGCCCTGAAGCAGGGTGACACCAGGGGCCTGTGTTCAGGCAACTCAATTGTACTGTTAACATTTAGAACCACAATCAACAACACATACCAAGTAATTTGCATGTAATGGTGTTGAGTGGCTTCTAAATTTAAAAAACTGAGCATATTGCCCACTCAGAGGGGGTATTCCTTGTTATTTTGATGCTAAATGTGGTTTACAAGGCCAACAAGTTAAC
This sequence comes from Falcunculus frontatus, assembly GCA_013398115.1. Classification (NCBI taxonomy): domain Eukaryota; kingdom Metazoa; phylum Chordata; class Aves; order Passeriformes; genus Falcunculus; species Falcunculus frontatus. The sequence continues at coordinate 1,118,372 of VZRV01007534.1, forward strand.
AGCACAACCAATAGCTAACAAATTTGTACCATATGGATGTGGCTCTACAGATGACAAACACGCTTTGACTCACCTGCAGTTTATTTTCTAGTGTACATAGATGCCTGCACTCAGGCTTTATCCAGACTCTTTTCCAGTACTGTCAACAGTTTAAAAATTGAGTGCAATTTCAATAAAGAGTTTCACAGACTAGCAATGTAAATAGTCTTGGGAAATACAACATCCAACTCTCTAACAAGCATTAGTCATTAACTTATATAAGCCTGTGGCTGGAAAGGGGGGGGGGGGGAAAGGAATACGAAAAAAGAAAAACCAAGTGTTGTTACCTTACTAATTAACCAGAATGGTGATTAAAACACAGGAGTACACAGCACCCTTACAGCAAGGAATTGGTTGGGCCACTGGTAAGCCAGAAGCTTGACCAAACCGTTGTCTTGAATAACTCAGAGGGCTCGAGGAAATAACTAGTTACAGAAAAAAAAAATCCATCAGATATCTATCTCCTGTTGTTTATATTATTGACCTGATCATTTGGCAGGGTAGGTGAACAATGCTAAGTCAAATTCCCAAATGGTTTAATTCAGCACAGCTTAATTCAGCTTTAATTTAGCACAGTTTCATTGACTGCAGTCCAGCTGGGCTGATTTATTCCAGCTAAAGGGTTGGCCCCACTCTAGTGTAACTGGTGAAAACTATTATCCACTGAAAGCATGATCATAAAGAAAAAGGTATTGAGAGGCATAGTATGAAATACAGGGTGTTGATATACTGAATGCTAACAATGTTTATCGCAAAGACAGCTCACTCTTTCACAGCTGTGATTATAGTTGCCTTTTGTTACAACAGAGCAAAAGAAGAACATCTTTATTACTTGGAAGTCCATGTGCTCCTCCTATTTATCTTGTGCTTGAAATCTTTACCCTTAGTTTGTGACAACATAATTATCTCCATGGAAACCAGCTAAATTGTCATGAAATAGAACGCTTACGTAAGCCCTGCACCCTGCTTCTTTCCCAGCAAGCACGAGCACTGTACAGACTGACCTGGGCACACCTACACGGGCCCAGTCTCACCCTTGCAGAAATGCCAGAACACACTGCTTTTCCTGTGCAGCCAAATTATACCACTTGCTACATTAAGGCTTCATAAATACCTTTCCTGAAAGGCTTCATTAATTGTTGAACACAATGAAGAATTACTTTGGTTTGATATTCAGATATCTGTACGTCTACCTAAGTTAAATTACGGTGATTTATAGAACAGTACAGTGTATGGAAGGTGTCATGGAAAACATCAATGCTTTACAAAACCGAATTTCCAGTTTCACTGTCTGAAAACACAAGTCTAGCAAGGCAAATATTTCCTAACATGAGTTAGAATGTTCATATCATGGAAGCTTAGCAACAATGAGAAGATTAAGTATGGGAGTTCTATTAAAGTATTTTTTCCCTTAGTGCTTTTGAAAATCCCACCGCACACTATTAGTTGCAACTATGCTGGGCCAATCCTATTAGCTCTCTCCATTAAGTGTTCACAACTTCCCCCGGAAAATCTATTCTTCCATTTCAGCAGATATTTCATAAATTAATTGCAGGCTTTTTACAGTTAAGTTACATTAATTTTTTTATTTTAATTCAGCATACACTGATGCTTTGGGTAACATTACAGAGAGACCCTTGAACACTTCACCATACTTAATAAATAAATAAATAAATATGTGCATACACACACAGACTTTTCTGGGGATAGAAGAGAGGAATAGGAATTGTGTGGTAACATACCATGCATTTGTAACATATTGCAGATATCTAAAGGCCAAATTATTTTTAGCCTGCTTTCCTAAAGAAATGAGTCTTTTGTGCCTGTGCCTCTGCCTGTTCCTTTGATTCTGCTGGCCAGTTATCCTCAACAGACAGGCAGTATAATCAGAGAGATTGTTGCTAAAGATTTCACAAAAGCCAGAGCCAAATTCTGTCCCCATTAAGGAGATGCTCAGATGACTTTGTCCCTGCACATTCTCACAGCATCACTTCTGGCTGCTCATGCTGAGGACAGGCTCACTCTGGACTAGCAGGGATATTTGCTGTCTTTGTCCCCTCTAACTACACAAGAGCTTATGAGTTACCGGGGAGAGATTACAAAACACTAAGTTAAACAACTTCATTGGAAAACAGGGCTGAAACATATAAAAGACTCTGAGGTACTGCCATGAAGAAGATGTGATGAGGAGAAATGAAGTTGATGACATGACAGAACACACGAAGAAATTGGACAGAAATCTGCAAGACTTTATTAGGAAAGGCTCAAAGGGGAGCTGTTGCTGGAAAAACAAGTGCTCTCTTATTGTAAAGCAATTAACTGGAATTCACTGTCAAAGGTATTGCAATTTTGCAAAATATTTCAAGAGAACAGTCATCTAAATTTACTAATGCTTTTTGTTTCAGGTGAATACATAAGGTTTTCCTCCCCCAAGCTACTCATTTCTAAAGCTGTCCTGTGCTCCAACAACAGCAATTTCATCCCACATTGTATTTAGTAAATTGCACTGAAGCACATGAAGCCTTCCCACAATCTCTATAAACATGGCTGTATATCTAAAGGCAACTCTTACATATGGGTCATTATCTATTCTAGTGCTTGATATCTCCTATTCATGACCACGTCATCTCAGTAAAAATGAAGTTGTTCTGCATTTAGATACCAAGTAAGATATTCTAAAATATATAAAATACAGACATTTCCATAAACATAATTTTCTATACGTATAGTAGATTGTATCATTCATATAATGCCTTTAAACCAAACAAATACACATCTGGAGATTTAAAGAGCTCTGCAAGCACTAGGTACTTTGCTTGAATGCATCATTACCTGTATACCTATATTATCTTCTCCTGGGCACTGGTAAGAAGTGAATCTCAAACAGTTAGGCTGTTTTGTCACCCATCTGAAGTTTAGTATAAACTGAGTCAGGAAAACAAGAGGCCAGACACAACAATTTCCTGAAACTGGGGATGGTGAGTAACACAGCTTACACATATGGTGTGGCACCTGGTGCTCATTACACACAAATCAAACAAGCTCATCATTCTTGTAAAGCATTTCTCCAACACGAGCCTTTTAAAACCCCTTCTCTTCTATTTCTCTCTAATTTTTAGGCATCATGGTCAAAAGGTGACAACCACTAACAGGAACATACCAGTTTGCCACCAGGGAATAGGCTGCAGCTGAGTTCCCTAATTCTAAAGACTTTCATTTTGTGGTCTTGTAAGATTAGGGCACACAACCCACCCACAACAGCTGAGAGCACTTAGCAGTACCCCCTCCCTCATTCCATCCTATGGGAAGCATTTCAGAAGCTCTAGACAAGACTGAAAAAAACCCATAGAACTCAAAAAAAAATCTGACAAGAGTAGCAGACAGCCTGCAAAAAGCACGTAAAATAGAATTGTTAACAGCTCACGTTTGAACTAACACGATAGAAGTCTTACTGCAAGAGTGGGGCAGCCTCAGTAGTTACCCCAGTTAAATGTAACATGCTGAATATTCCCCAATGCTGTTTACTAAAACATGGCCCCACAGCGTTTGCATAAGAGAGGACATGTACAGTACAACCACTAAAGGACTTCTGGGCTTGTCCAAGTTATCTCCCATAGAGCTTCCCAAAGCCTTTTCCTTAGGTTTGCAGGAGGCAGAACATATTTAATGACCTAATAATTAACAAAGAAAGGCTTTAATTATATAATAATTTAATGGCTGGGTTAGAAAGGGCTTGTGTTATGAAATGAGATGTCTTACAGGAGCACTCTGGTGAAGTGCACATCCAAAATAGATTGATTTTTATTTGCATGTGCTTTTTGGTCTAGAATACGCACAGAGCCCTGCCAAAATGACCAGCTGATGCTGTGGCAGCCTTGTGATTGTACCAAATAGTACAAGGAAAAGGGACCATCCTGCTTCTCTGAGCAGCTGTGTGAGCCCAGTAGCTCTGTAGTACAGCATATCAATTACCCAGTAATTACCCCCTCAGATTCCTGTTACTTAAAACAAACAAACAAAAAAAACCAACAAAACTTTGCATCTAGGTTTCATATAGAAAAGGTGATGCTGGAGGAAGAGAACAGCATTTTCACACAGGTTCTTTCTTTCTTTCTTATGAAAGGTCACAATCTGTTATTTTTAACTTGTTGTATAAGATTTTGGATTCACTAAGAGTTCTGGAACAGGTCAAAGTAAAAGTTGTGGAGTCAGGCAGAGAATAGTAAAATAACAGTATTCAGAATAAAGACAATCTGAGATGACACATAAATCTCTATAAGAAACCATTATCTAGCATTTTTAATTAAAAACCTCATCATAGTGCTATGTTGCAATCTTTTTCAAAACCTACTTCTTTTACTCAAAGAAATTTAACATTTTTACCATAGAAACATCTGATTACATTTAACTATGACACGAGGAAAAGCAGTCATACATGAGTAATACATCATCAAAAACAGAAAAATAAAGCTATTGGTAGCAACTAGCTTTATGAAGAGATTTTGTGAGTAAGTGAACATATATTTAATCCCTGTTAACTTTTTCCCCCTTCAACTTAGAGAAGGAGTTTCTCTGTCATTGCAACACTAAAGCATCATCTATCATAAGAGGAACAAAAGACCAAAGCACTATTCAAAGATGATAACATGAAAGGGTTTGGGAACCTTTCACGCCTTCAGTCACATAGTTCTGAATCCTCCCCTTCTCTATTATTTCTGTATATTACTATATAAAACCATGCATCTATCCAATGGAAGATCTCATCTGGAGGTCAGAATTTAAAATAACACTTATGCAAAACTACAAATTGTTAGTGCTCTTTCTGAAATTCAAGCTCTTTTTGTTTCCAGTTTTCATAGCAGTTATACCAAACAGGTGAAGGTATCTATCATAAACCAACCTATCCTTAGTGTCAGAGTATTTAGGCCCAATTGTAAAATCTCTGTAAAATAATACTTCTTTTCATGTCTTTAGTACTCTGAGGACTTCAAAATATTTCATTAATTATAATTAACAACTTCCTAATCAGACTCATATTTTTCTTACCAATAGAGAAGGAGAAACATGAGCATTTTTGGCAACATTTTTTTAAGTTTTAAAATTAGCTTGAGGCAGAGTTAAGAACAGAACCCATTATCACAGATGTCCAATTGCTTTGAACACAAAAGCATTAGTTCAGAATGTGTCTTGTTCTTGTTTAGAACTATTTTCTATGCTACTAATTTTGTAGAGAAAATGCAGCAGAGCACTGATGTCTTTTAGTGTTTTTTTGTCTAGCCATAGGTACATGAAGTATTTATTCACATGTTGACATGAATTGTTTCTATGTAGCCTATGAGAATTCTTTCTTACTCTGTTTTCTTTCTACTACGTCTTCAATTTTTCCACCTCTCATCAATCCTCCAGAAGTACAGCACATGCATTTTAATGGAGAATACATCAAAGGTCGACAATGATGCCTGGCTACTCAACAGAATGCCAAACTGGTGAATCGCAGCTCACAGGCTAAACAAAGACCAATCTACACACTCTACATGGGCTTGATTTTTAACCTCTGTACGCAGGAATACACTCGACGTATTTGCCTGGGCTCAACAACATTTAGCTCTGCTTCTACGATTCACACACACAGTTTTGCAGCCTTCTAGAAATACCAGCAAAATCTCTAACACCTAGATCTGTTAAAAGCTTGTCTTTGCCAAGCTTCCTGAAAATATCTTTAAACACATTAAAATTCTACTTGAAGAATTAAAGCAAAAATTGAGGTGGAAGGATTTTTGTAGGATAGTTTATGAGAGAATTAGATTCTTGTGTTTACAAAAGAGAATGTAAAGGGAATACAATTTACTGAGAGGAAATAAGCTATATCTTAGATGAGGTCATGCCTATACAGCTTTGTTTGTCTGCTGCAATTAGAAGCAAGGATGAATGAATGAGATGGCATGTAAGACAATCCCAGAATTTCATCCATATCCAATACATTCCATCCATTCAGTAATAGTGCTGTTGTTACATAGTGCCTCTCCCCTCTGTAGAATAATTTCATTTTTAATGGAATAAATACATAAATTTAAAACCCGAAAGCTTGCCTGCAGTCATCAGCAGCCTATTGACAGTGTCCATGTATTTTCCAAAAGACCCTTCCTTACATCCCTCAACACTGGCAAGTCAGAAGGCAGAATAAAATGAGTAAAATGGAACCAAAACCTGAAATCCAAATTTCTAATCCATGGAAATGTTGTGCTATCCCAATACTGTGTTGATTATTGTCCCTCTTCATATGATGACTATACCTCACAGAACTGAAGACAACAGTTAGCAAAAAATAAGACACCTCACAACTCCAGGGCACCTCAAGCACAAAAATCTACACCTTTGGGTGATCAGGAATGCCAGAAATCTTCTGAAAGAAGCCATTCTGCAGCTATTTGACTTACAGCCAGATGTGGTTGACCCAGGATTAATACATCAACACATCAACACCAATCCTGAGCCAACAGTGCCCATGATCCCAACACTTCTCTCCTAAGCACTGGTGGAGGTGTGGAAGAGGAGACAGGTCTGTGCCCAGGACAGACAGTAGGAACAAGGATTCTGATGGCAGGGTGACAAACTCTTCCTTCTTTATGTCTCCCGAGTGCCACTTAATTCTCCCCACTGCTGACTAGAACATCAGAGGAGGCTTCCAGGATGCAGAGACCCAACATTATCTACAAGCCTAGCAGAGTTCTGATGTTATTTGTGCATCACATGCTGCAGATACTGTTTGGCATCAAAGGCTAAAAGATATTTCTTTCTAAGCCCATAGCTTGTTAGGAGCTGTTTGGATCTGGAGGCATGAGACATCTGTAGGACAACTAAAATATTTACATGTTTCAAAGTGTTTAGAGTCCAGGCAGATGCAGATGCACCCTCTGTGCTTGCAGAGAGCAAAGTGGGCTCACATCCATTCCCATTTTTAGCCCAGTACATACCTAAGCTCACTGGGAAGTGAAGCCTCAGCTGAGCAGAGGCTACAAACCCAAAGCTTTGGACTAGAGAAGTTTGAAAGAACTTCCAAAGTCCTCCTCCAAAGACACACCCATGTATGACACTGCCGTGAAGACAGCACCCCAGCCAGCCAGGAGTAAATAACACATTAGAAATAAGAGCACAGGGGGGAAAAAAAGTGTTGGGTATTTTTTTTTTTTAATTAAATACTCTTGCCTAGTTTTCCTTAGCTAATTAGCATCCCTTCTTAGCGGTTTAAGTAACTGCTCATTTAGATCAGTGAATGATTGCTCTGAGATTAGGGTGTGGGAAAAATTTTTCTGTTGGGAATAATCTACTTATGCTACTGTTTATTTGAAGCAGTGATAAACATAGAGATTTTCCTTCCATATGTGCCAAGTATAAGAGAAAGCAGAATGATTAATGAACCCTTGCATTTTACCAATAAATTACTAACTTCAGACACAAATTTATAGTTTTCATTAGTACAAGTTTCATTAGTTTCATTGCAAGCTACTCTTGTTTTTTTAAGAATGTTTATATTATTTCTGTTTGATCTGCTGGGAATGACATTTTGCGCACCATTATTTATAATCTACAAAAATTAATTATGCTTCTAATTAACAGCATGAAAATAAATTATTGCTCAAGGAGTTATTTATTCAGTTGTAAAGCAGGAGTTTTAAGACTATATATATATATACACATTTCACTTGTGCTTCTAGCATTTTATCTTCCTTCCTTTACATTTTACTTATTTCTTCCCAGATTTCTGAGGTCCATTAAAGTTTGGCCTTTGTGAAAGTTTTCAGAATCTTAAATTTACTTCTTCAATAAACAAGGACAGGACACACAACTTGATCTACATTTCTCTTCCTATGTAAAGACTAAGATATCTAAATGAATTTATAGTGGGAAAGAAAAAGTGAAACTACCTCGACTGGTTAATGTACTCCCTTCTCATGGCCATTTAATGAAATTACCAGTTGTGGAATATACTAAGGGTCGCTCCAGAGCCTGACATCTCATTACCTAGAGAGCACAAAAATGGGACAACCATGATGCAAACTACTTTTTCTGCTCTCCTATTTTATTCAGGTGCAATTAGGAGTCACCTTGCAGCAAAGGTAGGACACCCTGTCCCACTCCATTCTCACCTCCTTTTGTCAGGTGTCAGTTCTCGCTGCACGTTGGCAGTGGACCTCGGTGGCTTGTTCCATTGAAGTGGGTCTGACACCATCTATCTCCTCACAGAGTCTCCCAACAGCTCTTGGGTGACACAAACTCTCAGTTACAAAAGGGGTCGAGCGAATGCAACCACACAATTACTGTGGTTGTGCCTGTTTTCCATACATTTACAAGTTAATGGTAGACACAGTCATAAAAAGTATTATGAACTGATGTTGGATATTTGGAGAAAATGCACTTTAAATCATAAATATTCATTCACCCAAATATTAGAAGTATTCCACATAGGATGTCAGGGCAATTGTTGGTGGTGTTATGTCCAGGCAGACCACCTCCAGTTTTCAAATGTAAACAGCCAGAAAGCAATTTCAAAACATTCTGTGAACTGCAGAATGCTCACACAATTCCTCTCAAATAAGTGAACCCAGGCTGCTTACTCACAGACACAGAATAGAGAAAGAAGGCAACTATCAAACTGTTAACTGTTAATCCAGAGATAGGCTAAACTTTTCTTTGTTTTTAAACAAAGATAACAATTAACTACCAAAATAATTTATCTGAAATTCAATTAATACCTCATAGCCTTTAAAAAAAAGATTAAGCCATCTAGTACAGTTTTCAGCAACATTTCCACTGTCTGTCTTAAGCCATGGTGCACGCGCATCTGAGTAATGAATACTCCTTCACCACGGGCTGTCTGGATCTCTCTCCTTCTTCCCAAGCCCCAAAGGTCAGCTGAGGTTTCGTACTTCAGCAAAGGTGACCCAGCACTACCTCTGTTGTCCTGCAGACACAGTCACACCTGTTCCTGCAGAGCTGCTCCATGCTCCTCCCATTCCTCTTGGGCAGCCAGAGGCCACATATCTGCCCACAGGGGCTGTGGCTCTCCCAGGGCCAGGCAGAGCTGAAGTGCCCACTCTGTGTTCCTGGCAGCCAGTCTGCCATAGTCTGCCGGCTGCCTCCTGGAGGCTTGTCCTGCCACAGTCCTCTCCAAAGGAAGCTGCAGAAGCAGCTGGAGGTTTTTGGACACTGCCATGGACTAAATGAATAAGATGATTAAAATAAAACAGGTTTTTAAAAGACACGGCCTTGTATTTATAGATGGGGCAGTGGCTGCTAAAAAAGAATCCATCACTATCAGCAGTGAGGGGTTTGTGCATGGCAAACACAGCAATGGCTGATCTGTTCCACCAAACATCCGGCAGCTCCTCCTCTTCCTAGCAGTGAAGCTGGAGAAGGCTCCCTAGGGAGTGGACTTTATTTCCCATAGAAAATTTTTATTAGCTGCCACTGAGACTCCTGCTTCAGCCATGGCCACGTGCCAGGGCCCTTAACAAGAAGGGGAGCACAGGTTGCCGAAGCATCAAAGAGAGACTGGAGCATGATGACAGCAGTGTGAGGGGAATCCGTTGGCAGCAAGAGGAACAGGAGACTCAGAGTCTTCCAAGGGTAAGACTTCGTGAACCTGTTACATATAAACTCCCATAGGTCAATATTATTTCAGGCTTCATGCAACTGCCACAGGCTGGATTTATGGTGGGGATGCTCCTGCTCCATGAGAGGCTTCCCTCTGCAGAGGAGACCGTGTGCAAACCCTCACTCAGAGGGGAAGGGAAGGTGCTCACCCCACCTGTACCACTGTCAGAGGACTGGCCGGATAAGACCCCACACCACTGTTTTTACAAGGGGAATTTGGAATTACTGAATATAAAGCACTAACAAGGACCAAATGCATACAAGAAGAGTCTTGTCGAACCACTGAACACTGGCACAAAGACCATATTGATCTGAAAAGTTACAATAACGGTACAGCAATTATGCTTTAAATATACAGCACATACAGAAGGGGAAGCCTTCCTTTTCAATCCTGGTCCTTAGTCATCTGTTTTTCTTTCTAGCTGCCATGTGGGTCATGTTGAAAACGTAACGAGACTATCAAAAGGTATGTTGGACAGTTTAACAGAGAAGACTCATAAACAGATGTTAGTAATGAACAGCTACCAGACAGATTAACATATCTTCTTTCTAATAAAATGTAATGTAAAGTAGATAGATTGCGATACTCAACAACCTCAGTAGTGGAGTTAAAATTGAATTATATGGAAGAAAAACCAGCTCTGTTCTGATTTCAAAATTATGATGATCTACTATTATGATCCATCACTAACAGAGCAGTAGGTGAAACAACAATAAATCACTCCTATTTATAATGCAGCAAATCATAAGAAGTATCAAGCAGAGTTATAATTCATTTTCACTTCAGGTCATAATTAGAAATCTACTGCATTGTATTTTTCCATAGGTATATCACTAGCTCAGTAATTCATAATCCATCACACAGAACTAAAACAAATGTAAACTGAGTAAAAAACTATTTCTCTCCCCAATGTATTTAATATACAAATTAAGTAACTGTAATAAGTACAGCTACTCAGTACACACAAGTGATATGCAGTATATTTTTTCTGTTATGCTAATATATTTCAGTAATTCTTCAAAATTCCCTAATGGCTTTTGAATCTGAGGACTTATTAAAAACAACTGCATGCTTCCAAGCATACATTTACCAGTTATTCACCAAGCTGTTTGGATAGTACAGGGGGTGCTTTGTCAGCCAGATACTGGCCGCTGGTTTCCTCTTGGTTTCTGAATGCACAGCTATTCAAGGGAGATTAGCAGCAAACTGGTATGGATTTGCATTTGAGGGAGCAATGCAGTTATTTTACCTTCTCCCTTTTCTTGTTCTTCTCCCAGTGTGAGAAATTTTGCTCTGTGGATCATGCAGGAAGCGCTGCACTGCTAAAAAGCAGCAACTGTGATATACACCTGCTCAGATCAGTGGAGTTTATTATAACAAGGATTAGAGAGTCTTAGTCATATTTACAAAGAATTTCTCTCCAAAGCAGAGTGAAGCCCATGTAGCTTATTCTTCATAAATACATAGCTTTTTTTTTTAAAAAAAAAAAAAAAAAACAGCACAAGATTAGTTTGGACATAGAGACCTTGTATTTTACTTTGAGATACTGTGAGATCAGCCTTGCTGGAAGGAAGGTGCTGTTTCCTAGATGCCAGATCCAAGCATCTAAAGTCCAGGACCGCCATACTTGTTTTTTAGCATGTACATGCAGGGGTTTCTGAGGCACGGGAACTGTTCATTAAAGGTGAAAGTAGGACCCTACATTGTACATCTCTCAGTGGTGCAGCCCAGGCCGATGGATATCCTGCAAAATCCCAACAAATGCAAGACACAAGTTCAGAGACATCTGGTGAAAGTTATAGCAAACTGCTTAAACTGCCTATGGGTTGTAGTTACTACCGCCCTGTGTTACTCAGCTTGTCACATTTCCATCCTCTCCTGCTCTGACCTTTCGCTCGAGCTCTGCCCCTTCACTCAGGCTCCTGACACTCTGACCTATTCCCAGCAGTGACAAACAGCACATTTCAGCCCCAATTTACAGCTGGCTGATGTCAGGCTTTAACAACTCTAGCCATTATTCTACAATCCTGTTGATCATAGAGTTATTTCATGAGAACATCTGTCCTCTCCTTAAAACATATCCTCCCATTATTTTGTCACTCCTAAGACCACAGCTGGAGAAAGGAGCCACCCAAAATCAAAACAAGGCAACTTTTGAAGATCACTGTAGGAAACATGAAGGTAAGTTGTACATCAGAATAGTTACCTGTGCTTCACAAGCCTTTAGCCAAGAAAAAGTTATTAGTCTCATGTGGTGGTCAGGGCATTCTCGGGCACAGCTCCTTCAGCCTACGCAGCTCTCGGAGCCAGCAGGGTTAAACACAACCCCCCTGACATAAATAAAGCTCCAGTTCCCTGTGGTAGGGGGGGACCTGCCCCTCAGGATCTGTGTATGCCAGGTTTGGTAGAGACATCTGTCTGATAAATAGCTCATTTTGCAATCACTATCATATAATTTAGTATTTTGACAGGCGCATAAACTTAACATGAGCTTTATATAAATATTAAACAGTCTTTCTAAAAATGAAAGCTCTGAAATGAACACAGTTCCCTAGGCCTGCCTTAATAATTATTCTGAGGAAAGGTTTTGCTGAAGAAGAAAGGAAAAGAGATTTCTCTGGTGAAAGAGCACTGGAGTAATTTGGTGATGTTGTATCTCAGTTTTGTGACTGTCAGTTTCAGGTGCTATTGAACCAAGCCTTTCCTCCCTTTGTTTTGGGATTCTTGGGGTTTTTGTTTTGTTTTGGGACTCTTTTGTTTTGTTTTGTAGTGGGGTTTGGGCTATTTGTTTTTTTTATTTTAATTTCTTTTACGGTTCAGGCTTATCTCTTTCTCCTTATCCTGAAGGGAGATGTTTTCTGTAAATTTGCAACAATATCACAGAATGGGATCAAGGCTGAGTGAACACACAAGAAGATTTAAGAAAGCAAATACATGATAGAATTAATGAAGATGTTCCCTCCTGATGCTCTTCCTGTTGCGATACCCCCTTCACCCCACGATAGCCCTTCTATTGTCCACTCCCTTCCTCCTGGCCACTGTTGCTGCCCTTGCTGGGTACGGCTTTGTTCCTGGAGAAGCACTTAAAGGATAAATCCTGAAGCCTTTGTGCTGCTTTTTTTTCTTTTTTATTTTTTTTCCCCTTGCAGACATTGATTTTACCAAGAATGTACTCTGCTCTCAGCACTTACTGCAATCAACATGAAAATAGTGTGGTACCATTTCTGAGGGTACCTTTCTTGTTTTGTCTCCTGTTACAAAAGATCATTTAAAGTGAATGATACAGCTGAAACCTGCTGCTTAACTCCTTGTAAAAATGTTCTCTTCCTTTTTGTCCTTAAATACAGTATTTAAAGTAACATTTTATGAGGCCTTCCTCTTGTCATGATGAAACTAAAAAATAGTGGGCTAAATATAGTCCTGCTATGTCCTACTAGTGGCAATTAAAAGTTACACAAAATTCATGCCTTATTTTAAAGATTTTTTCAATGGCCACCAGATAAACAAGCTGTCCAACACAACCGAGAGAGCCAGTCTTGGGACCGAAAATTATGACCCACAAGATCATGATTCCTAATTCTCCTCGGTGGTCAAATCTAATGGGCCTTCTTAGCTAAAAACAATGTGCATGCCTCACAACCCTGACAGAAACATACTGCCCAAAACACCAAAACTCTCAGTGAGAGCCACAATGTAAATCACACCGTTTCTGACATCTGCCCCCATTACTTCCTTGTACACCATTTTTTAAAATGCCATCACATTTACCTGTTCATAATTTACTTGTTTATTAACTAGTTTATTAACATCCCATGCTTCACTGGATATTTTGCTCATTTCTTACTTTTCTACTATAGGGAAATACTTTCAGAGTAAACTTAGCTCTCTGATGAGGAGTTCTTTTCTTCCCCTATAACTTCAGCTGTATTTCCGTCTTTTATGCCTTCAATGAAATCCCTTGCTGACATGCAGATACAAAGAGAAAAGAAATATTCAGGCATCACTTTTATAAAGGATTAAATTCTGCTGGATATGACACTGAAGGTGAAGTTTTCAAAAGATAAACTTTCCCATAGGATTGAATGACATAATTCTAAAAATGCTTTCTTAAAATGGCAGTTTATTAATAATGACCTTATGCAAACATCTCTGTGGAGCTTATTTTTGTGACACTTCAGAAGTAGAGCAAGCCCATAAAATCCAGAATGTTCTTTTCTATTATTCTTTAGTATTCAGACACTGAATATATTTTACTGTTCTTTTTTAAAAATTTTAGACCAGTGAGTTGATAAGATGATTCATGATACCATGCTACAGAGCCATCATCCTTTAATCTGCAGGGCATGGCTTTGAGGATGAACTGGATATGTGACTCTGCAGCTCTGTGTCATCATGTTGCTAACAAAGTAGATGAAGAAAGCCAGCCTGAACTCTGCTTTCAGAGTCTAGTAAAATAAACCTAGTGTTTAATCAATTTAGTTTATTATTTAAAGGGAGGTGTGAGCTGCTCACCTCAGGTTTAGGTCTTGTGTGTGCTACTTTAATGCACAAAGAGATCTCATCTGTGGAAAAGGGGGAATTAACTATAAGTTTCACTGTAATAAATTAATATGTATAACTGCTCTTAGCACCACATTCTAACAGCAGAAAATACAGTCATGGGCCCATAAGTTGAAAATCTAGACCAACAGACTATAAATATAAGATACTTTGAATTCAAAATCCAAGTTCATTAAATGCAAATTCCAGGAACATTTACCAGAAGTTTTCAGGAAAATACAGTTCTTGTGACTACTATAGCAAATCAGTTCTAATTCCTACAAACCTCCATTTGACTATTTCTATACCATGTTACTTTTCTGTGGTCCTTACACAAATAAAACCCCTGAAGACCCTCACTATTATTTGACCAGAATAACTCCAAATAAATAGAATTTGCATGTGTTGAAGTGACTTTTAAAGACAGATTTTTCCAGTAAAATAATATGGACCTCAATAAAGTAAGAGAGCTCCCAAAATATTTAGCAGTGGTTGTTTTTAAGACCCATCTGAATTTCATGGACAGGTTTTATCATGTGTGATTTCCATTCCATTTTCTTCATCTCTGTTATAGCATAAAATTTCATCAAGTGTAAATGTCAGATCTTTTCTTTATTATTTGCTAATGTCATAAAAAGCTGAATTGTTTGCTTTGTTAAAGGGCTTACTGAGCATTGACTTTTCTTTATTTGTATTTTACTACCAAAAATGTTTTAAAAAATAAAATAATAATAAAAAAATCCCATCTGAAATGGAATTTAAATAACAGAGCAAGGTTTGCCATTATCATAAGTGTATAAAGTGCTTTGTGAGTAATAAAATGGATCATGGATTCTGGATAATTCAAACTGAAATGTTATGTTCAGTATCAAGATTAGATTACATTAATGTGGTTCATTTTAAATGGTTTAAAGGCCATCAGATGCATGTGAAAAGAATCTGTATCATAACTTAGAATAAATAGACTGAGACATTTGTTTATAATGTCAGTGCTAAACAAATCTATTACTACATTTCTGCATGTAACATTATGTTTCCACTGTTATTAAACAGGCAGAGCATGAAGATAAATTATAGCTTTAATTATAAACATTACCTTTGCATATTTATTAATTTAAAATGAAACAATGTTCACTAACCTCAGATTATTTATATTTTCTAATATTTTAATTAACTTTGGTTTATTTATATAACTTCTTTACTGCTGCTGGTCATACATAGCCACTTAACTTGTGTAATCTTATTTATCATACTACGTATTATCCAGGAAATCATACAACACTGTTATGGTTAGCTTTGCTATAAGATACATGGGGGGAAAAAAAGAGTTAATGACTGATGGGAACCCCCATTTAAGCTCACTCCTAGATATAAACTCCAGTTTTGCTTTTTTTTTTTAAATTGCACCCATCTAAACAAGATGCAAAGAAAACTCCGCTTATCCTGAAACTATTCCATTTGACACTATGCCCTTGATTCAACATTGGTAGCATTCATTCTTAACGAGATTTGGGGAGGAAAAAAAGTAGTTGAAGGAGTCCATGTTTATTATAGCCCAAAAATGAGCAGATAATGGGCAAAAAGGAGGAATTAAG
Source organism: Falcunculus frontatus (assembly GCA_013398115.1). Classification (NCBI taxonomy): domain Eukaryota; kingdom Metazoa; phylum Chordata; class Aves; order Passeriformes; genus Falcunculus; species Falcunculus frontatus. Next base: position 1,134,200 of record VZRV01007534.1, read on the forward strand.
GTCATAATGCAGCCTGAAAATTTTCTTTGCCTGGTTGAAGTATTTCAGAGGAAGAGAAACTGCTGAAGTTTCAAATCCCTGGATGAGTTTCAAATCCTTCCAACTTCCAGCAAGAAAATAAGAAAACAAGCTTAACAGTGAAATTCTTACTGCTGCTTTACAATGAATGTCTTTAAAACCTCCAGTCAGCCAAACTTAGCTAAAGTCAAAATAGGACTCAGCCGACTTCACCAGCAGCTCTGTCAGGCCTGGCTGCAAACAGCCCATGGCAGGAGGGATTGACAGGGTGGGTTTTGCCTGTCTCTGATCCTGGTGACCTGATTAAGGCTGTTCTACAGCTTTTCTCTTAGGATAGAGGTTTATGTATGCCTGGGGAAGTGGCCAAGAGATGAAGACATTCCCATACAAATTCTTTTGAAATTCATGTTAAATACTACTAAATATTGGCTTATTCTTATATGGGTTCTCTTTGTCCTACATATCTGGGAGAAAATTTGTTTAACGTTGATTCTAATTTAAATTTTTTTTTTTTAAATCTTCAGAATTTATCATATTTTTTATAAGTAAAAATCTTTAAAATAAATTTTATCATAAAAATGAATTAGCTATCTTTAATATAAAAAGTCTTTGAATCAGAAATGTTTTTAAATTAAAGTAAATAACATAAATATTTTTATTGTATTCCTGTCTCCAAAGACAGAGTTGCCTTAGTAACCACGAGCCATAGACACTAAAGGGAACCAGCTGAAGAGGCCTTAGAGTGGAATGAAATACAAACACATTTTTAATATTAAACAGAAAGCTTAAATTAAGTTTTATAAAGGCTTTAAACTCTGTGATCATCTTTAATATTCTACAGCATCATATACTCAGAATAAATGGGAAGCTCAATGTACCCCGTTTTCTACATGTTACTCTGTTTGGACCCAATTCTGCAAAATTTTACCTGCAAAATGCTGAATGTGACTGGAATCAGCACCAATTGTGTGGGGATGGAGCCAACAGTCAAAGAGAAGCTTCAGGTTTCCTCCTCATCAAAACCAGGCACACATTATTAGCAGAACAGTGGGGCTTAGGACTCTGGTCAAGACCTATCACATCTGAAAGGAAATAAAGAAAGTCCAGATCACTCAATCCCTTTTAATAGTGGAGTAGCAAAACAAAATTTTGGGGGGGGGAGGGAGGGGGAGGGGTAAGGGAAGAGGGGCTTAAATTATTTCTAAAGGGCAAAACAGAGTTGGACTTTGTGGACACTTCCCCAAAATTTCAGTTGTCCAGCCATAATGTAGCTAACTGATCATAAGGCCAAGATTGTCCTGCTACTTTAGGAAATTGACATTTTTTTTTACTGTGGCCCCCAAAAAAGGGGATTATGCCTTTTTAATTGTTGTCTTAATTGCAAATAAATGAGCCCAAATGTTGTCATTTTTCTACTTTCTTCACCCAAAGCCAAAATTAGGCCTCAGTCTTTATCTGGGACCATCTAAACTTTTGTGTCTTTAAAAAATATACACCATACTGAGTTACAGTCCTAGCAATGACAAAAAATAACCTTATTAATTATAAACCGCCCCTTTTCCAAAAGCTTATCACTAATCCAATCTAAGAGCAGTTGAAACTTTTTAGTGAGATCACATGTTAATTTCGGATAATCATCACTAAAACTGTCTAATTATTCCAATTCATTATGATGACTGAAACCTCCTTTGTCAGCTCTTTTGACCTCTATAGTTTTATTATTCTTTAAATCATTTATAGCATGTCTCTTGCCATAGCTGAAATTGTAATTAACCTTAGCAATATCATCAAACATTTTATCAAGTTCTTCATCCAAAACTTTGGGAAAGGTTAAGAGTAGTAGGCAGAACTAAAAATAAAACGTCCTCAGTGGTGGACCTTGTTCATCCAAATTTTTTTGTGAAATAATGATGTAAAACCAAGGTTATATATGAACAATGAAGTAAGAATCATCATTCTTCCTTTAGGAGAATATTGTCTTAGTTCCTGCATAAGACGACAGTATTTTTAATGATATCCAATTAAACTCAATAAACCAATTAGCATTAACTCTCAGGGTAATTACATCTCGGGGCTTGACAAAGATCATACTTCAACCAACATGCTAGCAGAGCTTAGAGACTGAATAAATGTGTGGTTTACCTCACAAGGTCATTTCCCTGATGTTATTATCCCTGACAAAGGAGTCAGCACTGCAAGAGCAGAGCAAGATGGCAAATGTGCACACTTGGCTGATCGGGCTCTTGCCCAATTTTCTTGATAGGCAAGAAACATCTCCTGGCAAAGCTTAGCAAAACTCTGCACCATTCCAGCCCTTCTTAACAAAAATGGAGGAGAAAAGCAATCTAGCCATGCAGAAATTAAAATAGGAAGTGCCAAGATAATGCAATTTTACTTTGTATATGCTGGAAAGGCTGGCAGAGCAGAAACAAAAGCTATCCATGCGTGGTGTACCTGGGGAGAGGCTGCAACTGTGAGACTCTTGTAGCTGCCTTAGAAATGGGGAGTTATGCAAGTCTCAGGCTGCATTTACAGTAATTCTATTCCTGTGCAAATAACTTACAGTAGAGGAAAAGACCAAAATCTTTTGTGTTAATTCAAAAACAAATTCTGCCAAGTTTATGACACCATCTTAAAATAACTCAGAAAATGTTTGAAGACTGAACAACTATCGACTTCACTAAGTCTAGTTTCAATTTCAAACAAACACAATTTCTGTAGCTTTGATTTAATGTAGATTTTGCAGAATCAGTCTCCTACTAATCAAACACACAAAACATTATTACAAAAAGGCAAGGAAAAGGAATGATCTTATTTTGGTACATTTTTGAGGTGGATGGAAACCTGCAAGAATGATTTATTACACAGCATTATAACAGCTCCTGCTGATGTTCACTGATGTCTTAAAATGCAAAATTGAAAAAGGTGATAGACATTTATTACTGTAATGTATACAATAAATTTATTTCTGATTTGAAACTAAACTGATCACAAATTTAGTTGTGTTTTCTTAACTACTTCACCTTCCTCTAATATCTTCACTTGTTCACATCAAGAAACCTTAGGAAAAGCATTTGAGAAAAGATGATACTAAATCTGCTATGACACATTTAATATTATGCCAGATTTGACAGTTGGAAAAGAATCCTATCTCCAGCATGAATTTTTCCATTGAATCTTAACCACAGGATTTGATTTTAAAAGATTTTAAAAGTGACATTTGAACTTCCATGGTGAGTGCTTTGTATTTGTGAAAACAGAGATGAAGCAGTGCTTGTGCTTCTGAACCCCCAAACATCCAGGGATAAGTCCTGCTCTGAAATGCATCAAGCACCAGTTCCAAAGGCTGTTGCCTTTTCCCTGACTCCAGTGAGAGCCTCCCCAGGGGCACAGCCTCCCGAAGAGGAAAGGGGAGAATCACTGCACCTAAGTGCCTTCCACCCAGGTCTCCTGCTGTCTCTTGTGGCAGCAGCTGACATAAATAAATGCAAGATGCACACGGGCTTTGCATGCAGGTGGGGTGACTTGCAGGACTTGCTCAAACCAGACTATCTGAAGGTTTGGAGTATCCAACATGTGGGAGCAACATTTGCGGGGCTGAGACTCCAACAAAATTTTTTTTCAATTTCACAGCACATATCAGAGATGATGTTCCCCGGATGTTGTGTATATAATCTTTCTAACACCAATTTAATCAGGTCTGCCACAGTACCTTTGCTATCATTTAATTGAATGTGATTTATATCTTGCAGATTTAATAGCTATGTGATTTACCCACTTAACCCAAAAAAGACAAATATTAACAAATGTTATACTGTGAACCCAAATTAACTATGATGGGTTTATTTCTCTGGACTTTTTATTGTACTAAACAAAGCTCACAAGCTGAATCTGTAGAGGGAAAAAAAATGTTCCTAATTATACATTTCTAGTTTCTAACAAAAAAAATCAAAACATCATTGCTGATACAGCTAAAGAAATCTCATTAAGTCCTACTCATCCTTAGCACCAGATCTTTTTCTAGTAACAGGTGATCCTTTATCTTCCCCTTTTTCCTTCAGGTTAACTGCGTTCAACATTTGCCCAAAAGACTGCAACACATCTCATGACATTTCATAAGCTTTATAAATTCCATCTTTCCGTTTTACTTGTTTCCTCTGGTAGTTTTAAATCAGTTTATCTCTCCCACAGAGCAGAGGTCCTGACCTGACATGGACCTTTGACCGTCGCAGTGCTAACACAAGAGCTCACTTATCAGATCCAAGTGCCTTGGAAACCCAAAGACAGCTGGCACTTACTGAGAATGGGAGCTTAGTAAAATTAATGATGTTGCACTGAAATGCACAAGGTAAATATTTTGATACATTAGAAGAGCATATATTCCCATAAACCTCATCCATATGACACCGCACATGAGTGGGGCTGAGGCGGAAAGGGAGAAGCAATATTCAGTGCCAAAAAGTGGCTGCTTCCTCTCCAAAACAAGTTTGATCTTTGCCTCCCAGATTTCTGTTTTCTGTAACTGAGCTTTAAAGTAAAAGGGAGATCAGTCTGCTCATCCTTGGTCTTCTTGGAAAATTATTGGAGAAAGTCAGAGATATGTAGAAAATACCATGACCTCTTCTGCACACCCCTGAAGGGGCAGTAGGGTGACATTTGTAACTCAATTTGTCATAAAACTTATGAAAAACTCTTTAATTAATTAAAATATTTGAGGAATAATATATCTAAAATTAAACTTTGGTATGAAATGTTAAGCAGAGGCAGAAGTTATTTTAGCTAGAATATGAGTTTGTTCATTTTCAAGAAAATTAGGAAATAGCTGCATTTTTTGCATAGAAAAAAAAACCTTCAGGAATTTAGAATTTAAGTTCTTATAAAGGCTAGGAATACAAAGCATGAATGATATTTTCTTCAGAAATTCCCTCAATTTTCACCACTAGAGAAAAAAAAAATAAACTGGAATATCCACAGAAAAAATATTCCATATTAATTATAGGTCTATACAGGTTCAAGTTTGCTATTGCTACCACAGTGATCATGTTTGCTAAAATGTTTTCTGTCCATCTGAAGGAAATTCCTGGATAACTGTAAACTTGAAAAAATTAAGAGTGAACATTCACCACCTCCAAAATTAGATCACACTCAGGAAAGATATATGGAATGACTCATTTGTAGTTTGATGGAGTCAAGGAATCAGTCTTAATGAATTAGCTGGATTTGAAATTTTATATTCCTGCCTTCCTCCACCATCTCTAAGTCTGTGCTGGGGCCACGACAAGGAAACACCTTTTCAGGACTGGGTTTAGAGCTGGAAAAGTGTAGCTGTAATTGACAGAGCACAGCCACATCCCAGCAGGGATGCACTGGACACTCAAATATCCATTATTCAGCAGAAAAGGGACCTTGCATGTAAGGGCTACATTTCTTCTCATGTACCTGGACTTTCTCACATATATGAAGTGGGACACAGCTACCTGGATAGCCAGTGAGCTGCTTTCTAAAAGTTGGGAGATATCTGTAACTAATGTTTCCAATCAAGTTTTGTAGTTGTCAGCAGAGGCCACTGAAACTCATCAAAAATCCATCCAAGTAGTCTGCATTTGTACCAGCAGATATATCGTGATTTAAGAATATTAAAGAACGAACAGACTACTGTCCTCCTTGTTAATAATTTCTGCTATTTAATTATCCTAATAATATCCTGCTGAGAAGAAGTACCTGGGCTGAGTTTGAATTCCACTCACTTCAAGAAGAAAAATTAAACTTGCACTGATTAGCAGAAAGAAGTGAAACAGAGGGAGGGAGCACGGAGTGGAGACCAGCAGTAGTCTTTAAAAGTTTGTGGAAGATATTGGCACAGAGGAAATGTGTGATGGTCTCAATGGGGAGCACTGGGCAGCCCATGAGGAGTGGGAGAACACAATGGCTCTCTGTGCTGAGGCTTTTGAGGACCAATACAAAACATCTGTAAATACCTCCACCCTTGGCACAGTGGGCCTACCCTTGGGAACTGAGGCAGGTGACCACTTGAGGAGTCCTTCCAACATAAACTTAAATTAAACTTTATTTTAAATCTTTATATTTCTTTTATATGCATTACATTAGGACCTGGGTTGGTTTGAAGGATTCAGGAGCACTGTAATGCCAGCTCTGTTTCCAACACATACTTACACCCACATATTAAGATTTTCTCTCATACAGATGTAGCATGTCTTACCCCGGGTTAGTCTTACCAAAAATGCAACCCTCACTTTCATTAAGACTCCTAGCAATATCAATGGGATAAGGTTTATGAGTAGGAATATGCAAACAGGTTCTTTGTTGTTAAACCTTTATTATTCTAGTGTAAACTATCTTGGCACGTAATAAAAGTGGTGCTGTTAACAAGTTAGCTGGAATATTAATATTACTGGTGTGGTTGTTAAGATTCCAAGGTAGCAATATTTTTTTTAACAACAGGGGTTTTTTTCCACCAAAAGGGTGCAATTTAACACAATCACTTTCCATTTACAAACAAGTTGTGCATGCACCTTAGTGAGAAATTTCTTTTTTCCTGAGCACAGGAAAAAGATCAGGCCCTGATGTTAATAGGAAGCCCCCTGGCTTTATTAAACGTAATGGCAGTCTTGCCATGGGCTTCAGTAAAAGTAAATACATAATCAGGCTTTCAGTTCAGTGCTTACATGTCCATTCTACTTTTCTTTCTTTCTAATAAGGCATGCACTAACTTGCTCTATGAAGTTCATATTCTTTTACAAATAAATACTTCTTTAGCACTATCCTGTAGAAGTGGACTAATCACAGTTTAGAACATAAATTACGGGAACATAAATAAGAAAGCATCTCCTTTCCCCCCCTTCCTTGTTCCATCTTCAGGTTTGACTTTGATTGGAATGGGATTGCTGGTAGAGTTGGACAGTTTACAAGCTGTCCCCAAAATCCTGAATGATATGTCTCTTGCTGAGCCTATGCCCCACAGGATCCGCCAAGCAGACATCACACTAATCCAGTATTGAACTATTCAAGCATGTGGGAGTTCGAGCTGTCAAGAACTGTAAGAATCATGTGCAAGAAACTCAGCTTTTTCTCTCTTTTTCTTGCCCATTTCATATATGTAGCTACATTCATCAATATGTTATGTGTTCATCTCACCATTCACCTATTTTGATTTCTTGCTTTGAAGAAGCCACTATAATCAATCTAAACCAATCTAAACAATCCAATGAGTCTCACATGTTCACTTCAGAAAGAGCCTCAATGAAGAAAAGGCTTTTACAATTCATGCACAGGATGAACACAGGGGGAGACAGCTGAAATGGGACAACTCTCAAAGTGGTCACAGGCTTCCACTGAACCCTGAACAAATACTAAGCCTCTTTTTCCCTGTATCTGCAAACATTTTCATTATTACCTCAGAAAACAGTGGATAGTTTGGCAATCTAAAATTTATGCAAACCATTAACACCGCAATTTCCCACCCTGCCCAAGTTTAAAGAGAGGTGAGGAAAGGTGCCCATCTCGTGCAGTGGGACCACCACGCTGTGTCTGGCTCCTGCTCAGGCTCCCTCTGGGCTCAAATGTTTGCAAAAGAAGCAGCACCCTTTGGTTCAAATACAGGGCCAGGCATGGCTTTAAGGATCCTGTACAAAATTCTGAGAGACTCCTCAGAAATGCCTTGATCATAGATTTACTCCTGGGTTACACAGAGTAATCAGCCCAGCACTTCTGAGAAAGGTCTTCAAGAAGGAAGAAAAAAGCCTTAAGCTTTTGGCCATGCTCAGTGTGGAGATGCACTGCTGTGTACTGCCCAAAAAAAGGTTAAGAAAAGTAGATCACGAAAGCAGACATTCCCTAGAGTTATGTGACTCCATGAATGGAAAAATCCCAGCTTGAGCTTTCTGTAGCAAAGTGGGCAATATCTATTTCAGGAAAATGTTTTTATCATTTATTATGTCATAAGCAAAAGAGTAAAATAAACTGTTTATTATCATGTATAAAATGCTTTTGACCAGCCAACTGAAAAACTAATTTTGTTTTCTCATTACACTGCCTCAGGCATCCTTTAACGTCAATTTTTATTACAGACAAAGAAGGGAAATTAAAATGATCAGTTACAGTGGAAGAAAAAACAGTTGTTTCAGATTTTTAAAAAGTAAGACTAATAAGCACTGAACCTGCTAATCATTCTTGGTAATTACCATTATTTTTGCAAGAAATGGAAGAGAAGTCCTAGGGATCTGTATTTTAATGCCCCAGAAGGAAATCTCCTGTGTGAAAGTATTAAGGTTTCCAAGAAAATTTGAAACAGTAAAACCAGGAGTCTCTGCAGAGACTGCTAGGTCTCACGGCACTGGAATAGGAAAGTTAGTTATAGAGATTCTCCCTAAAGGAGAATTAGAGGCATTTTTCTTGCTTCTAGGTGAAATTTATTGTTCTCCTTTGGGTACGATTAAGGCAGCTTCACCAGCACGGTCACATGCCTTCACATCTTTTCTACTTCCAAAGTGCACCAGATTGCAACACTTTTATGGACACATTTTGCCAAACACAACATCCATGCACCCACAAGGGAGGTCTCAGAAGCCCCTCTTCTGCCCCCACCCCAGGTGGGTCATCTCAGCCCTTTGCCTCCACAAAGGGATCACAGCAATCCCAGACTAAAAGTGGGACCCACGGGGATTCCTGAAAGAGACATAAGAGGATAAATAAAGAAAGAGGCAGATGCCAGTGTCCCAGTAATTCATTTTGTGCTGTGGCTTTTCACCAGGTGTGAAGGCCTTTTGAAGATACAGGTCTAGGAAACTGAGAAGCAGCAAGACTGAAAGAGCTGACATAAGTATTTACCATTTTGTGGTCTTTTTTTTTCTTTTTGGTTGTTTGGGGTTTTTCCTTGAAAGATTCAAACAGTGCTACTAAGCTCATCAGCATGCAGAGCCTGTAGCAAAAGATTTAATCATCTGGTGCCTGCAAGACCTTCCCTGTGCTTCAGCTACTGGGGACTGGCAGCAGGGAGGACCTTCACGGCTCTAACATCAACTGTGCAATGGCACCCAACGTGATGTGCTTCTTACAAGGATCCTCTCCCATAAACTCTACCAAAGCAGCATGTTCCAACAAGACAATAACACAGTAGGACATTTCATAAGCAAAGAGAATTTCACATTTTTGTGTAAAAATTTCATAGGCATTTCCAAGCCAATCCCCAAGCTACTGACAGATGTAGGAATTCAGGCTATTCATTTTCCTGAGACAGCTTTAGGAGCTATCCTGTGTCCTTTCCTTCCTTTTCCTTTTTTTTCCTTTCCTTTTTCATAATTTTCTTTCTTTTTGCCAAAATCCTGGACTTCACCATGAACAATGAGTTCCAAATGATGACAGAATATTACCTTGAATGACTACCACTGTTTTCAATGGAAAAGACTCCAGGGAAGTATATTTAGAAATATATGACATTTTAATTTACCTACATATTAAACAACCATCTTAAGACACTGGAGCTGGTGCTGGATGGGGGAACAAAGGCAGAAGCATGTGCTATGAATGTGGTCAGCTCAGTCACTTCCTGGAGTCAAACTACAGGGAGTGGATCCTAACTCATCTGCAAAAATCAGGTTGGCAACCTCCTAAACCCTGCTAAAATGGTAATTGCTAGAAGTCATCTAGTTTCAAAGCATGCTCCAGGACAGTCCTTCCGGGGACCCAGGTGAGAAGAAACACTCTGGGCAGTTCAGGCCTGATCCTCTGCTCTTGGATCTTGGTGGAATTACTCTGATTTATTCAATAATTAGGCCAGTTAATACCAGTTCATAATATAGTTTGTACATACTTGTTTGCAGTGATATTTGCAGTGTCACTCACGGGACAAAAGGGTCCTCATGTAAATTTGAACCCTAGACAGGTGTTTCTCTCCTTTGTTTCCTGAAGTTTGTTTAAATCTTTCAGGCCGATGTTTGAATGATCACCAATGAAAGTTAACTTACCATCTATCTCCTTTCCAAATGACACATTGATTTAGGACTGCATGGCACATCAGTTATAATGTGACTAAGCCCACCTAAATTATTCTTTTACTTAACTCTGCGTATTATCTGTAGGTGTTTCTCTGCCAGGCTGACACTGAGATTGTGGCAAGTACCCTTCACTTTAAAGCTCTTCTGGCTTTTACCAGGCAAAATTAATGTTATTATTAAGCTGTTGAATCCTAACGCAATTAATCTTAAAAACAGGCAGCTCTAAATAGTTAGTGCATAAGGATGAGGAGCAAAGCTTGCTCTGCTGCACTTGCAGGAACCTACCACTAGCTAATGGCACTGCAATAGGGTTTGCTTGGGTTTGTAAAACAATCTAGGCTTTCAGGACGTAAAAGTAATATAAAGTTGGATTAAGGGTATAAGAGGTGCTAAAATAACATTTCCAGAAAGCAAGAAAGACAGTTAAAACAGAATGCACTCACTATACAGAGGTAAATACAGAATTTTGAGAATACCTTCTATTATCCCTGTGAATATTCTCAAGAGGATAAGGAGGCTTTATATCACAGATAATTAAATGCAGGCTCTTTACTATTATATCTGTTGTATTCAAGAGAGCAGTAGGTTATAGGGCAATAGATTGAAATTAGATTTTAGCAGAACATGTGTCCTGACCTTTCTTTAAAGCAGATCTATTTACTTTATAATGCAGTTCATCTTGTAGGAACTGATGTACTCATAGCCAGTGTAAAGGTTAAGACATATGCGACTCTTAAACCTTCTTGCTTCTAAGTCTGACATAATTCTCTTTGTTTATATTGCGCAAACAGATATTTTAAATAGCCAGTGTTGAAAATAATCTTTCTTTGTGGCTATGTTAATTTTGGCTATCACAACATTTACGCATCCAGTGGAGCAAATGCATTTCTAAATTGCAAATCTAATGGGCCTGATCTTCCCAGTGTAAATCAGAGCAGCTCTGCTGAAACAAACACTGAAGCCAACAAAATTTCACTGATTTATATCTAGGTACCTAACTTGGAGCTTAAATGGATTAAAGCCAGATTTACATGATTGTAAGTGATAAGATCTTGGCCTCATGTATTTTGATACATTATGGGCCAGATTGTGAAACCCTTATGTCAGTGGCACAACTTGCATGAGAAAGTGCTCACCGATGTGGCTGTGGGCTGCACAATCTGGCTCTGTATTACACAGATGTAAACAAGTAACCAAGAGAAAGTTATTAAGTGGCTTTGATGATCTCATAAATAAACATGTCATGACACTTAAGTAGCTTTAATAGTATCAGAACCACAAGAAATATGAACAGTCCTATATTACAGATGTCCTGTGCTGTAGTCCTTAAACAAAATTGATGTGAGTTGATTCAACTTTATCATGCCATGATTCTGGATACCATTTGATTTGCAGAGAAAAACCAGCATAAAACAGGACAATGTCATACTATACAATGCAAATAGGAGGTTTTGCACATTCCTCTTACTCCTCTTACTGTTGTTGTCTATTGATCTCCCAAAATCTTTTCCCTTCACTTCTATTTTTCCTCTTGATCTTATCTTCCGTAATGTAATTTATCTTCCTAGCAAGACCTTCACAGTTTGAGCACTTTTTTTTTTTGCATTAGATAAATTTATCTATTAATTCTGCTATTAATTTAACACTAAGTCATATAACAGATATTATAAGTGTGTATGTGCATGCATATTTCACTGACATTAATACACATATACCTATATTAACAAATCCTGATTCTATGTATATCATGGTGACAAATTCACAAGAAACATGGTCATAAATTTAAGCAGTGACAGCATCCAAAGCCATCAGAGATACACTACATAGGAACTACTATGCATGCCTACCCCTGGAACTACTATTATGTCCTAGCAGAAAAAGGCTTTGGGATGGGATGTTCTGCAGCCACTCAGGCCCTGTGCAATCACATTGCCATAACACATCATTTACTCAGCAGAAGGTGACAGGTTATTGAATCAGCTCATTTACTATATCTGCAGCTCTTAACCACTAAATACTACATAACACTCCTACCCAAATGTGTGGGTCTCTCTAGTAACAGCACCATGAACAATAAATACAAAAGAAACAAAAAAATAATATTTTTCATTCAGACAAGTAAAGTTCATTTTAGGGAAGTTTCCATTGAACCGACTCTATTTGACCATTTGGATAATAATGCAAATTTGCAGCATGCAGGGTTCATACTTGAACCTTCAATTGGTTGGGAGGTGAAAGTAAAGGACAGCACCTCAGCAACTTCTCAAACACTGCTGGAAGCAAAACAAAAGAAGAGTTTTACAAAATAAGCATTTAGAAACAAAAGAGGAACTACGAGATTGGCTACCAGAGCCTTCTGAAGATGCTGTGCACTTCAAACTCATCCCACCCAAAAGCTGTTTGTGATGGACCAGGAATCAGTCACTTCCAAAGGAGCAGTATTCAGCTCAGAGCACATTCACCAGCACTGGCACCTCATGGGGCTGGAAATACAGTTCCCAAAGAGCATTCTGTCTGTCTCAACAATTACTCTGAAAAATGTGTTTCCATTTAAGTCAAAGGACATTCCAAACAAAGCTAAAGTAACTGAAATAAACAGAATAGAAAGGTAGAAGTGTAATGTATTGGGCACCTACACAGCAACACAAAATTCTAACTTAATCTTTGTGAGAAATATAAAACATGTCTCAGAGAAATAATTATTTAAAAAAAAAATCCTCAGTTTTAATACTTAATATTGTAATTCCTCTCATTCATAGTATGGAATTCATATGAATTACAGATTCTAGTCTAGTAAAAAGCAATAAGCAGTAAAACTAGGAGGTTTCAAGGGGAGAGTGTGGACCAATAGCTCTGTTCTGACACTATATGATAAATATCGATTCACTGGGCTGTTAGGCCTTTCTACTGTATTATCCCAAGTCAGTTTTTATTACTGTGTGCAGAGACACACAGAGCTGTACCACAGGGCTCACCCCAGTTAGCAAACAGTAGCAGCAGTGTGGAGTCCCAGGCTTGTAAGCACTGCACCAGCAGCAGCAGCCCTGGGAGCCTCCTGCACAAGCTGCCCCCTCCCAGCAAAGCTGGGCATCGCTACTAAAGGCTTACAACGAGGCCAGAAAATTCTCCTTCTGGACAATGCAAGCCCATATAGCACCTGAGATCATGTAATTAGTTGGTACATGTAGGCACACTGAGAAAACAAGGGCCAGGGAAGGGTGTTTGGCAGGAATATTTGCTCACCGCACATTTTTTCTAACCAGGGGAAGTAAAAGATTATTTTAAAGGATGACCCAAGGTAGGAGTTGCATTACTGCCTGCTCAGCTCTATGGGCCTCTCAGCAGTAGCTCCTGTTCCTCTGATAGTCCCATCTTTGTCACACTTCCCTCTGTTTTATGGCTACTCAAGTGAAGAAGCATGCCTTGCTAATGGCCTTCAGGAAAGAGGAAAACAATTACAGGTTTCTACATGAGATCCAACATTCAGAGAAAGCCCTTAAATATTTTGGTGGGGGAGTGCCTTTTACCAGCAACACCACCAGGAAAAAAAGTTTCTGATGGCTAATAAATACAGCTTGAGCCTTGCCACTATCACACCTGCTGTAGAAATGGAAATTTGGAGGTTTGCAACTGTTAATGTTTCTCTTGATACCACGAAGCACTGAAGAGAGGGGCCCTCACAGCAACATGGAGTTTTCCTGCAGCATCTTCTCTGGGTACCTAGAGACACCAAAGCTCCTGGCATGACACTAAACTCTGCCCCTGCCACAAGCAACAGGAGGCAAAACAGCAGAGAAACTCCCTCTCTTTTCCCTCAGAACAAAGCTTTACTGCGAGAGGGATGAGCTGCACTGGAGTGAAAAATCAGCTCTGAGAGGAGCCAGCCTGTGTGATGGTTGCTATATAAGTCCACTTGCAGGAGTGAGAAGTAGCTGTAACAGCACATATGGCACACTGTGGTCTGTGCTTCCCCACACTGCTTCAGAAGCAGCCAGGATATTTTCCTTGGGAGCACTAACGAGCACAGGCTGGCTGGGGGGACGTTCTTGCAGCCCCTGGCACGGGTGCCTCTCCCCTCCTTTGCCTCCTCTCTCCCTTCCTCTCCGTTTTGGACTTTTCCCTTAAGTTTCTAAACTCACCCATTCTCCTTCCTTAGAACAACACACACAAGGGCTGCATTATGCACTGGGAGATAAGGGAAATGGTGAATCATGAAAAACAGTAATTAATACTGAAATGCCATATGTGGTGTTGTTTTTGAATACATTGCATAAGATTAATGTTTTCTATAGATATTTTTTTTTCCAATAGAAGACTAGGCTTTCTCTTAAAGCTAAAATAAAAAGCAAACTCTGAAACAGCACCAAAAACCACAAGCTTGGTAATCATCCTCAGTAATGCAATTTTGAGTTCCACAAAAATTTACTTATTCTGGCGAGCTCCAAATCTGTGGAGTAATTACCACTGGCATAAAGGATATCTGCACTGATTTTAATGTGAGCAAAATGGCTTCTGCAGTGTTCTAAGAAGAAAAGTAGATATATTATGGAAGAGGCCTTACATAATAACCTTTTTGTAAAGCTTGGATGGCAAGATGATTCTGTAAGACACTGAAGTCACATGTCATTAATCAGAAATGACAGTCTTTATTCATGTATATTTGACTGAAACTGCATAATTTTAGCCTCCAATAGCCCTGAATAAATGACCTTAAGTATAGCACTTTTTCAAATTGACAGTGATTGATGATGGACCAAAAAATTATGAACACTGAAGAAGTAAACATGAAAAATAGACAAACCCTTTAGTATCACAGAGATTTCTTGTTTGCACTTTTCCAATTCTTTCACTCATTTTTATCTCTATAACCTTGCTCATCATACTTTAATCATTTTTATACTGCTGCATTTGTTACATTTTGCCTGCAGTGCCCCCACACTAAACCCTGAGCTTGCTGAAAGATTCATTCAGATAAATGGAATTGATTTCATATTTTCCCATTCATGAAAAAGAGTCTTTAAAGTTAGAAACTCTTTATGCAGAATGAAACTAAAGAAACTGATTACTCCTAGACAGCATTTATCTACATCTCTTCACAAAACTACAGAGCACTTACTCACGTGAGCAGCATTCCTTACACAATGAGTGGTTAACCAGCCTCACCAGAGCTGCTGCAGCAGCAGCCCGTTAGCTTCCAATTCACTTTCACAAACACAAACCCCCTGACTGACCATGGGATAAATAATGTAAACAATGTTCTCTAAGTAATTAAAACCCCACCCTATTGATCCTTTTACAAACCACTATATGCTCACACTAATTGATGAAACAGTAAAGAGAAACCAGAACCTAATTAAATTCGTTGTGCATAAACTAGTCCTGTCTGTAGCAGTATCCACTGCTGGAATTAATTACTGACCCCACCTCAGACCCAGCACTGTGCCTCGGCACCAGCTGATGCTCCCTACATGGAGAGGACACAGGGCTGAGCCTGGAATTAAATACAGTTTTTATACCTTCCCCAAAGGGTCTGCTTGTATTGGAGCTTGAGTTTATGGCCTGACATCTGTACTGGGGACAGCGTGAACAAGAACACTGTGGCAGAGGGGGTTCACCCATTTGCTGATAGAACTGGTCTGTCTCTCTGTGACCCACCAGGATGGGACCAGCTGGGAGATGGGAGAAGGGCAAGTGCTGCACTATTCCCTCTGCCTCTGCAATCAGTCACTCAGCAAGATATGGTTTCTGATTTCAGATGGGCTTTAGGTGGTTTAGTCTACAAAACAGATTTCATAGCACAAGCAGAGTGACTGAGCAAGAGGAAAGCCAGTGGCTTGCAAAATGTAAAAACATTTGGATGCATCTTGTAATTTATCTCCTTACAAAAAGCTTTAACATCTAAAGATTAAATTAGAAATAGGCGTGGGCCCTACATTTTTCCCTCAGTTCAAGTATTGGCAAAGTAGGAGCATCACCCGGAAATCACCGCAGACCTGCTATCTGTCACTGGAGCTGGTGGTTGAGCTGATCCATCATTTACTGTTTGATTTCTCTCACAGTCTGCAGGGCTGAGTGTGTGGCAGTGGTTTGTCGTCCTGGCAACTGAAACACAGTTCTAGATGCTGCTTTTATCTGGTGCTGTACAACAACACAAATCCCTTCTGTCTGTCAGGCTTAAATGAAAAGTTTTTGGGGTTTTGTTTAGTTTTCTGGGGTTTTTTAAGTCAAAAAATTCTTGGTTTTACTAAGAGCTGGCTGTTGTTGTGAAGGTAAGGATGAACTTTGAAACTTTCAATTGGTATTAATTCACCGTATTCCGAAGCTTTGAACTGATTCCAGGAGATTAAAATTTTGCAACGTTTCATTAAGAGCACACTGATGCACGTGCTGTTAGACTGTATAAAATGAAAGGCTTTTATTAGCACTTTTCCCTATCATGAGAGTGACTTTCATATTGGATTAATAAGGCTAATATTGCCACTGCATTATCACTTTATGAAAATTTGCTAATGAGATTTGAAACTGCTTAATGAAAATATCCCAGTTCTTCCAAACACCTACCCTGCTGACCACCTGCTGAAAGCTGGACTGCAGGGCCACTGCAGAAGTGAGGAGTGAGTACCTAATGCCATGAGAGGCAAACTTTGATTTTCTCACACACTGCAGCATGTAATAACATTCCACATCAAGATCCCCTGAGTTCCACCATGTCGGCCTTGCTTAGGGCTTCATGCAGTGTGACAGAAGGTGACGTGGTGTAATCCAAAGCAATAAGCTCTGAGGAGCCTGTTGCCTCATTAAAGCCTTGTGCACCAAGGCTGGGTGTGCTGTGATCAACATCCCCGGTCTGCTGAGCCCTCCCCTCACTTCAGCCCCACACCTCTCTCCAAATTGGAGTGGCCAGACCATGTTGCCACCATGTGCCCCCAGCAGCCGTGGGCAGTGGGGACCACTGGAGTACGTGGGGACGTGCCCTGCTGACAGGCCCCATATTTCAAAGTAAAAATTAAAACAAAAAAAACCAACCCAACATAACAGCAGCAAAAGTTATTCCCTGCTGTTTGCTTTGAACAGCTTCCACTTTGGGGTCTGTTTTCAGTTTTAAGCTTAGCTTGTCCCACTTTGTTATTCCTTGCCCAGAGAAGGCATAACAATGGCTTGGGCACTTGCAGAAGTAGCTGCGCTTCTGCATTTGCAAGAGGGAAGATTGTGGAGGTATTTACCGGTGCTCAGGAGCACTTTGGGACTAGAAAAAACATCCTGATAGATATACAGCCCAGGTCCACAGAGTTGCAACAGAACCATTAAAAGGGAATACTTCTCACTTCTTAGAATAATTGCTGAAGGCCATCTGACTCCTCTGGAAAGCAACAAAGCTCCATTTTTCCTCTCATTTCCAGCTATCACAATTTTCTACCGGGCCATGAAGACAATGAGAAGGAAAGCTGGAAAAGTCTTGGTCATAATTCTGCACTCCCTGGCACGTTTCTCAGCTGTGGAATTATGCAACAGAGGAATCTGTCCTCGGGTGCCTGCTTTTCTCCTGCAATGTGTCATGGCTCGTATTGCTGCATCCAGTGCCCAGTGAAACAAAAAGAGCCCTCACTGTAGGAGGCATTTGGGCCGCCGTTAGCAGAGTGGAGAGCTCTGTGCAAGGAGCAGTGCTGTGCTCCAGGAAGCACTGAATGCCAGTGTTTATCCAGCAGGAATCTGGAGCATCTGAATTTCTCTTTTGGTTTTTGAGTAGTTTATTTATTTATTTATTTATTACTATCTTTTCATCCAAGTGAAAAGCTTACAGGAAAGAGCCACTATGCAGTTTAAAAACAGATTAGTGAGCAGATGTTCATCTAATCCCAGCACCCACCAGGAATTTTTGTTTATTATTGGATTACATTTAGGCCACAAGAAAGATAAAGCTGCTACTAGAGTGTGCATGTATATTGTACATCAGGGACATCCTACTGCAGGTTTTAATGCAGAAACCCCAGTTCTGGAGGCACAACCGCAATAACACTAATAGGCAACCATAGGTCAAGTAGTTCTACCTTCAAACTCAGCTCTTGGTGCCTCAGCTCAGATTCACTCCAGCAGAGATTCTCCAAGACCCCCAAAACATCTGACGTCCAGCTGAGAGCCATTAGGACTTGTTTCCAGGATTATAGTCCAAACCACGTTAGATTTACTCTTTGGTTTCTTTTCACATCTCCATGGGTTGGTATGATTGGGAAAAATTTGCACCTTGATTTGAGCACTGTGCCAAAGGCAGGTGGTTAGTTGGTTATGGCATCAGCTAGTCAATCCCCAGCACAAAAGGCATAAACAAAGTTACATGAATCAATGCTAATAAAATACTAAAACAAGGACTCCCAAACAGTCTACATGTATTGATCAGACATGGAAAACTACAGAATCAAAACCCCAGACCCTGAGCCAACTTCCAGCATGGCAACTGAGGGACTCGGAGCTCCTCATTCTCATTCACATGAAGGTTATTGAGGCATCACTCTGGCAACATAAAAATACCTCAAAGGGGATATAAATATTCAGTCCTTAAGGTCCATTTACATTGCTAGAGGGGTGTAAAATGGCCTTAGGGTAAATGAGAATTAAGGTAATAGATTTTAGGGGCAGAAGGGATCCCTATGATTACTTAGTCTGACCACAGAGTTTTACTCAATAATTAATTTGTTGAGTCGATGTCTTCTGGTAGCAGGAGTGCATCTCAGTACCACAGGTACTTCCTGCCCAGTGACCCATAAGGATATTTTGCAATGGATATGCCAAGGCTACACAGTGCAGTGAAGTGCTCTCACAGTATCCAGACATCCCATTTGTAAGAGCTGAGTCCCTTCTGTTTGGGCTAGAGCCCACCAGGCTGGGAGTGTCCAGGCTAATAGTGCCACTTGAGCATTTTGGCTGGGGTACAGCATCAGAAGGAGCATCAGGACAGGCATCCAAGGAAAGTTTATAAGAGGAATTCTTTCCTCAGCTGTTAAGGCAACTGACTTCACACGTGTGCAGAAGTCACAGCCCGAAACCAGAGACTGTAGCCATATAAATCCCACTGTTCTGCTGCTGCTGGGCATGGCAATTGGTGCTGAGAAATACAGTGCTGAGACACAGCTCCAGCAAAAAGTGAGAAGGTGGAAAGACCAGCAACAAGGCGGATGCAAAAGTTCCACTCTGAAATGCAAGAGGATGCAGTCCCTGACACTGGGGCTCATCTCCCATGCTTCTGGGTTGAGAAGTTCACATGCACAGTGCTGGATCAAGCTCTTCGTGCTCTAGATGACCAATTTTTAAAAAAATTGGGTTCAACATGCAGGCCCTTGCAAAAAAACAGATGCTGCAATTGAGCTGAACAATCTTGGGTAATTAAATTGTAATAAAAAATTTGCTTCATTCATTAACTATGGTAACTGACCAAAAAGCAATAGGACACCTGCTATTTTCATTATAACTGCCCTGATATAATTCAGGGTACAATCTTCATGTGGAACAGGTCATTTAAGTTTAACATGGCTTCAGATTATTGTATTAAACAGTTCATAAATATCCTCACTTTTTATTTCCAATCACTGCTTTCAACAGAGTTTGATCAAAGCTGAATCCTTAGCCCAGGATTTATAATAAACAGCATTTCACTAGATTTCTAAGAGTATTCTCATCTCCTTTTACCCACTTCTCTAGGACCTATCTAGCATGAAATGTAGTCTCTGTAGATCTTTCAAAGGTCAGTGGGTGTTGCCTCGTATTTTGTTTATTTGTTATTTAAATGTGATAATGTACTGCCTTATTGTTATTTTTATTTATTATTTGCAATGTGCCAATAGATGGAAGTGTCTCCCCTGCAGAGTACTGTCTGACAAACAGATGTACTGGAGATGCAAAAGAGTACTTCTATTTTTCCAGTACAGGGTTTTATTTTTACATCCTGCAAAAGAAGGATTTATTGTCTAACAGTATGGATGTCAATGCTGAGCCAATTCTGCAGCCCAGTCAGACAGGGTTCTTACTGCAGTAATATATTTACCAAATAACAAGCATTGTGGCAACTGGTTGAAAGAATCCAACCAAACACATTTCTTACAATTTTGAATTTAAGTACTAATGGAGCATTAGGAAGTAACAAGAGAAAAAAATAAGATGAATTAATATAAAGTAACCATTACAGTGGGTTTTTTACTGTAAAAATTACCCCAAAGCTTCTAAGTCGTATCTTGAGAATTTTAGCTAAGCTGCTTCTTGGCCAAGTTTTGTAAGGGCTCTGCTTATTTTCAGTTTCAGCTGTACAACTTGTACAGCACATTGAATGATTTAACCAAGCAGATTTAAAGTTCAGTAGACAGTGTTCTTTGTTAGATTTTAGTCACATACCAAATTCAATAGACTCTGCTGCAGGCGTACGTCAAAATGCCAGGAAGGCATGAGACATTGTTGAATATGTTGGAGTTTATTGTTTAGAAAAAATTAAACTTGGTCTCTCATTCAATCTTTTTAATTAAATAGTCATACTCTAAAGCTCCAGGGACAAAGGAAAAGAGAGAATAAAGGCAGTTGTTCTGTAAAACACAACAGATATTTCTTTATATTGAATTGTATTCTTGTATCGAACTAGTCAGTATATGTCATCTTCCCCAAAAATAAATACAAGTATTTTGGGTAAATGTGTTCCAAGCAATGAATTGCCATCACTACTACTAGCTATTACCTACATAAGATCATTAACAAACAAACAGCTTTCCTGCATGAATAGAGCTTTGTTTGTTTCTGCATGAGAACTGCCATCATATTCTCTGCTGGTGAGTTTTGGAAAACAAGTCTTAGATCTCTCTGTAAAGATCTCACACAAAAACTGAACAGCCATATGTGATAGCTAGCTAAAAATCAAGTCATTTTTCTGCTCCCTGTCTACAAATTTGTCCTTAAATATGAACACTGAGCAGACTGTATGCTAAATCCCAGGCATCAGGCATCAGCGTTAAATTGCTTAAACCCGGAGAACTGCCAGGATTCTGCCGAGCCTCCCATTTCAAGGAATCTGCTCAAAGGCCACTATTAATAGTCTGACCACAAACCCGACCCACTGGATTCAGAGTGGGAACACTCGAAAAGTGCTCCAAGTGTGGGCAACCACACCACAGGGAACCAGCAGCCATTAACTCTGCCGCCCCTGCAACGCTGGAAGGATGTTCATTCTGCAGGGGTCACGGTGGGAAGCAGGCTGCTCGCCAGCACAGTCATGGCTTCGCTTTGCTAAACCATCAAGGTGAGATTTTAATTTCAGACCATCCATGGAGTATGGTCCTTTCCACTCCACGCCATGTTTGCCCAGACAGCAATGCATGTCACCAACCAACATTAAAAACAACGATGGTTTTGGCTGCTCTCTGCCTTTGACTGTATGATCATCAAAATAACAACTGAAACGATAAATCTCTTTTATCCTAGTTAATGCTAAATTGTGTGACAGAAGTGCTTAACTCCTGCAAATGTAATGAGAATGGGAAATGGTACAAATTCTAAGCCATTGAATTACAATCTTTAAATTGTAATCCTGTTTTCTTCCTTGCAGACCTAATTCACAGTAACTTGCAGCAAATCAATCAGTAACTCTTTAGATTGAGCTTCTTAATATTCACATTCTCAATTATCTATTTAATGTGGGTAGAGATAGTTCATTATTTCTCTTCACTCCAAATATTTTCAAATGCAAAGTGAAGTTTTACAAGGTTATGACTAAAATATGCACTATTTTCTTACACCAAACTGCCAAGTCAGAAAAGTCACCCGATTAGTGGCGATCAAACAGCAGCCGTGAACTTACAGGCAGGAGCCTCCATCTGTTCCCACTGAATATGAGACTTCCTTGGCCAGTTTGGCAGAGCAGGGCTAGGTCAATGCTGAGTGTACTCATCTTTAGTAGTATTTGAACAATAAAATAAGGAAGTACTTCTAATGTACCTACAGTCTGAGAAAGAAAGAAAATTCGTAGTTACTGCTCAGTGCTTGGCAATTAGGCTTAGGGCTTGGAAAAGACTAACTTAAACCAATACAGCAAATTTTCTCAATTACTTGGTTTCCCATTGTCATGGACTTTGCCTATAGAGTTTGTTCATGAAACTGAGCTTTCCCCTCCCTATTCTGAAACTTCCCAAAGCCGGAGTTACCCTTTTCAGTGGTTTTAAAAGTAGTCCATTTAACAAAAGACTTTAAAATAGGGATTGCCAAGGTTTACCCAGCCTGGTCTCCAGTGTCCAGAATGAGCTGCTCTGGGATGAGGATGAGCACAAGGCACACACAACATGCTGTTTTCCCAGACTGCCTTCCAGTCTCCAACCAGTTTTATCAGGGTGTTTCCCAAATCAGAAATGTTGTCTTTGTGTTGAAGAAACCTGAATGGATTTTCCTTGATGATCTTGACCAGTCCACATTTTGAACCCTCATAAACTTTTAGCATCCTGACAGGAGGAGCCTGACAGGTTGAATATTCTGCAAGAGGGATGGAATGGCTGGTACAGGTGCTATGCAGAGAAGGAGTGCAGGATTTAACCTTTTGTATGAATAAATCAAAACAGGTATTTAGCCGAGTACAGTAGCTATGTGGCAGTTTTATTCTTTTTTTTTTTTTAAGCAGAACTTTTTTATTTAGTTGAGCAGGCTTGAAGTAAAGTCTACCAACTTTCATTTTCAAACTACAATAGCCAACAACCACTTACAATCCAGGTGCTGGGGAGGTGTGCAAGAACCTTTTAAAATGTAAAATAACATGATTCTCAGGCAAATAGAAAGGAAATCATTTTCAATCTAAAAGCAGTTGGAAAATTCATGATGTGTACTCATTAAAAGTGCCTCCAAGATATCAAGACAGGCTTTCTCTGGAAACGCCAGATGAATAAGAATGGTAAGTAGCAGCTATGATGTACAAAATGCCTCAATGAACACAGTTGGTTTTGGTTTATGCTGCTGGGTTGGCTTTTTTTTAATCAAATCTGTACTGCTTAAGAGAGTTGTATATGTACCAAAAGTAGAAAAGGAGTAGGGTAGAAAATCTAATCCCACCTCTATGTAAAGGCAGAAAAACCAGCAATATTGATATTGCTTTGTGACCAAATATCGGGACACTGGAGGCCGCACCTTTTTTTTTAATTACTAGCTGATTAAATGCCTAAGTATGGAAAGCAAGACACTGCACTCTATAAGGAGAAACACTGTCATCTCTTTCAACACCAACTAAAGCCCCAAATTTTGCCCAACCTCAGTATTGCTCACAGTCATTAATGCAGGGCTGCAAAGGTGAACAGGACTGTGTTGGACTCTCAGTCAAACAGCTTTCACCTTGCTGCCAGCAGGAATATAAGCACAGCTCTGAGTTATAATAATTCTTTTACATTATAAAAGTACCAAAACTGCTCCGTCAAGATTTGGTCCAGTAGCTCCAAAGCCACTGCGAGCTTCCAATGGATTTCAAGATGTCTAAAATCCCAGTGGTACTAAACTAAAACTATGGGATGGAAATTCTATATATGATACTATAAGGGGTTAATTACTCTTTATTCAAGTGCTGTTAAATTCACAAAGGGATCATCTATCTATTTTGTTCCAAGGACTCAGTTTCTTACAGTACCTGAGCAGCAAATCTCAGTCACAGCAATATTTGTCTTGAGCTGCAGATGATCAGCCTCTCACCCTCTGCTTTTCTGCATAGGAAGCCCAGGAGGATGTTTTAAAGAAACAGGTGCAGTTATCAACATTGAAAAACCACAGATGTTAATTAATCACCAAGAATAATATTGACCCAGTTCAGCTTTTTATTTTTTTCACCTACTTATTCTGTTGCTTCCATTTTAATAAAAACCTATGTAACAAACTTTTCTTCTCACTCCACTTTTATAGAGTGAAATCCTTAACAGAACCAAAACACGAAATAGGGGACCTTTAAGATCATCTCATCTAGTTCCAATCTTCCTGCCACGGGCAGGGACACCTTCCACAAAGACCATACTGGTCAAAGTCCCATCCAGCCTGGCCTTGGAACACTCCCAGGGATGGGGGTTCAGTAATTCCAATTTCCTCATGCCTGGTGCAGCCAGCAGTCAAAGTGCCCTTGACTCACAGCAGGGCCTGCACGAGCCCACAGAGCCCCATACCACAGGGAAGGTTCCCTCCTGTCTCAGGGATTTTCTGTGATG
This sequence comes from Falcunculus frontatus, assembly GCA_013398115.1. Taxonomy (NCBI): domain Eukaryota; kingdom Metazoa; phylum Chordata; class Aves; order Passeriformes; genus Falcunculus; species Falcunculus frontatus. The sequence continues at coordinate 1,158,426 of VZRV01007534.1, forward strand.
ATCCTGAAAGTCACTTTACCATTGACGTTGCCAGGCTGGGACCGGCTGGCTGTTGAGAACAAGAAGCAGAGACTAATGACATGGCCTCGAGTCTGCATGAAAATGAGAGTCCTGAACCAGTGGCAACAAGCAGAAAGCAACATTTGCCCTCAAGAATAGGGCTTGGATAGTGCCCGTATGTGCACTGCGCCCTGCAGGGACTCTGCAAACCTCTCATGTTATTCCCAGTTGTCTGTTATGAGCAACAAATACAATTCTGGAGGAATTTTTGCTGCACATGAAAGCTCATATAGTTCATAATTTTGAGAGTGTTGTCTTTAGGGTTTTTTGGTTTTTTGTGCGGTTTTGTTTTGTTTTGTTCTGGTTTTTTTTTTCTGATACTCTGAAATAACCTGAAAGCTATTTTATTTCTTCACTGTAAGGCTTTTTAACTTATTCAACTTTTATTTTCCTGTGCTGTGAAATGCTTCTTGTTTGCTGAACCAGAAGATGCTGATACAGAGTGCTCATATGCCCTTGCATTTCCTTGGCTCCCAGATGCTGACTGGAGATCTATGTCATTAAAACCGTGCTTCCCCATCTGAATGCCTATTTGGAGACTCTATTCCAAGTAGGGCAGAAACTGCTCCTTGTTAGGGTGTCTTAAGGGTACAAATTATCCCAGAATACATAGTATATGTAGTTCGTCTCAATTTATGTAGATGACCAGTTATCTTGTCATCTCCTTTTCTTTTATTCTGTTTCATGCCTTTAGCAGCAGAGGGCAGGGCTTGTGCAGTGCCTACCTCCCACCTGAAATCACCCTACCTGGGAGCCTGGCTCCCACAAGGATTGTGTAACTTTCCAAAGAGGTGACCTTCCTTCACTGCTCAGGTTCCTGGTATCTCAGTCCATCTATTTGTTTGGTCCTCTTATGCTCCTGGCTCCCTTGGAATGGCCCTGGAGAACTGAGTTACCACCCAAGATAGAAAAGATAAGGCCAACGATCTTGCCAGCATGGATGGAAAGGATTTGAAATCACCTTTACCACTTTTGTGTGTTAACCAAAGCTCCTGTTCAGTTAGGAACACTACAAGCATTTTGCATTTTTTACAAATAAGGTACCTCACACTGACAATAGCTTTTACAAGTATAATTGCACTGTAGTTCTATAAAATAAAATGTAATACAAAACTTACACTTTCCAATTACACAATAGTAATTGTGAATAATTACACAAAATCTCTGGCCTTTTTTATGGCTATTTCTAACTCTGAGCTTGTGCACACTATGTAAACACCATCTGTAGAGAATGTGAGACAACTTCTGTCGGAGCACAGATATACAAAAGTGTATCATCAGCTTTTCAGTGATCATCCAGTTAAACAGCTATTGTCTGTACCTCCTTCTAAACTACATTGATTCAGCAACTTACCTTTTGGATTCACACTCCTGCTTTATTGCATCCAGGCTTACAGACCTCCCGTACTTTCTGTTTATTGCCAGAACATTTATGGATGTGCCCTGGATCCCTACGGCACCTCCATGCCATCCTGCCTGGGCTCCATCCGGCACGTGTACCCACACATCTTGCCCCAGCCCCTCCATGTGCAGCGTGATTATGCACCAGCAGTTGACACAGAGCAGTGGTTTCCAAATTCTTGCTGTGAAAAGCTTTTGAGGTGTTTCAGTAGAAGGCTGCTAGTCGTGAATACGAAAGCAGGGGCTTTCCCCTGTGCAGAGGCCCCTTCTTAAGTATAAAGTACAAACAATGAAAATGAAAAGCAATAAAAAAAGAAAGATCTGGGCTTTGAATGCTTCTTAGGGTCAAGCACTAAACCTTCTTTTGACAGCTACACAACCCACACTTGTTCTCCTCAAGAGAATTTGACCTCAAGTGAGGAATTGAACAAAGTGCATATTTTGTCTACAGTGGACAAATACATTGTTCTGAAGCAACAAACTGCAGATAAAATATACAGATAACGATAGGGGAAAAAAACCCACACTCCCTAAAATGAAACCCAACTATAATTTATGCAAATTCTAAAAAAAGAAAAAAGTATTTTTTTAATTTCATTGACTTTGTGTTGTACGGCAGAAGGTTAATAAAGCATTCTATTTCTCCTCTGTTATTGATTAACCAAAGTCAAATAACATTATCATTTTGCTTAATGCATTTAAATCACAAATATTTTCCCAGATGCTCTGCACAGGCACTTTGCACATTTCAGTGGAAGTTGTTTACACACTGAAACATTGAGCCTGGATAGAAACACTCTGCTGTGATAGCAACACACACCCAACAGTTTTCATTTTCTCAATTCAGAAGAAAAATTGCTGTTCCTCCCTCTCCTTCAAATTCTCTTTCTCCAAGAAATATTCCTACGTCATTGGAAAAAATTACAAGTGTGCTCATAATGGCTGCATTTCTCTGTCCATTTTCAGCTAAGCCCTGGTCCAGTGTATCCCGAAATCATTGGGATTATTTCTACTGGCTTCATGGGCTTTCATTTAGCCCTGAGTACACTGCAAAGTTGGTTTGAATTTTCCATAGGTGCGGTGCTCGGTGGTGTTGCTGCGAATGGGGCCCACTGGCACAGCGGAGATCTCCTGCCCCACCAGAGGCTGCAGTGACACACCCGATGGCCATGGGACAAGGGGATGCAATGGCCCACGATGGGCTGCTCTGCTGCCTTTGAAATTATCAGTTACATCTTGCTCTGACTTTTAACATCGAAGTGACATGAAATGAGCTAAACACGGAGCCCGTGTTGCACCCAGATCCCGCTGTGCCTGGCGGCGCTGGGACCAGCACCCATTCCCAGTGGGAGCTGCCTCTTGTGCAGCTGACCAGGCAGGGATGCAGAACTGTGCATCAATTCTTTCTCTTTTTTTTGCTGACCAGCAGCTTTGAAAATGGAAAGAAATAATCAGAACAAACTCCACCTTCAGTTTAAAGCCAAGTACAGCTACAGGAAACATCAAGAGAAATGAATGTGAAAGTATCACAATTTTTGTTCAAGGATATTTAATTTGTCCAAACCTACTAGTGAGTTCTGGTCATTTTCTGAAATGAAGAATAACTTCATTTGCCTTGGGTTAAAGGAAAAAAGGAAGGAAAAAAGAGAGACTGCCCAGCCTTCGTAGAAACACAAGTATCTAAACTAACACTCAGATTTACATGTATTTCAACATGGGCTCAAGATTTGCTGTAATACACTTGTCTTCTGTAATTGACCAAAACTCTTATAGATTTATCTGCCACTATTCTACAAGGGAGAAAGACTGTTTACACAAGGATGATAATTATCACTAGCTTCATCTATATTCTGTCAGTGCCAAGGCACGCTAAGCAGTAACCAAATCCTTTGGCAGTCTGTGCTGCAAAGCACCTAACATGTTAACCCCAAAATCCCCAAATGCATGCCTACACTTATGGATATTTTAGACATTTGCCACATAAAATTAAGTGCACCCATCTGGACATCTCTTTATTAAAACAAACATGTACTGTGTATGTGCATAATCTATTAATTTCCTTGTGACCCACAGGAACAGGAGGAACATGAAGGGGGGCTGAAAGAGGAGAAGTTCTTCAGCACAAGCTTTCCACAGGTGGTGAGCAGATAGCAGCAGAGTGAAAGATTTTATATATATATATATCTATATCTATACACACACACACACACACACAATCAGGCCAGCAGTGATAATCCCCTGATCAACAGTCCATACAGCAGAATTTTCCAAAGTGAGCTCTGATTTCCAGACACTGAATATTCTTCACTTCCAAAATTAGGAAGAGGAAAGTAAGAAATGGTACAGCTACTTACTATTTTTTAAGTATAATGGTCAATTCGTATGATTCCTGGAATACCAAAACCAATTCCAAGATTAAGCACCTTTAACTACCAGCAAGAAAATTGTAACACAAGGGATTTATTATTTATGTACTTTGTGCTAATGCAATATATATGTTTGTTATCAGTACGGTATGGGCACTAAAATAAACCAACCTGCACTTCCTACACCCTTTAGGTTTCACAAATATTGCCAGCAGGTACCCTAGAACTTTGCCTGCATTTACTTCTCTGTTTTGTAAATACAAATATTTGGTTAAGGCATCTGCTCAGTCAAGAGCTGTGACTGCTGATCCAGGTAGAAGTTTTCAGACCTGTGCACAGTAGAATCCCTTCTAAATGCCTGTGGATACAATTCACCATCAGGTGGGTAATTCTTTACACATTTATGATGATTCACAGTCATTGAACTAGCACTAAGGTTAGATACCTGCACCTGAAAATGAGACTTGTGACTTGTTTAGAATAGAATTTAATAAAAGAAAATGCAGAAAATGTAAGATTACTTTTAGGTTCTGATTATTATTATAAATACTTGGATCTGTTTGGAAAACAAATACAATGGTTTGCAATCAGACCCCTGATCTATGAAAGCACTTGAGCAACTGTAAAATGGAGCATATGAGTAGTCACTTCAATGAAATTACTACTTTTATACATGAATTATCAGCTCATTTAAAGTGATTTGCTGGATCAAAACCTCTCTTTTACAGTTAGAGCAGCAGAGTTACAATGATGCAGCAGCTCCAGTTTGGAGAAAATAACAGACCAAAGGTAACTGCATCATAAAGATATTCCTGTAGAGGAAAGAGAATAAATGATACTTGGAAGAAGTGTCCATATAACTGCAGGACAAGTATAATTATCTGTTCAACCTTTTTTATTTAAATGATTAAAATATATTTAATTTCAAACCTTGTAAGAGAACTCTCCACTACTTTGGCTTGTTTAGGGGCTGAAGACGTCAATGCTCCAAGAACTTGGAAAAAAACCCACTATTTAAAATACCACTTCTGGTTTTTAACTGAGGTAAACAGAATGCATTCTAAATCTCCAGTGTAGCCTATTGAAGTGTCAGAGCAGCTTGTTCAAAGCAATACATTCACTTCTCAAGGATTTTAGTATTAGAACCGAAAATTCTCTCCCTCCGATGCACCTGAGAAGCATTAAGTTCTTGGTGACTTTAAGAACCAAATCCTTTAATACAAACCTAGCTTTTCCCACAGGCACTTGAAAATATTTAGCATTTTTTCAGTTGGATGCAATTTTCATAATAAAGTAGCTCACTTGGCTACCTGACACCACAGACAAAGACGCCGAGTGAGCAGCTCCTGCCAACTTAGAGCATGATTGCAACCCTCAGTTACATATTAAATAGGCTTTGAAACATCCAATTGCCGTAACAATGCAAGTAATTTATGTATTATATATTATCGTTATATATTTTTTCATTATTCATAACATATGTATTTTCTTCTGCAACATCCAGGCACAAGTCTTTCATACCCCATCTTTCAGTCAGCCTTAACAGAGCATACAACAGTTCTAATATTTTACGTAACATTTAAATTCCACCTCTCTGACCAGTTTTGGGTTACCAAAGCAGCCTTTTGATACTCATCTGAATGGCATTGGCCCATCCCTATAGGTGCTGCTCCCTACATTTGTTTAAATTTCACTGGCAAATCTCACAGAAATGTATGGGAATGACGTATTTTTTTCTGTGACAAAATACTCAGCCCCAGTCTATCAAATCAGAAATGTTCATAGTTAACTGCATTTCTGGCAGTTTCAAGGGTACAATTGTAAAACTACAGTATATTTTGTTAAATCAAACCCCACAATGATCCTGGTTTACTTCCATCCACTTAGCCTATTAATGCAGGCTAATACTGCATGTTCTTGTGGCAGCAAACCATAAAGTGTACCAGGAGACTCCGGTGATAGATTACATGTACATGCTGTGTCATATCCAATTAACTCAAATTGACTGTGTACTGCATTATGCTGTTAGTGCATGGAAGATCAATAAATATGGAGAAAATCCAACGAGGCGCTCTCCATTCCCATCCAATTCTAGTAGGTCTGAGACAGATCATGCTCCTATGATGTGTGTGCTGCTGCTGAAGAGGGCAGGTGGTGCATAGACACCATTCAAACTTGGCCTATTCAATCTAAACTCCTCTAACTCGCCATTCATGCATAGCAAAACACCATCTGGTCCTATTTTGCCTCCAGCAATCACAGCTGACCAAAAACGATAATAACAGCTGTTGCAAAACAAAAGCCAAACAAAGGGGGGAGGGAAAGGTTAGAATGCAGTCCAGTGCTGCAAAATACTCCATGAAGTGAGAAATGGAAAAGGAGCCATTCAAATAGGAATCCCCATTGAAAAGAGTCAGTGCAAGACTTGTGGTTAAACTTGAGATATTTAATCCATCTGTCCTGCAAACCACAATGGTCAGGTGATAATATAAAATTGAGATTATGTTGCACAGAGGTATTTAAAGGCTTTGTTCTCCAAGTTAGAAACTAATGACCCTGTGTCAGCTAAAAATTAAACCTCCTTATGTTCTTTCATCATGTGTCAACCTGGGTTAATGTGAAAGTAGAATGTGGTTAACCAGGGTGATAAAGCATCTGAAACCTTGGGAAAAGAAGGGAGCAGTCAAGTGCTTGTAAATGCTATGAAGGAAAACATTCTTAAAAACCATGCACAACACTGAAACCATACAGATTATTGCATTTTTCTTGTATAAATTGCATATCAAGCGATTTAAACTAACAGTTTTATTTATGACCTATGATAGCACAGTTATTCACTTAGACTTAGGGAACATGAACACAAACTTGCACAGTTTGAAACACAAGATGTTCTGCAATATGCTATTGTGGGTAATGCAAAATATAATTTTGTGGCAAGCAGGGGGATGCTCCAGTTTTTCACGATTCAAATTTTGAGATTTAAAATGTACAGTCCTGCTTGATGATTAATTTTCTTTTTTTTTTTTTNGTAATTAAAACTATTTTTCCTGGAATTGAACATCAGTAGTTCAGCAGCTCTTAATCAAATGTGATAAAACCCAGGATTTATGAAACCATTTAATGAGTGTAATAACACCTGCTTCTCGCTGCAAATAGTTGAAAACAGACTTCAGTTGTAATTAACTCTTATCACTAGTGACATTTTTCCAACGATACTTCATAGGTCTTCAAAATGACAATTATAGAACTAATACACAATTACTGTCACATGCAGTTTAGCAATTATTTCTGAAGACATTTGTCTAAAGGTTTCAAAAATGACTATAAAATGGTTCCCTTTGTTATGTAACATTGGTTAAAACTGACACACACAAAATCTCTCCCAACCAGCCTCTGTTGTGCCATTTCTGATGCAGACAGGCTTCCTTGCACTTGGAATAAACACCCTCCATCCCAGGCATTATTAGATATCATGCTAAGGCTATTAGGAGCATGGGTAGCTGTCAACTAACACCTATTATGAAAAGCTTCAATTTATACATGATTTTTTCTGCTCCAAGAAATCTATAAATTTATAATTAGAATCTCTTGCTGTTCAATATTTGTACATAATAAACAGAGTACCTGAGGATGATGAAATATTGAAAGCGGAATTCATTATGAATAAACTCACATGGTATAGTACCTCTTCCCTCAAGTCTGGCTGCAACTTTTTGAGGCTCTCTATTCCATTATTTTTGGATTGTGGTCTGAGCATGGTAGCCATGCCTCAAACAGGATTAGGATTCTGCTCAGGCTTGACACTTGCTGTTTTTAATTTTCGTTTTATCATAAGCAGTTTAAGATTGTTGCCAGTGGTAATTTGCAATTTTTATCAAGACCTCTTCATTATAGCTTCTGACAGGACAGATGCTGTAATTAATCATGCCAGACAACTGGGGATAGTGGTCAGACTGCACTCGCAGCACAGATATTGCAGGGAAAGAAGGGAAACAGGAAAAGAAATGTTCTCTCCTTTCTGTTCAGAGCAAAAATATATGAACAGCACTAATAACCTGACAACACAATGGATGTTAATGTTTCCAAACGCTCCATATGAAAGACCTGCCCTCTCCATCCCCCCAACTCCATCACGTTCTACTTTTATGAGAAAAGTCAGACAGCTCAGGATCAGCCCAAGTCAAGAGCTGGAGGCTTACAGAGGGAAGCCCGCAGCAGTAGCTGCGTTTACATCTGAAACTCTCAGAAACAACGAAACCCACAATTTGTGCTGATTTGCATTTCTGAACATTACTGCTGAGAAACAGGTTCAGTACCCTGTTCCTGCAGATCAATCAACACAGGGCACCATGATGTTTTGTGACTCCACCACTCGCTTTCTCTCTCTGAAGTCACAGACACCTCAGAGAAGTTGCCCACGACTCTTCAGCAGAGCATCTTGGAAGGTACAAGAGCCAAGTGCTTGTTCTGTTCCCATTGGTACCTGTTCACCCAGAATGTTTGATAAAAATCCAAAGGAGTTAAAAAAGCCCAAGAAAACATTTGCAGAAGGAAACGTTCCTGGTTTCTCTATCAAAGATTTACAGGTCATCAGTTTTACTGAAATGTGTTTATTCTATAGCAAGATAAAAGCATTTATTTTAGATAAGCAAAATACAAACAACTTAATTGCTGCTATCATAACTCATAAAAAAGTATAAAACAGCATAAAAACACAATAAGCAATGTAGCAATTAATAATTCATGTTACCAGTGTTTACATTAAAGCCTCATTTATGAAAACTTTACAACACATGATATGAAAACTTACAACTTTTAAAGAAAATATTTACATTGATTATTCAGTTGTGGAGTTTCATTTAAATATTCTACTGGTTTTACAGCGTATTAATAACTTGTATTTCTCATCTTAGTTTTCTGTAATAACAGTTTTATTTAAGTGCATTTCCCTTTTAAAAATACAGTGTATTAAATCTGAAACTCATCACTTCGACACAGAATATAATATTCACATTTGTTCTGTAATTGGAATTAACGTAAGAGGGTAAATGTCAATATATATTTTCTTACGAACTATGGCAGGTTTATTTGGAGAAATGAAGTGAAAGGTTGGGTCAAACATTTAAGTCCAGTTATTTGCATTTGCTTTTCTGAAGACATTTAGGAGAGAAAAAAAAAAATAAGAGCTTTGGCAAAAATCTGTGATTTACTCTATTTTTTCATGACAAAAAATGCCATCAACTAACTCATGTCATACAAGTATGATTGTATGAAATCCAATCATAATTTTACAGGTAGTTACAACTGTGCTTTAAGGGCTTCATGAGTTCATACTGCCTTGAAGTGCATTACTCACTTTTAGAGAAAGAAGGGTTATAATAGCATATAACTCTGAAAGGCCATTTTGCAGTCATAAGGTCCAGGTATTTATTAGGCCAGTTGATTCACATATTGTAGGTAAAGCTTAAATAAATTAAAAAGGCATCACATGAAAAAGAGAACAGCATTTTTTCTTTTAAACAAAATGATTTATAGTCAGCTAAAAGATGATACACAGCTACATTGTAGTTCTTTATTGCCTATCTAATAGACACTTTAGAGGATCATTTGATCTGTTATGCATCCCTGCATAACTACCATCAACAATTTACAGTTTTCAGCCAAATATGGTTTACCCCTACCCCCTCCATCAACACAAAGCCATGTTGCAAGATCATTTATCTTCAGAAAATACTGACCTGCGATAATACTTGAGTCTGTGTCTGAGACTGTATTTGTGACTGGTGCTGCTGAGGTGCTGGCTGAGGGCTCCCAATGGCGGGGATGGGAGAAGTGATCTGCGGGGCTCCCGGAGAGTGCTGCTGAGGAGAAGGCTGTGACTGGTGTTGCATATGCTGCATTTGCTGCTGCTGCATTTGCTGAAGCTGTATGTGCTGCAGTTGCTGTTGCATTTGCTGTTGATTAATCTGCTGCTGAAGATGCTGCTGCTGCTGCAAATGTTGCTGCATGTGGTGCTGAAAATGCTGCTGCTGCATTTGCTGTTGTATTTGCTGATGCATTTGATGCTGATGTAGTTGCTGCTGTTGCATCTGCTGCATCTGTTGCTGCTGGAGCTGCTGTATCTGGTGCTGCTGGCTTTGCATCGAGGGACTCACTTGAGACGAAGACGGCGTTGCCACCATGTTTGTGCCCATAGAGCTTATCAAGGGAGCTGCAATGTTTGTCGGCATGTTCGGTGCAATGGTAACAGAAGCTACAATCTGGTTCATTGGCAGTCTCATGGTCAAGGGTTTTGGAGCAATTGCTCTGGAAAGGGGCTGCTGAAGAGTTTGGGGAGATGCCGATACCGCCGCGTGTTGAGAAAGAGAGCTATTCAGAATAAGGGAGGAAGACAAATTTGTGGATGCCAGCGTTTGCTGAACAGAACGAATTGTCTGGGCCTCAGCAGATTCTGCAGCAGCCTGTGTTTGGAAAAGAAATTAATTGTCTTTTCAACAGAAAAAATATTGTTACTGTTTACATGGAAATACAAGTAACAGCTACTCAGAGACCTTTATCATCTTTTGTTTTCTCTCAGAAAAGATCAATCTGCAGTCTGAAAACAATCACTGATCCACCAATACATTGTATCACCTCTTTATCTGCCTCCCTATATGGTACCTCTAGGTCTTACTTGGACAAAAACTAACTTGTGCCCTTGATCAACACCAGAAAGTCACAGATGTCACATACATTTTGTCACTGAAAGAGCTAGAACAGGCCAAACACATTTACATGTTTTTAAAAAAACCCTGTTCTTTGGGAGTCAGCAGCACACACACTCCCCTCCTCAGGAGTTATCAACCAATGAGCAATTAACTGACATGCTTTAGACATTTACCTTAGAATGGAACAAACTGTGCTGCACAAGTGTCTATCCCATCCCTACTCTCAGCAACCATCTCGTGTGAAAAAGCTACAGAAAGGATGACTCATTTGGAGGAGATGAGATACAATGACTTCGAGTGTCATTTCCACCAGCAATCTACCCAGAAGTTACTTGGCAGTCCAGGTCCCATGGATTTGGGGAAAAAATATGATTTCTGATGGTTTTGAAGAGGGAACTTAAGATTCACAAAACAATATCCCTCAAAGGTATTTAGAATTCCTGCTGCTCTTGAACTTAGCATTGTGATATTAAAGGCTTTTAGAATATTATATAAGTCCCAGAAGCAACAGAAAAACACAGCTTCTCAAAAAAAGGAGAAGAAATCTTCCAGCTTTCAAAAACACATGTATAATTTCTGATGTTGTATTTTTAGACATTAATTAAAATACACAGCAACCTTCCATATGATTTACTAATGCTCTGCAGTTGTACCTTCAAATAAATATTCTCAGAAGTTAAGACATCATCACCCTCTATTGCTTTCCTGTGATTGAATATATTTTTGTAATTGATCTTTACAAAATATTATTAGAGAAATAACCACCTTGGTAATTTTTTACCCATATTTTAGATGTCTATAAGCACATTTCCATTTACAGTATTCAGATGCAACAGAACTACAATCTGCATAGTGCTGCCATCAAGAAAGGTAAATTCTCAAGTAAGACAGCAGAGCTTTGTTTTCTTCACAGGTTTTATTTTAACTCAAGATCCACTAAAATACTCCATGTGGCTCACTGTCAGCTAGTCCGTTTGTTAGTACTCTCCAAATTCAGAGCCACCACGCATTTCTTTCCCCTCACCTGCAAGAAATACTTAAGCTTTGTTACACAACCACTGCTCTCCAACTCCACCTAAAGCAAGCCTGTCCTTTGAGAAGGAGCATTTGAGGAAAAATAAACCTCTGCAAATAGCTTGCAAATGTTAATGTCAAAAGGTCAGTATGTTTTTCATGACTGAATTTTACTTTTGTAGTGAAGTGCATTACTTTGCCTCTGCAGCTCAAGGAAGATGTACATTTACAAAGATGTTTTCTGGCAATCGTTAGTAGGCCAGTAGGGAGATGAAATTATTTTTGCAGAGACTAAGCAGAGTTCAAGCAGCAGCACAACATCTTGTAGAGCTGTATTACAGAAATCCTAGGATTCTACTTTTATTTTGCATAACATCCCCCCCTTGCCCCAAATATTTCAATATCATTGGTAAAAGCTCCCTCGCATTACATCGAAGGCATTATTAGGCTTACCTTAGAAACAAGGCTTGCTCTGTAGGCAGCAAGTGCCTTTAGGTATTCTTTTTTGGCAGCTTCAGTTTTTCTTTTATATACCTATGAAAAGAGACCACAGTTTCACCAACTTCAACTATCAAGATATTGTTGCCAGAATGCTCTCAAAATCACTTGCAAAGAAACAAAAAACATAGACCAAAACCCCTGAAAACATTCTACTGTTAGATGTGCTTTTCTTCCTTGAAAGTTATAAATATTCTTGCAGGTTTCTTCTACAGGCTTTCAGGCCTACTTGCTGGACTTGCACTACAATTTATGTTGATTATCATGAATAATAAAAGGCTGCTATTCGACATCAGTTTGAGCAGCCAACTGTTTGACAAGACTACCTATGGAATCTTTACTTCCCCAGAAAACAGTATTTTGTTGACTCTGAGTAGCAGGGATATTAGAACATTGAGTATTTCAGGTGCCAAAATGTATCAGCAGTAGTCTAGAATAGAAAAATACACCTGTGCATTTTTTTTCAAAACAAACATTTGAACTACCTATAAAAAAAAATCTGTGCACCTTTAGAAAAAGTGGATCAAAGAGCTTGGACTTGCCCCAAAGCCAGCATGAAAGAATCCCATAGAGTTAAACAAGATCAGTTAGGCAAAAATGAATAAATCTGTATTTTTAATCATCAGTAAATTTAAAGTTCACCTTTAAACCATGTTCATTATCATCTGTTAGATCAGACTAAAAGTTTCCAAATGTATTTCAGGAACAAGTACCATTCATCCCCTGCCAAAAGCTGTCCTATCTGGGAATCTGCTCTGCCATAGAAGCGTCTATTAACTGTTACTGGGAACAGGCAAACAAAGGGTATTTTTTTAACCCCCTTCAATCCATGTGCAGCAGTTACATGCGTATAGGAAGAAGAATAACCCTCAAGGAAGTATAAAACTCATCACTCTGTACCGAGTTGGAGTTAGAGATAGCATTTCACACACAACATTGTAATGAGACTCAGAGGATTGGCTTCAAAGGTTAGAAATCAACACGCTTTGTAACAAATTCGTAAGGCAGATCAAAGGAAATGGTAAATATGCTGTACCTTCCTCTTTTCTAACTTATTAATAGGAAACAAGGGCTTTGAAATAGGAATCATCAAAAGATGGTTTTAAGAGGACTCCAGGACACTGTAACCTGAGCTCTTCTACAAACTGCCCTTTAAAATTTAAAGACAAATACAGTCATTTAACACTAACTGTTGGCTCTTACAGAAAAATAGTTTTTAGATGCCAGGTCTTCAGCAAGTTCAAAACTCAGTGTAGCTCTACAGAGGCAGAGTTCTATATCAGCAAGTAGCATGGTCCACTCAGGGCAGAGGTAGGAGGATTTTTTTAACAAGGATTACTACATTACTGCTTGTGAGACAACCCTGCACCAATTTACCTGTTTTTGTTCTTCTCCTAAACTGTCCCACATAGATGCCACTATTTTTGAGACATCTCCAAATGTAGCATTTGGGTTCTGTCCTTTAATGGCAGCTTGTGTATCCCTGAAGAAAAGGGCATATGCTGACACTGGCTTTTGTGGCTCATTGGGGTCTTTCTTTTTCTTCTTCTTTGGAGTCTTGGGCTTCTTGCCAGAGTCTGGGGCAGCTCTTTTTTCTCCAGTAGCCTAAGAAACAATAAGAACAAGAACAGTCAATAAATGCATGAAAGAAGTCAGATAAATGGCAAAAAATTATTGACAGTCTTAATATTATATGGATAAAACTACTATGTAGGCAACACTTGGGAGAGTCCTGTTGTGCACTTTCTTTCTACCAAAGAGTACTTAATCTCAGCATAATCTCACTGGATCTACTGGAACTAAATGCATGAATAGTTACTACTCATTTTAAGCTCGGCTCTGAGAGTCATATCCTACGAGCTTGACCTGAAAAAGTACGCCACAATGCTAATTTATATTTTTAAAAAATTAAGACTTAGTTCATAGCATATTTTGAAGAGGCCACCTATGTTTTTCCATTAAGATACAATTTCAGCAGTTGAGACTCAAAAGGCAAAAGCTTGGAGACATTTCCCAATTCCCAGGCTTAGAGTGACAGCTCCCTGGGCAGGGCAGGTGCTGTGGGGGAGCACTGGGAGCTCTGTGCTCTGGCCAGGCACCGACAGCCCCTCTCTTCCCACTGGGATGAGGATCCCAGCAGCACACCCAGGATTGCAGCAACTCTGCTCCCCGTGTGTGCCTTGTGCCCTGGACCCTCTTTTGTTGAACTATGCACAGATTATTGCAACAAAGGGATCAAGTGGCTCTAAATATACCTCTATGATTGTAATTTACTTTGATATTTTGGGGATTCTGTACAATGAGTTTTCCACATGCATAACTTCCATCAACTTAATGAGAAAACCTTTCATGGAACAGTCTTAAATTAGGCCTTTTACATATACTGCTATAACAACATTTGTACTTCATTTGGTCAATAATTTTTCCTTTTATAAGAGACTTATTTAAAGCAAAATATAAGTGGACAAAACTTTCAGTTAGAAGAAATCTTATTTTACTTCTGTCTAAACACATCTATGTTTTACATGACTCCAGAGAATACCGAAACGACAAAACTGTCCAAAGCTGATGCGTGAAGAAATTCAAGATCTGAAAACTTGAGACAAATTAGACCAAAAAAATATAGATATGTTTCTGTCTATTCTTAGGTTTATTATTATGGAGGTAGTATGGAAACTTTTTAAGAAGGTAACCAGCAAATTAATCATATTCCACTTTACCATAACATTTGTATTTTAAATGACCACGTTGCAGCTGAGCTGACACTGCCACATCCATGAAAAAGCAGTGTGTAGATGTGTGAAGCTTGCTCACGACAGCACATGGAATAACTTACTCTGTTTGATTCATCTGCATCTTCTTCATTGATAGAGCTGGATGGGGAAGGAGTGGCTGATTTACTTGCAGGAGGGGAGGGAGAAGTGTGTGTCAAATTAGTGCCTCCTAAATTTAGCCCCAGCTGCGCACTTAGCTGAGACTGGTTAATGGTGGTGAGCTGAGACGGAGGCATAATTCCCGAATGAGCAGCATCAGTCATATGGACAATAGATCTCATAATCAGAGAGTGATCCTGGCGGTACTGGGAAACTTGTGTGTGGCTCTGATCCTAAAAGAGATGGAAACGTTGTTTAGATATTAGCAGTTACCATACAGCAGTATTGAAGTTATTTTCACAGGTTTACAAAACCAACACTGTCAACACGCAGTTTGCTTTCTTTCCTTTTAATGAATTAAATATATTTTTAATGAGTTAAGTGTAGCAACAGTTACTATAATGGCCCCAGACTTCACTTTTCCCCCAGTTGTGGCTGTTTTTTTGGTTTTTGAATAAGAATTGAGTTTCTCTATTTTTAAACACGTCTTCTCTTGATGCAGTGAGAAATATCCACATTAACAATAGGGAAACAGGATGACCAAGGATTCAGGAGAATATTGCAAATGAGGAGACACGAACTGTTGTAAAATGCAGGAAGTAAACAAAATCAGGGTGGGGTGAGGGGATATATCTAGAGAGAGAAAGGCATCTTCCTTTGCTGACATTCAGTTATTCTTGGCCATTACAAGTAACAGTAGTAGGTATAAACCAGCCCTGTCTGAGTGGGATTTTAAAGCTGTTTTAAACACAGAACACTGCCCTGCCAGGTCTGGAGCGCATTCACTGCAGCAGGCTGGAGAGCCAGTCCAGTAATCCTAAACACTCCTAAAGATCCCTGTTGGCAAGTACCACATGAAACTACACATTTTTATCTTTAATCCAACAATCAAATGTGTGGAAGTAGCAATCGATGTACAAATCACCGACTTTATTTCTCTTGTACTCCACGTCTCAGAAACACAAGTGCTTGCATGGTTTGGTTTCTACTGTTTCTTGAGGGCACAAACTGTGTCTCCTACATCTGCACAACATTTACCACATTTGTAAATAAAAAGAAGCAAGGCCCTGAAGGTAAAGTCAGCTGCAATCTGCCTATGAAAACTCTTTTTTTTTCTTGACCACACACAGATCAATACACAATGAAGGAACATTTAAACAGAAAAGAAGATTTTTTAAAAAGTTAATAAGAGAATAAATAGCTCACAAATTGATTCAGCAACCTGATTAATCTATAGTCATTGTTTGAACAGCCAGAAACATGAGAAATAAATTAGATTTTGAAAACTCTTTCATTATTAATAACCCACACTGCAATTAGTAGCAGGTGCAATGATCCTTAATGAAATGACACAGAACAAAACAGCAATTGTGGGAGCCCAGCATAAGCACACTGGACTTCCACAACAGCGTCTGACCTTCCTGGTGCTCTCTTATTAAGTATGGATAAGTCCAAACCAATTTTCAAAAATCTGTGTCAGCATGGAGGTAAGTTTAGCCCAAATGACTTTCCCTTACTTTTTGCAACTCTGGCCTCAACAGAGGCAGTGGTTCTATGCTCCTGGAAGCCCTTCCTTGGCTGGGACAAGGGTGGCTGTACAAAGAAGCAACACATGTGTTAGAGAAGATGCACACCCTGCCTCATCTATCTTTATATACAAATACTGCAGCTCACCGCTTCCCTACAGCAGGAAATCATATTAATTCTGAGTTTGGCATTCCTGTGTCTTTCTGCTGAAGCCTATACAGTAAAAAAAATTCCTTCTTTAGCATAAAAGTACACGTAGTGGTACAGCTGGATCCATTACAGACAATGTTAACCTCACAAGCTCATGATCCAGATCTGATGCACCAGGGCTCACCCTCAATTTCCCCGTGCTTCCCCAGCCATTGCCAGCTTGGCTCGTCATCCATAGCATACCACACTGCTTTTCCTACTTCTTAAATGCTTTTAGTATTTTCAGTAAAGGACTGTGGTTCCTTAGAGATGAGTGTGTGTGCCAAAAGTGGAGCACTTGATACAGAAAGATCAAAACATCAGACTTATTGGCTGAAATACCCATTTGCTTCAGGGCACCTTTCTGTGAAAATTTACTGCCGTTAACTACAGGGTCATTTTGATTGTGACTTGTATTGGCAGTGACATCTGGAAGTCATTCAAAGTCTTTTGTGAAACGGTATCACTCTCTGCCTATTATTCCAACCATTTTAACTTACAGACGTTACTTTATTGCATGAAGAAAAACTCTGCCGATTTTTTGCAGCAAAGCTGAAGATCATCAGAATAACCTTCTCTCACGAAAATTAACTTTCTTCATTATTGTGCAGACAGTACTTTCTTGGAGGTGTTCTACACCTAAAAGCCTTGCTTTTGTTCTCCCTTTATTGCTACACAATACAGGCCTTTCTGGCCTTTACACTGAGGCAACAAAATGTGATGACATGGGTTACAAACCATTTACTCCAAGTCTTGTCATTTCAGTTGCATCTATGATTTTATTGAGACTAAATTCTCTTGACTTGCACTGACCCAGAATCTAATTTTATACACAAGCCCATGAATTCTCAACTGTCCCTTTTTCTGATACTATTTGATGCTTGTGTGGGTTTCCTGTATCCACTTATTTAATTTCAGTTTTTCTTTTCTGTAGCTTCTCCTGATTTCTTTAGCCTTTTTTTTTTTCAATCTGAAGGTGTTCAGTAAAACCTATGAGTGGCAACAACAATATTTTGTAACTGACCATTTAGAACCAAACTGATAAGACATAATATATAAAAGAAAATGATTCATATAATATCCAATCCCTTATTCCCATTATTTGTGCATATGAAAACAACATTGTATTTTCTGCACTTTCTGTTTAAGTTAGATGGCTGATCAGCATTTTAAAAAGTAAGGAATCAGATTTTCTTTTTTGGCTTTGTGGTACAGTGCTGTGGGCCTGAACAACCTATGGTAGCTATAGAAGAGCTTTCAGACAAAGAAGTATAAGCCATTTTTAATGTTTGTACAGTGGTTTGGAAAGTAGCAAGAAGGCAAGGAAGCTAGTTCATAGCAATATAAAAGTTCATGGCATTTTTCTATAGCTCCTGAGAAAACAAAAATCTTCCAAGAAGGGAGCTATAGTCAAGGAAAAAAAATTTCCAGCAATTAACTCTTATTTTTTCCCCTTATACTACCAAAGGCCAATACCAAACTGAAAGGATCAGTAGCATTTCTTTATGCTTGAGACGTTTATCAAAGAAATGTTTAACAACTAAAATCTTCCTGTATCACAAGCACACATGGAAATACAAGTGCATAGAAGCATCCACGTGACATCCTAATTACGTCACTATATGAAAATTGAAAAGCTCACAGATCCCAAAATAATCCACTGAGAATACTGGGAGAATTTTAGAGAATATCACAAGCTCTTTTACATAAACTTAATCAGAAGTAAATGTGATACACAAGTATTAAAAGCATTCAGGATTTTTGTAACATTAAGCAAAACCATCAGATTAGTTCCGACAAAAATTCATGAACTTGTCAAGCAGAGAGTAACAAGTTCTGATTGAACCTGATCTGCTTTACAGCCTTAGATTGAAGTTAGGTAAAACCTGGTGATCTTAACACAAGTCAGGCAAAGCTCAACCACTGGTTTACTCAGCATGACAATCAAACAAGGATATGATACGTGAAACCAACACCAAAAGAGAAATAACTTGTATAATTCCTCTGCAGACTGAAATGGCTTTGACTCAAATCTCTCTGTTGTCATCTTACATGAGCGCTACAAACCCCTCAGGTGTGGAGACATTTATTGAGGGGAACACTGGCCACCTCTTTGGGCTCTTCAGGGTAAGGGGGAATGGCTCTAAACTGAAAGCAGGGGGGTTTGGATCAGGTATTAGAAGAAATTCTTTAATGTGAGGGTGGTGAGGCCCTGGACAGGTCACCCAGAGAAGCTGAAGGCCAAGTGGAATGGGGCTCTGAGCAACCCAGTCTAGTGGAAGGTTTCCTGCCATTGTAGGGGGGTTGGAACCAGATGATCTTTAAGGTCCCTTCCAATACCAAATAATTTTACCATTCTATGATTCTAATTGTATACTTGAATTTAAAAAAAGCAAAGTATAGTCCAAAACGCTTTCCCCTTCTCAAAACAACTTTATGGTGGCTATGTCTAGGCACACTCTCTTACACAGCTGTCACCACTCTCTTGCACACATTAATAAAGACATTCAGCATTTGGTTCATAGAAGGACTCATCAAAGGAACCATAAGGATATCTGTCCATCAAACTATCCTACTCTCAACAATTCTAATCACTTTAGACAGTCATGCCATAAAAGTCATATTTAGTCCTATTGCTAAAGGATGCGTCTCACAACCTATGACAAATATATAGCTTATTTTACATTGATTTGTAAAAGAACAAGTTCTCAAAAATGTGTAAAATATCGATGCATCAACAGGCACTGGAAAGTAAATAATGGAACAAGGAGACTTTAAAAAAAGAAAAGAAAAGGAAAGAAATGTATAAACTCCCACGCTTTAATGTATACAATTTTATCAAAGGTGTTCTTCAACATACCATGGAGTACTAAGGGAAAAAATTATGTTAATAAAATATAGTTTGTTCTTCTGTTAGCAACTCATTAAGCATCCAGTACTTAGTATAGGTTGTAATACAGTCAGTATTTATTTTTACAGACAAATGCATCCAGCCATTACATTGAGTGATGCCCTAGTTTCACTTACCTACTCTGCATTTTAAGAATCATTTCCATACAGTAATTCTATCATAATTCCTACCCTGATATAATTTTAATCTCTGGGAACATTCAACAAGACATTTAAAAATGTAACTAGCAAATTACTTTTTAGAACATTTTTGAGCAATACTAAAGTCTTGATTAAAATCAATGTCTGCAGCCTTCCATCATTTAAATATGCAACACCTCCAGTGAGACACTGGTCATGTGAGGACTGATGGAAGTGCTGCATGGAAGTGCCTACAGGAGGATGTAGGGCTGGGATCTGACCCCACACTGAATGAGCTAGTTTAAGGGAATTGAGAAATCTGCCAACTGGAATAACTAAGCAAAACCCAACATTTATGGTTATGTTCACTGTGTCCTGGTTTCAGAAGTTGACTTAAACCATTATATATACTCTATTGCCTGAGGAATTCATCACTGTCAATGTAACATAAGCTGATGCAATATTTTAAAGGATGTATTTAAGTTGAAGCAAATGCACTGCAATGTAAAGAGTGAAATCCTCAGTTGTCCCTGACTGTAAATTACTCCCTTTACTTTTAGTCAAGTCAGCATATCTCTAGAAGAAATCCTCAATATTCTTTTTCTCCACAAGTACAGATAAAAGAATCCATTAATCTAAATTTTTACAGGATTGGACTTCACTGCCAATCAAAACAAATCAAACTAACAGGATGCTTTTCTCTGTCAGAGATTAAATCCTTACTTAATAGAATACAAAACAGTTGCACTTGGTACTGCCACCACTGAAGAAGTGTCCTTCCTCTCCCCTCCACAGACACCATCATCACTAATAGAGCTGTCAAACTGCAGTTATCAGGACATCCTACAAGCAGCAGCTTCTTTTCTCTGGCACTGAGAAAACTCCCATGTTCCACTTCATGTCTCTGTAGAAAAGTAAACCTTACCTAATTTGAATCCCAAAAAAAGTCTACAAGAAACAGTAGATGTCGATTTGTAAAAAAAAAATTATGTCTTCAGCTGGATCTCAGAGATGGGTTGGTGACAAGAGGTTCACACACATTCTGCTGCCTGAAGAACACGAAGAACATGCCTTTTTTTGGTCTGTGTGCTCATCCAGTCCCTCTACTCTCTTCTGTTCACCCATAAACCACAGAAGAGACATGAAAAGAAAAAAAAAACAAAACCAAAACCCAAACCCAACAAACACGAGGGCCCACTGATTTATTCCTTAAAACTGAGCAACTTATTTTGGGGGTCATCGGGGGCTGCTGTGGGGGTCATACAAGACAGATATTCTCAAAATTAAGCGCCTCATTTGTGGCACCACTTCTTGTGCTTGCACAGACTTGTTATATAACGTACTGCAATGGAGCCTGGCAGTGCAAAGTATCAGTTCTGCTCCTGCCTACCCCAGGCCTGAAATTTTGCCCCTTTGTGGTTTGTGCATAGGCACCTGGGATGTTTCTGCAACAATTTTCACCACTGAGCACTTGTTTAAGGCACATACTGCAAATGCCATTAATGCTTTCCTCGCACCACTGACAGTGGTGGGAGGTGCAATGTGAGACCAGCAAACCAGGGACAGGGCCAACCACCCAGAACAACACAGCTCTGGGTTCCAGGACTCACTATCTCTGCAACATTGTGCTGCAGCCTCTGCTGGAACCAGTCATTCACAGCACGCTCAGCTGTGAATCTCTAACAAAACACTGCATTACGTGGTGAAGAAATACGCAAAGCTTACAGCAAGGTCAAAATCACACAACTACCAAACAAAGGGACAAAGACTTTTCTCTGAAATGCCTACAATTCTTACTGGAGATAACCCAGCACCCTATCATAGAGTGTTTTCTCTTTGGGAACACTGTCCTTACCCAGTTGCTTTCCTGTGAGCCCGCAGATTCCTCACACGATCCCCAACTCAGGCCGAATGGGTCACACTTCTTGGTTGCTTTATTTGCTATCGAGTCCTTTTGCTCTTGCAGACAAGGACAGGCTGGTCATAGCCCTCCACCCACCCACAGTGGCTGCTGCTGCTGTTTTAGCATCACCTAATTGACAACTTCTTCATAATTTAATTTTTACACCATTTTGTAGAGGCATTTAGAAACAGACTTTCCACTTTCTTCCTCCCAAGCATCTACCATACTTTAAAGCATATTGAATCACACTCCTCTTGGACAAGGCACCCAACAGCATGATCACAATACATGTGTGACTCAGATCACAGATCTGGGCTCTGATCTGATGAGTCTCTTGGCATGAGGAGCTTCTCTTCAAATTAGCAGTACAAGCTTAGGTCTGCTGTATGCAAACAGCAACGACACATTGCAAACAAATACTGGATAGTTGAAATTAAGTCCCAGAACATCAGATAAACGCTGTTAGCAGTTTTGTTACAACCTCCACAACTCAGGTGCTTCAGCTCCCAAATCAAAGGCAGACTTCAAAGGTCCTTATTATGCAGTAAGGAATGTGGGGAGAGAGTGTGAGGGAGCATGACAACTAACAAACATTATCAAAGGTAACAAGATTTGTGTAAGGAATTGAGGGAGGACAGACTCAGGGGCTACATGGCATTTGTATGTTTAAAAATTGCTACAAGTGTTGGTAGCTATGTTCAGAGATATGTTTTCTTAAGGGTTTGGGGGGATTTTTCTTTTTTGTGAGGTTCGTTCGTTTAATTGTTAGTTTCTAAAGTAAATCAGAAAAGTAGGTCTCATCATGTTTTTTATTACCAGACTCAGGTATGTTTTTCTTCCAGCTACCTGGCAACATAGAATAATTTAAAACTCTAAAGAGACTTCACATTTCTTCAACACTTGCAAACTTGAAGTGGAAGCTGAGTATTGGGTAAGCTGTCCAAGGGGAAACATGAGTGGTAACAGCAGAGAATAGCAGGAATTTCAAAGGAAGTTTTCAAATTACACAAGAGCAAGGGTGGCTGGACCCAACTAAGCCTTTGGCCAGGTACAGCACATCCAGACCAGCTGCAGCATCTCCCTCACTTGGCTGGCTTATGAAAACAGCACCTGATTTTAGAGTTTAAACTCAGGAGGCAGAATAGCTTAAAGCCATGGCCCAGGCTTAATGCACAGTTGGTGTCCACAGCCATGTATGTCTGAGTTGCTTCTGAGCTCAGTTCTTAGGAATACAAGACAGCTTCCGCTCCAGTTCCTGACAGCTTTCCCAGTGGGCTATATCAATTTCCCCATATTTATATGGCACCTCACAATATTTTCTGGAGCTGATGGATCTCAATTTAGGCACTATTATTATAAAATAGTCACAGCCTCTTTTCCCAGACTGTTCTGCCAATGTTACTGTGCTTCTCTTCTTTCATGCAGGAGTCCGGCACGATCTCAATAGGCAATAACCTACCTGCTTCAATGTTTAATATTCTTCAGTTTAGTTTAATGCCTGCTATTCAGACAGGTGTCTTTGGCAACTGCTGCCACTTTGTTTCCTATGGACAGGTCCTTTCTAGCAGTTACCATGAGTTGCTCATTTTCAAGAACAGCAGAAGACATTTCCCTCTCTCATTAACAGCCCATTCATTGGTCTGTACCAATGAGCAAGGAGAAGAGAGTACGTCTCAGAGAAATTACTAAATCATCCCCACTGAGAATTACAATGTCACCGAGGATATGAAAATCTTCACACTATTGTTAAGCACTATCAGGCTAGCACCATCTTCCCATCACGTCAAAGCCATAGCATGCAGCCCCTGTGCCAGAGCCACTGCTGTCTCCAGGGCTCTCAGCCCATCACCCACCTGCCCCCCAGGCCCCCTCAGCTGGGCACCCACGTGCTCTGAAAGGTAACTGCAAAATGCCCGACTACCTGATCAGGGGTAAAATAAAATATTTAATTCCAAATCAAACAAAAAGAAATTATTCTGTAAAGACTTGGAAGCTCATCAGCAGAGCACCCAGCTCCGAGCTGTGTCACAGCCCAGCTGGGAGCAGCCACCAGAGCTGCCAACCGAGTCCTAAAGGTCTCATCTCCCAAAGCGTCCGTCTTGCTCTGTACATGGCCAAATGTCACTGCTCAGAGCTGTCCGAGCATCCTTTAATTCAGGGTTACTTGAGATTAATTTTTCCTGGTACCACAAATTATTAAAACCAGGAGCAATAACAGCTGCCATTTCTGCTGGGAAAGGCCAATACAAACCAGACTTATACTGTAGATTTAAAGCCCAAGCTTAGCAATTTAGCACAGAAATCCAAGAAAAAACAGAAGAGAATCTCTTTTTCTAGTAAGAGTAATTGCTACTTCTATAAACTAATACCTAGAAACTTGTGAAATTTGTTGTACATTTTGTATCAAAGATGACAATAAACACATTCATAACAATAACAAGGGCTTGTTTTAATAAACCATTCCAGGCGTTAAACACATTAATGACCCATGAAATAACTGTTTCATCTGCAACACATTAAACAATGTTGTTATAACATTTTATTAATTGAAAACCTACTCCATTCTCTCTAGATAGGAGATTACTGACTGGGTATTAAAAGAGAGATGTAGAAATAAGTTTCTTTGTAAAGGGAAATTAAACATATAAATGAGAGGCACCCAGTCAAGTGAGTAGTGAAATAACTATCTTTTGCCGATTTTAAAGCAACGTTTTTAGCTTTTAGTCTTGTAATCTTACGTTAATCTATTCACTTAAAGTTCATTAGTAATTTGGGAATTTAAACTACTAAAAAAGATTTAGAGCTGTAATTAAAAGGCACCACTGTTCTGAAACATTAATAATATTTCTATTGTATGTAGCCTTTCAGAAGCTCAAAATTGCACCTCATCTCTTTAAAGCCACATTCTTGAGATGTTTATTTTAAAAGCCTCTTCTTGAAATAAAAGCAACAGTCACTGTCGTGTCTTTGATTTGAGCACAGTGCCACTCCTGAGGAGTAATACAATTAAAGATGAGCATATTCCACTATGAATTAGCCTTATCTGTGCAGAATCCTGACTGCACTGGCAGCAGTGCAACAATTATAAAATATAAACAGGCTCAAATCTTCATCAAATAGGAAACATATTTTCTCTAGCAGCATAAGTAACGTAGGGAGCAATACATGTAAAACTATCAGTCTGTTTTTCTAACAATTGTACATTTTTGAATAAAAGAAAAAAATCAGACTGAAAAAAGACAATTATTTTACTGTCTGTTTCTTAGATATCAGAAAGAGAATTTTGAAATTCATCAAAGCTAACCTTCTGTTATGTACAACAGGCTAAGCTGAAAAGAATGTTAACAAGTTCAATTTTCATTCAATCAGCACTACTGCTCTCTGAAATGTTTCATTGCAGGAAAGAAATAAAAATAATCTATATGGTAATTATGAGGATGAATCCCCCAGTAACTTTCAGCTACATGAAAGGTCAGTTCTATTCAAGATATTTTATCAGTCCCCTGCACATACTCCTGTCCTGTCATTTTAAATCTGAACAGCATTTTATTTTCCCATTTACAGCTACCTGCAGAATTAAGTACTTAAGCCAAATAAGAAAAAAAAAAAAAAAAAGAAATGTTGAATGCTGGCAAAGGCTATAATAGCATGGAGATAAATCGTTCAGCTGCTCTCTCTCAAGCCTCTGGGGCTGCAGATTTTTCTTCTCCTGGTGCACTGTGGGTATTCAAAACTTGTTCAACATGATTTCATTTCATTTCAGGCACTGCCTGAGAAAACTAAATTACAGAATCAATCATACAGAAGGTCAGAGTGAGACTTCATTACAAGTATTGCATGCTTGCATGAATATCTTTCATTTATGACTGACCCAATATGTCACAATAGCTGTCTAGTAAAAATAATCCACTTTCTGAAATTGATGTACTACTGATGTCAATGCTACTCAGCAGGCTGGGCAGATTAGAGAGAGGTGTTAAAAAAAGGAACCCTCAGGAGCAAAACTTGTAGTTTTATAGAATTGCCACAGTTTGCAGATTAAAATAATTTTTTATGGACAGCTCAACAGAAAGCAGAGTATTAATATAAAATATTGGGGGTTGATTTTTAATGAGGATATTGCTGTTGATTTCTGCTTATTTATATTCAAGTATTTATAGGGATAATATTTGCATCATGTAAATCCACGCATTCTTTGAAGTCAAATGTACATCAACACTCCATTTTTCAGCGACTCTTTTTTGAACATCAGAATTTTATTTGCATGTTATTAAAATATTAAAATTAATCAAACTGCCTTCATTTTATCTCCTCTTTTTGTTGCTATTGCCTGTATTTAAATGTTAAAAAATGCTGTAAAGATAAATGTGTTGTGTTCATTGCCAATAATAATGAAGTTCATCAGCATTGTGACAAATTGTCACTCTTTCCATAGTATGTGTATCTTAACAGCATAAACAATGGTTAACTCAACAATACAATCTTTAGTAATTGCTAGGTCACATTTATGCTGAGAATAAATATATAGATATCTTTCTTGCACCACGAATGCTATTTTCAATATAATAATACATAAAGAATATGTTACATCTTTTTTCTTTTTCTCTTTTTTTTTTTCCTGTTTGTCTTCCTGTGAGTAATATGTGAGATACTTGCAGAAGCATTACGTGGTTCCTAGCCAACTCCGTACCCTAAGGGAGACATAGGAAAACCTTGACATAACCTATTTTTAACCATGCCTCTGGCAATTCTGCATTCAAGTTTATAGGTGAACATGTCAGGTAGTACATAGAAAAAAGCCAAAGACACACAGTATTAATCATAATTCTGTCCAAGCCCATTTTATTTTTTCAACATTTGTGATTTAAAATCTCATGACATTTCTTCAAGGTGAAATTCTTCTACCAGGCTTTGCAACAGGGTAGGACTACATTTACCTAAATTAAATATTGCTTACAGTAAAGCTCTCTAATGCTTCACGAGATAAGCAATAAACTCAATGCAGTTAATATTAAAATAATTTAAGTTTGTATTCAGCTCAAGAAGCTTTAGCGATTAGCAGTACACCATTAATACAGCGTTTAAATAAGACTATCCCAGTATCGCTGGATAAGAACATTGTTCTGTAAGTGTATACTAACATCATAATTATTTTACAACCCCATCTTTAGTTCTTTCAGATATAGTAAATTCAATTGACCATGAAATGAAATTTCATAGTCAAAATGCCTCCTTTACATTTTTTTATTGCTGCAATAAAGTTTTTATAGCTCCAAGGCAAGGTAATTCAGGAAATGTCTAATTTAAAGATGAATTCTAATATTATTAATAAATATTTACCAGTTTAATAAAGTGCACATTTTCTACATAAAATATGATATAATTTTTTCATTTTTTATTTTTGAAATACAGATTAACTGCTGGAAAATTTGACTACTAAAGAGAGCTATGTGAGTTCAGGGGAAAGCTATGCAAGGACCCTCTGTTAATGTTTTTAAACTTCCCAAAGCTACCTAGCATTTATGAGCAGAAGAGAAAAAGACTACTGACTAGAACACAATGGCAGGGCCACTCCATCTCACAGCATGAAACAAATCAAGCAGTTGTGGGGAATGTCTGACACACAAACCTCCCTATGTGGCTCCTCCACATCAAATCACACAATTCCTCATCAATTCTCTGCAGCAAAACTGCAGCACACAAGTTCCCAATCCATAGCTTTGAACTGGCAATCACCCTAAAAAATGCCACTGGACTACTGGAGTGAGAAGGCAGGAGCTTCTCTACATCCTCTCACTGACCTATACGGGAACAAATTCTTACCAATGGAGTCAGTGTAAACTGTGCCAGTAATTTCTACATTGCTCAGTCGAGGGAAAAGGCGAAGATGTGAAGCCTCCCGTTCATCACCAGAAGAGGTGAGCAAAGAGATGCATAACCAGGAGACCTCTTCTGGCTGGGACTGTTAAGGTGACAGCATTTACTCATGGAAGAATCACATGCAGTGAAAGGATGCAAAATTAAAGGGCAAAACTGGGTCAGGTTACAAACCACTCGCTAACATTGAGGGGATACTTGTACACATAACACCAATCCAGCCCACAATATTTTCTGACCATGTCTCATTGTATTCAGTGCACACACACTCCATTACTTTTGTTTTCAGGCACAACATTCCTGACTCTCAGCCTTTATTACTCTGATCTTCCTTCAGAAGTTACCCAAGATGTAAAGTGCAAAATGAGATCTAAAGCAAATACCATATCCTTCAAGGCCTGTTTTAGGCAGTGCCTGTTTTGGATCCACAGAATGACTGAATTCTGTACCTCTTAAGTAGTGAGCAGCTTGTGGTTCACTATGCATTAATGCTAGCTACTCTTCATGACCTCCAAAGAAATATTAAAATTTGCAATGAAGTCAGCAGCCTGCAGAATTACAGAGAAATATTTGCTGCCTGTTGGTTTGTAACTCTTTAATTAATTTTCACTTGCCAGAATAATAAAAAAGAAATCACAACATAGCAACACAACCCTTATTACAGTCCAGCAGTAAATATGTATTTTCACTACACCAAGTTCAGCAAAAGGTCCTATATAAAAGAGCTAATCAGAAAAAAATATAGTTGATGTAAAATATCTGTTCAAGCTAAACATTCACTCGCTCTTCAATATGCAACACAGAAACTAATTCTAATTGTAAGCACTGAGTTTAAAATGCTGAGTAGGATAAACTGGCTCACAGCTGTGTCTCATTGCTGGCAGTACGAATGTTACTGCACAAAGCTCTCAGAAACCCACACTGGGAGATCCCCCGGAGCTGAAAGGGGAACACTGCAACAACATGGGAACTGCCCTGTGCCCCCTCCCATGAAGATTGCAGCCCTACAGTGTGTTTATGTTCTGGAGGAAACTCTACCCATCCCTGCTTTGGATTATTCTAATTAACACTGGAATTAGCCTAATAGTCCCCATCACTCAGCTCTTCCCCACCCAGATCAGGCCTCCCTATTCTTGAGGGCTCAGACACAACCCAGGTACAGAAGACCACCCTGCCCCAGCCTCTACGGCCAACAAGAGCACTGGACACAACAAAGTCTTTTTATGGCCCTATACTTCTGAGTATGTCAAGGTAATACAACCCTATCACTTCTATTATGAGTTGAAAAAAAAATCAATTCATTCCTATTCATAAAAGATTTAGCCCATGGAATATACAGGATATAGGGGAAATAACACTGTTTTTTTTCCTGCTGCCATACTGTGTCTGGCTCTCCTTCTGAGCTACTCTCAACACTGCACTCTCAAAATATCCTGATGGATGTCAGATGTGGGTCCTACTTCAAATACAGACAAGCAATTCATTCTAAATGCTGTAGTTCACCCCGGCCAACACTATGGTCTTTCAATTCTTGATGCCAGTGCCAACTGTATAACACATTTAGGACTTTAGGAGCACTTGGGATGCACATGATGCCAATGGATATGGGCTTCCAAGTCCATTCCCAAAATGAAAATTCTGTGTTTGTAAAGCCTGACTGCTTCTTCACAAGAGATCTGTTCACAAACAGTATAGCATTTCACTGTACATTAACAACCATGTTTCTCTTGCTGAATCCACCAGTATTTAACCCTTAACCATTTGTCAACTGCCTTAGGGAACTGAGTATTAGCATAGCATTATTTGCTGTGTACAACACATGTCATCATTCATACAGAACACGCCTGTAACGTGACACAGAGCACTGGCAAATGCTTGGTCAGGCTCCCAAGAAATCACACAGATCTTCTGAGGGGTCAATGAAAACTGAGAGATGGCACAAATCTACATTTGACAGACACTATTAGGCAATGGGAATGCACAAAGAACCAGACCTACCATATGCAATCCATTGGTATGGATGACGCCGTCTTGCTCCACGAGATTCCGGGATATTGTAATAGAGGGAAGATCCAAGCTCTGGGGGGGAAACTGAGGTGTAAATTCATTTCCTTGTGCAGGCAGCTGGTCACCAAGGCCCTGAAAGGGCAGCAGTATATCTGCCATGCCCAGTGCAGGGTCTGACTCGGGCGGGGGGGTAATGGGTGGGATTTCAAACTCCTCGTCCCCAAGGCTTGGCGTATGGAACGTCTGCTGGAAAAGGACAGGACAAGGCAAAACAGTGTTAGGGCACACAGGGCTCAGCAAGCACCTCCACACCTGCAGTCCAAATCTTGGTTTGTTCTCAAATGCAAACCCTATAACCAACAAAATTTTTAAGTTTCATATGCTGAAGGGGTCTGTGGATCATTCTGATTAAAGATTTAAGTCTCATTATCATATGGCTTTAATGGAGTATCAGTATTAACAGTTTTTTAATGTGTACTTAATTAGCAACATCTGTCTGTTGTTAGTCCAAATATCAGCTACATTGGATTTGGCTGTATAACAAACTGCCGCTTTATTGATATGTTAGTAAAATAGCACAAACAGCTTACATTACTCTCACGCTTCATAAAACACTGACAATTTTGTAGCACACACACAACAGGAATTCAGCACTGACCATTTCACATCTTTTGTTTGCTTTCATCCACTAGCAAACATGAAATGTTATCATTCTGTATTTCTTTTCCATCCCCAAAATACAGTGAAGCCTTTTAAACACAGGGTGTAATTTGGAGGAGTGGCGTATGAAAGCATGAGGGTGATTACAGCAGCTTCCAGTGCTTTCTGAAGCAAGCCAGCTTTGTTTGAACAGTACGTTTGTTATGAACTAAACACCTGTTAAGATGCCTTGAGCAAAACATTTACTGCCAGTTATCTTCAGGGTTTGTGCATGTTTGTACGTGTGCATGTGTCTGTCAAAGATAATCTTTATTCAAGCAGAGTATGTATCTGGCTTCAAAATTGCTGACTTTTATTTGGGAAACAAATGAGCTACGCTTATTCAAATTTTTTGAGAGTTAAATGAACTTTCATGTATTATTTCAGGTCCACTGCTACTTAATAATAGAAATTCAGTGCTTGAAATTAGGCCATTTTAAATGTACCCAAATCAGGACTGCCTCGATCAAATTGGGCAGTTGGCAATCCTAAAATAGGCACTCTTGTCTTGTTCTGGACATGCAAGGCTGCTCTGGGATTTGTTTGTTTGCATTAGTTCAGGATTCAGGTTGGGGCGGGAGGGAGAATTGTTTTATGTATTAATTACATTGTTTGAAAGAGTGACTTAATGCCAGTTAATTTAAAAATGATAAGTTCAGTGAAAGATCTCATTAACTGCTGCAAATTGTCATCCTTCAAACTGTTAATGATGATATAAATTAATAACCGCTTGAGAGAAGATGGAAACTGAAACACAAGAAAAACCTTTGCTTGCATATAGAACCTGTCAGCTGTCATTATTGGTCTCACACCAGAAATGATGAGGTCCCAGATTGCTGCAGTCTGCAGCACCATCAGAGTCTGCTGAGACTGTGCCCATCTCGCTCCAACTGCAAGGCTGTAACTTAATTCTGGATGTGAAGGCTGGGCCTGGATTAGGGACATGTTTGACTTCCCCACTGCTATATTACAAAAGGTGTGAATTTTTCTTCTCATGGACCCTGTAGTTCACGAACACAAAGGATGGATTGGCCAGGAGAAGTGGTTGGCTAATGAACATAACCCTATGGCTGCATTTGCAGTTATTTTGGCACTAATGTGGTCTAGTAACAGATGCAACTGTAATTTGTGACTCATTTGCTACCCCATTACTGCTTAATGAAATCTAACATATCACATTAACAATACGGATAAACACTCATTCTTGATATGTGGCATTTGGCTGTTTTCATTACCACTGTAATTAACACTTGAAATATTATTTCAATAAATATTTAAGGTGCTTTAAAATGAGTCGTAGTAATCATGACATAGAGACAGAAAACATAAAGCAAATGTGTGGCTTCTAAGCCTGAATGTGCTCTAGGATTACACTCTTAAGGCATTATTTACAGAAATAAAATGTGATTCTAGCACAGCAGTGCTCAGGCCCAAAATAATACCGAGAAAGCTACATTCATGTTAATGCAAAACCACTATAATTAAATACATTGTAATACAGTAATTGCAAAGTAAGGTTCACACTTTAATACTAACAGTAACACTTAATCATATTTTTATTCCTTGTTCAAGCAAAAGGGTTCAATGAAATCAGTATTATTATAGTACATTTGAACCTCTCTTTACTTGACATATTTATGAGATATTAGTAATTATAAGAACTAGATCTTTTTTGCCCATCTAACAGAATAATTCTAGGACAGCTGTAGAAATATATAACACAGCTAGATGATAATAATACAATCCTTTACTTGGAAAAGTAGCATTCATCTTAATACTTATAGCTTACTACAAATGGGAGAGTAAACTGATGAATACCTTAACATTTTAAAATCTGAATTTAATTCTAATTTTGTAACTTATCCAAATAAGTATGTATCTTTAAAAAAACCCCAAAAAAACTAAAACAACATAAAACAGACCTAAGACTGAGGATAAAATAAATATAATCTAAGAAGAAAGCAAGCCCCTTAGTGAAGTAGCCCTAAATCCAAATCACTGGGCTATTCAGTCTGTAAAAGGAGCCTGAATAGAATGCAATTTGGGACTGCAGAAAGGTGCCGTTATGACCAAAAGATGGTATAACGTTTGTGAGATTTATCTTACCAATCACATTTTTTTAAGTTATTAACTTTTCAAATATTTATACCTTACACATATATATATATGAAAAACCTGTGTGCATGGTTAAATGCCATCTGTACTGAAATGTTCAAAACATTTGTTCCTTTTGATAAAAATGCAAATCTGGAGAACTGTTGTATCAACATATAACAGCCAATGTCTGACACGGTGAATTATCACAGCTGGAATTAAATTGTCTCTGAACAGCTGCTGGCAGCAGAGCTTTCATCAATGTTTGATTCAAATGTAGGAAAGAAATTCTACAGAAAGAAACATCATGTTGTCATTACAGATGGGGTTTGTGTTCATTATCACAAATAACACTGGAGCTAGTGCCAAACAATATTCCCTTATCTAAGCAGTCTTGCTGGGTAAAAAGAGATGGTGACCATTGTATAAATGATTCGTAAAATCCTACCCTTAATTCTAACCTTCAAATTTATTGTTACACCTTTCTGCTTATTTTCTCTGAGATCACTGTTTCAGAAGGGCACAGGAATACCTGCGACTGAAACCCCACTTACAACATGAAAATCAGGGCTGCCTGGTTTTCTACCCTTTCCTCATGTTGGGAAGATCATTTATGACATGCACCCTATTATATAAACAGTTCTTGTTCTCCATATTGCTGTGCTAGACATACTAGACAAAAAGTGCATCTTGCACTGTCCATTCTTTCCTTTGGAGTAAGAGCTTGGGTTTCAAGGATGAGCAAAGGCAGTTTCTGTCTGGACTTGGGGTCAGGATTAGTGTGTTGATGGACTTTTAACTGGCTGAAAGGTGGCCCCACCTAGCAGATACATGGAGCCTGGAGTTGCCACACTTTCTCCAGTTTCCACTCTCAGAGGCAGTGATCAAATACATCATCTCCACAATCCAGCCAGCCTCCACCTGCCCAGCCTCTGGGTTTGTTCTGGACCCTGGGTTCAAAAGATTCCTTGATGTAGCACATACACTTCAGGCAACAGAGCTGGCTTTGGTTTTCTATCTCATATGAGTATTAAGAACCCAAATTAAACCATTCGTATCTATAACAAAAATTAGAACATTAGCTAGTAATGACTATTACTAAGCTTGCTTTCAAAGTGTACACCTACTGTGCTTTTTATTTGTTTCCTTCTGTTCATAATTTTTTTCCATACATGAAGCAGATTTGTTTCTATTGACATGCTATGTAAGTAACAGCCTTATGGACAGCTAAATTGACTAGTAATGGAGAGCTGTCAGGTTATTTTCTTTCTCATTAATGTCTTTATTTTGTGCTCCATAAAACATACAGAAATTCGGCACTTCACTCTTCATCCATTCAAAGTCTGTTAAATTATCACAGCAAACAGCAGAATATGAGCATAGATAAAAAATAAAAACATCTACCTCATTTGCAGCAAGAAATGCATTATTTGCCTCTGCCATGTTCATGTAGTTGTTATTGTTTCCAAACTGAAAGAAAAATAAATATTTGGATTTAATGTATGCCATGATAAACTTTTCTTTACCCCATCACTGGCATAGAAAAGGTTGGGGGAAGAAAAAAACCCAACAAAACCAAAACAACAAACAGATAAGATGCAATTTCGCATGTTCTTTGAAGTCAGAACTTGATTGGATTCAACATCATCATCATCATCATCATCATTATTATTATTATTATTATTATTATTATTATTATCATTATTACTACATACTCTGCATCCCCCAGTCTGTACAAGGAAGATATTCATGTCTATCTCCAAGTCTTTTTGCCCATGCAGCAAAGCCACCCCAGAGACCTAAAGGTGACTTTGGAAATTAAAGACTCCCAGGAAAGACACTTCTACTCTACCACATCTTTTCTGATGCACATTATAATATTTTTGTCAGTGATCCTGACCCGGAGGATTGCTGCAGCCAGAAGGAGCTGCTGTATTACTACTCCAAGTAGACCTGGTTTTAAAGAGCTGGAGGTCAGTAAGGGGAAGAATGAGAATCTGCAATGCTATTCCTGAAGTCCCATTCTTTCCACAAAATTGAAAAGCCCCTTTGTTTATCTTTCACTCTAGTGGAGCTCCCAGTCTCCCAGTGAACATTAACACCAGAAAATTTTGCAAATCATAGAAACTATCTGACACTGAAACCCCGAGATGTGCCCAGTACCCACTTGTTCCCACTGAGGTGCAACTCCCATGCCCCGTGCCAGTGATCAGAAGGGACTTCCTTCAATATCACAGTCATTTTCCTCCAAATTCTCAACTATGAACATTTGTTGAGGAAGGTAAGTACTTTTACTTCTAGAGACTGAACACAGAAAAGAAAGAGCTTATCAGCATAATACTGTGCCTTATGCCCTTGAGCAGCACTTCCAAAGGCATGTAGGCTGGTAACCAGTCCTGCACATGTTCCCAGAGGAGGGAGGCATCCAGAGTCTTTGCTTCAAGGAACAGACACCAGGCATGTCATGCACCTACAGTAAAACAGGCTTTCACAACTGCACATTGCTACTACCAGGCACAGAGCACAGGGCAAGGTAGAGTGCTAAATGAGGAGAAAGCCCCTGTGCTGTCCCTTACACATCACTGCTGCTAAAGCCACACTGAGCATTCCTCTCTTAACTCCCATTTTTGAGTTTTATAAAACAAATTTTTTAGGAAGGCTTTGTTTTATCTTATCTTGCTAGATCTTGGTGGACCTGAACCCCTCCTCAGCCCCACAACAGCAAAAGCATCAAAAGCTCTGCAACCAGGGCATGAAGATAGGTGACCATGCACTTGCATAGACTGTCCTTTCCAAGCAAGGAACTCTGTTGTGCTTTCAGAGCAGCTGAAAATGGCCTGAAAGGAAAGCCACTTTGCTTCAGCTCAATTTGCTACAGCTGCGCTTGGTGCTTGACTGTTTTTAGCTGTGAAATGTTTCAAATTCCCCAGTTTCTCACTGGAGGGACTACTGATCCTTTCAAGAAAGGCTCTTTCCCTGAAAACTCAAACATCCACTTCTGGCAATAAGACAAAGTTAAAAAGAAATTTAAAAAAAAAAAGAAAAAGAAAAGAAAAAAGAAAAAATAATTAGAGCCCGTGTACCTGATGAATTGTCAGACTGACTAAACAGGACATCAACAAAATTAGGAGACACTCATAGGGAAGGGAAGGAATACAAGATGAGATCCCTCATTCTGAAGCAACAAATTCCGTTTGTGTACTTATCATTCTGAATCTTTCAACCTATAACACATGTTAAGCAACAGAGGCCTTAGCACAATATGTAGGCTGCCTCATAGCTATTAAAACTCTGTTATCCCCAGCTATGCAGATACTCAAGTAATGTCATCCATTTTTTAAAAGCCCAGATGTCACCCATGTTTGGAGATTAAAAAATTCAAGTAAAATTGCACATTCAAATGACTGTTTTGGCACATACGGATGTGTGTGTGGATTTGTTGCACAAAGACACTACTTCAGCTCAACAGTGCGATCGACAGGATAGAATTTTTCATGTCAGTTAGTGGCAAACTAAGAATGATTTACATGAGAAACTCAAATGGCTCGAATAGAGCTGTTCTTTCTACAGTAAAAAAAAAAATCAAGTTTTCAAAGGGTATCTAAGGGCAAAGGTACACTAGGCAAGTATTACTCTAACACCGATAAATAAGTGGGGACAAAACCTACCCTGTTTTAATGACCTTAGCACCCTAAGGGCTCCAGTGCCTCAAAACAGAACTGTGGCTGATTTTTACCTTGAAGAGTAAAATTCTACATTGCTTTGATGTACATGTATTGCTCACACCACAGCTACTGCTTTCTGATTGCCAGGTGGTTTTCTTCCTTTTTGTTTTATTAAAGTAAAACAAAGGGGAGAGTGACAATTTAATTTTCCATTTTATTAAGGCTGTGGAAGCAAATGATATAACAAGGAATGTCAAAGCTAAAAGTTACAGGTACATATCCTTCAAGTCATTCTGTTCTTAGGCTATAATATTTCAGGCCCTATTGTGTATGACTCAGGCACTGATGTCAGAAACTGGAATATTTCAGCTTTTATTAGTATGGATCGCAACTAATATTCCTTACATGTATTTTTTGTCTCTGAACTAGAAATCCATTGAAGGCACATAACAATTATCAGTGAGTATTTTTAAGATTAAACTTCCATATTATCTAACGGTACCTATAACAACAAAAGAAAATAAAATGGTTATTATCTTAAGGACCTAAACAATTCAAAAAACAAATTAAGCTTAGAGTGAAATAAGAACTGGGTTAGAAATCCTCTTCTGAACAGTTAGTCTGCGAATGTAATTACTGAAGAAACTACAGCTAATCAGCTGTGAATTGTATCCATTAATTAGTATTTGCCCTGGAGAAATGAGAAAAATCAGTAACAATGTTAACACTGCAATGCACTGATGAGTACTGAAACACAGGGCCCTCAGCATTTAGTCAAGCAGGTGGCTCCAATGGTCCAAGTAATTTAAAAAGCTCTCACCTGAAGTGCAGAGCTGGAATTACAAAGCGCTTCTTGCATATCTTTGTATCTATATAAGGCTATAATTAATGGCTTTTAATTTAGAAACACTTTGTGATCAGCTGGGAGCAGTTATAAATCATTCTAAATAGAACAACGGGTTCTTGCCTATTTTAGTAAAATATTTTTTTGTGAAAAGACTCTTGTTACAGACAATATTTTTCTCCATTTATTTTCTTAAGGATCCCTTGCTCGGATCCCTCATAAACAGCTCAGAGAATTGGTATAGCTCACAGGAGGGATTCAAATTAAAGGGGAGACCCAGCAATTTGGCCTGCCCAGGTAGACTCCGAGGCTCCCACCTGTTGGGTTTCCTGGGACAGAAGAAGAGTAGGATGCAGCACCTAGGCCAGCTATCTCTCTTTTGGGATGATGTTGGGATGCTTTGCAAAGAACTTTGCCAGAGCAATTAGCAAGGTTTTGCATAAACCTTCTCATCTAAAGATCTCAGAGCACTCTTGCTCTGTAACTACTAAAGAATAAAATGTCTCCAGTTTCCTTTGGCAATGCACACCATTGCATTACAAAATACAATTTCTTTCCTTTGGTTTCAGGAGCTCAAACTCTCTCTTCAGTTTTGATGAACACATTAAGTGGGAGTACCCAGCTGACTGCCACCACCAACCAGTGGAAACCACACGCATCTGCCCATTTCAGGGAACGAACTGCGCACAAACAAAGCCTCTTCTGAACTTGCTGTGAATCACAGCTTCCATTCTTCATGCAAATCACTGCATTAAAACTATAACAGCTCAGTCCCCTACTCTTGTATGTTGGAAGGGCACCTGAGTCTTGGCCCTGCTGAAATCCCTCTGGACAAACATGAAGACTGGAATGGGACTGGATGCTTGGTTTACTAACATGCTGTATAAAGCATGTCCAGAAAACTGATTCGTTTTAAAATAGCTGGTTGAAGCTCTTGTCTTCTCTTTGACTACCAAACCTGAAGCAAACACCTGGTCTTATCCAGCTTCTCTAGCAAGGGTGTATATTTGCAATGCAAAGGGAAAATTCAGGCCTTCTTCCTCAGCACATGCCCTAATGAAGACCAAATCAGCTCCTGCTCAGCATTGGGGATATAAAAACTGTATCACTGCCACACTTCTACAAAGTGCATGTTTTCTTAGACCAGACCTCTGGGGCCAAATGTTAGGATATCTGTTTGTAAATCAAGGGATAAGCCATTTGGAATTGGCACAGCACAATGCTACTTGGGTTTTCAAACTACCCTTTGTACTCACTAGAGCTTAAAAATTGGTTGGTTATGAAAGCTGAGACTAATGAGCAGTTGTTTTAAGGCAGAAGTCTGATACGATGAATGCCACAGAAAACCCTTGACAGCCTGGGATAAAAATCAGCGATTAAATGTCCACTGAGTCTGAATTCCTACTAAAAAAATCTTCAAAAAATCTCAAATGTTGAATTGTGGCCACTCTCTGGCTCTTTGGCAACTGTGATTGACTCCTCGTAGCAAGAGATAAAGCAAGCAGAAGAGAACTTTACACCACAAAACTACAGTAGTTAAAAAAAAAAAGCTTCAGAAGTAAAGCAAATAACATTTGAAGGTGTTACGGATACAGAGACTAACATTTTGAACCTATAAAAGTTAATCAGAATTTTGCTACTGATTTTAATGGAGAAATCATTTTACTTACAATGTTCAGTCATTAGTATTTTTTACAACCTGTCTTTAAATCAACTGACCTGTGGTGCAATTCTAATCTGAAAAACATTAGAACTCACATCCAACTATTCATTGCCTCAAGAGGCCAAATACAGAAATACATAAGCAACTTAAAACCAGACATAAACTAGCCCAGACTTTTATCTGAGCATCTCAGCAGAACAAAAATTAATGTTTAAAATACTAATATTTTTACACTCAAAAAGAAAATTTAATTCAGCAGGCAAACTTGTTAAATATTCCACATAATTCTTTTTACAGCAGTGCTGTTTAATAGTGCAACCCCAAGGAAGAACCACCATTGGAAAGGTTATTGTTCCAGCACAGGATAACAGCAAAACCATGAAATGTGAATAAATGTCTCAAATGAAAAACTTAAAAAATAGATATCCAGAACAAGAATGAAACACATTTTATCATCTACTCATAGCTAATCCATCAACTCAAATTTTGCTTAAAAGGTATGACTGCAATTCTATACTCAAAGACTTCATATCATATATCTGAGAATAAATAAAAAATTAATAGTTATAACAGAATCCACTCCCTGCTGCTTTTTTTTTTTTTAATTAAAGAAAACCTTATCCCAACCCTTATTGGAAAACAGAATTCAGACTTAACTATCATTGCACTAGCAGTCGTTTCATAATTATTAATGCTTAGTCAAAATACACATTTCAAGTTTCTCAGGATAGTATTTCTAGTCAAAATTCTCACTGCCTGCAGAACAAGCTCTAAACCAGTTCTGTCACAGCACGATATGTCCACTTGTGTATGTGTTTTAGGCAGTCACACATCCAAATTCTATTATTTCTGATGCCAATTTGCTGCCAATGGAAAATGGCACCTTCAATTGATCACACTTCCAGTATTACTGCAGTAAAATTAGAACCCATTTTTTTTAAAATATAGCCATTAATAAAATCATTCTTTTATGGTGTGAGCATACTTGCAGTTTTCATATAGAGAAATATCTACCTGCACAAATATATATTATGGCAAGAATCTCAGTTTTATCTTCATATTTGGCAAATTAATTCCTCTGAGGTTACACTACCCTTATGAGTAAAATGAAAGATAACAATCCCAAAAGATGTAATTACAGACCAAAACTAAATTACTTTGCAGGTCTAAGTACTGTATCTTAATAATTTCACCGGAGAACATCTTCACTGCATTTGGGCAGATTTGATTTTGCTGCCTGACCAATAATTACAGCTCTGGCAAATACAATGTCTGATAAGGACATCAATTAAGAATGAGCATTGTGTTATTTAAAAAAAAAAAAAAATTCATCATGTTCACAGCCTGTCTGATTGAATGAAATGCCAAATTAAATTAATGGAGATTGCTAAGTCTAGCTGGCTGGTGGGGAACCATGCAGAAAGTGGGACAGCATAGACAATAAACTGTCTGTAATTAAAAGATGAGAAGCTGGACTAATGCTACTTCAGCCTGATTATTCCAAACAAAACAATATACACTAAAATTATTCTGGCAACAGAAGTAGAAGGAGTGGGAGGAGGGCTGGGACAGGGAATGTTTTATTTTTCTTTTTTTTTTAAGTAGTATTAACTGTCATCATCTATGAACAGCAGTGTCCTCACCAGATGCATTAAACTAAAAACTGGGGGGTTCTCATCAAAAAACACAATTTATTTTCTCAATGAACATAAAAAAACATACGAGAATTCTCCAATCCTTTCTGTTCTAGATGGACATCCAGCTAATCTCTCTAGAGGCTTTACTTCTAAGTTAAGCAGAGAGTTCTTTTCTGGAAGAGCAAGTCATTCACGGAAGTTTCAATACTTCAGAAGCAGTAGATGGTATCCATATTATTTTATAAAATACAAGTATTCTATTTTGATTTTGCTACTAGAAGCAATGAGGTACATTGCTGTTTACAGATGCCACACCAGCAAAGTTGTTAGGGATTCATATCTTTGTAAGTGAATAAAGCATTGTTTTAAACCTTGCAAATGAAGAAGAAATTTTATCTCGGGATGAATGCAAAATGGTAGCCTTGATTTTGACACCACATCATTACCCACAGAAATTTTGGGACACACTCCTCTGGCAGGATGCCAACGTTTTGGAAGGTATGTGTTGTCCAGTACCAGAAGTATTATTCACCATAGACAACAGCAGCTCTAGGAGGTTATGGGTTGAGTCACTGAGCATAAAGGAGATGAAGAGTCAGACCAGATGCAGGCAGAAGACATTTGGGTCAGCCTCTGACCACATGTCAGTGAGCACATGAGGTATCCCAGTTCCATCTAAGAGCGAGCTGCCGTGTGTGTGTGCACAAGGGTAGGGAGACGTGCCCAGAGACAATGTTCTGCCAGCAAAAGTAGTTTTGGAAGACTTTCATGAAATACTGGACCACTAGATACCATGTACTATATATGCCAAGTTTATACTTGAGACTTTCTGTTCATATTTTTAGAACAAATTTAAGATTAGTGATTATTATAGAATAGTACAGTAGCAATCAGCTTTTTGAGACAGATTACAGTGGTTTCTTATTTTCAGTGGTTCATGTCTTCAGGAGGTGGGTTAATTTCCTGCTAGGTTCTGCCTACAAATTTGCTAGGACATGTCTTCATGGACTTGTAAAAAGCCACCCAGGAAGGGTCAGCTTTGGCAACCTTGGCCACCAGAACCTGCTACACAATAGTTATTTCTCTCCATTTCTCCCCATCAGGATTCTCTATCACACCATATCAGGATCCTGCAATAACCTGGAGGAAATGGGGGCCCTGTTGAAAACTAAAGGATTTCCTATAAGGGATTTCATACCAGAAAGCTGAATTTGCTTACAACCACATCACTGATGAACAACAAGCCAACAGACAGGAGCACAAAACTTTAAAGTATAAAGTACACAGCTTTACTGTCACATTCTCAATCCTGAATTTTAGGCAAATGAACAATCTCATTAGTGGTTCATTAATTATTGAACCTGTTCATAAATATGTGTACAATCACACGTGTCACAGTCTTTTGATATTTAAAATCTTAAAGCTTTTAATTCAGGAGAGCATTTAGACTCCAATTTTTGAGTCTCAAACATGTGCCACACTAATTGTTATATGTATCCTTATATGTGAGGTTATGCCTGTATATATATGTACACATACACGTTCTCTAACTCTGCTTAGAGCCAAAAAAAATCTCAGTGGAATAAAATACCTGAGCAAGATCCGAAAGAAAAATAGACATTTATTTTTTATTCATATAGCCTCAATATCCATCAGGCACACTATTTGCAGATAGCACAGTTTTAAAAGTTTTGGAAAAGCAATTAGAATGGAAACATTTGAAGTTACTTTAAAAGCTTTCAGCCAGCAAATAAAAACTTTGACAATAACAATAAAAAACACTGACTTAATCTCTGTGATTCCAGCCAAACTCTTTAATATGAACTCCTTCACTGAATTCCACAGCCAAAAGCTGTAACTGAATGATATTCTGCAAAGTATGATACTGAACGAGTCTTAGGAACAGTAGTGAAAAGAATATTTAATGGTCTCATGTTAGACATTTTCAGATCTCTTAAGAAGGACACATTCTATAAATGTTTTTATACGCAAGTAACTTTGTATGAATATGCACAGTATTATTCTGCTGACTGACAGTCAAGGCAAATCAATATATGCTAGACTTTTAATGCTACTTATTCCATATTTAAATGCATACAATATTAAAAGGAGGTTCAAAGAGCAGTCCTGGTCCTAATATTTTTACAAGATTAAGATGTTATAAAATTAGTCTGAATCTTGAAAATGTTCTCCAAGACAAACATACCAATAATTTTGCTGTTACATGTTCAAAAGGTTTCAATTTACTATTTTGACTCCTTGTAGACAAGAATGTCTGTCCACAGTCTGTGGAGCTGTGTCTTCAAAGGTAATAAAATAGACACTCAAACATATCTCTGTGTCCTCCTACATATGCTAAGACTACTTCTCCTCTGTACAAGGTTAATACAAATATCAAACTTAGACCAACCCACTGAGCTTCACATTAAAAAGGCTCTGCAAGATCTACAGATGTTACTTCACATAGTTCTGAAGTACATTCCCTATCATCACACCCTGGTGTTGCCTGAAGCTTGAAACACAGAAAGAGACCAGATGTTAAGATATTCAGTTACAAAGCCAAGGAGAGGCTGCTGTAGTTTAAGTCTTTGTTTAAAAGTATATGAATATTTAAAGAACATGTTTTCTTGCTTTGCTTTCTAACCTAGATATGTTTGCAGTGATGAACTACAAAATTATTTTCACAACTACTCTCATGAGCACATACTTGTTGCTGCAATAAACCAGATTAGACATAAATGTCATGGAAGGAAAATATTGCTAAAATGCAAAAAGAACTTACTTATATTGCACCTGTTTGTATCTATTTTTCTACAACTTTGTGGCAATTTTGATTCCACATGAGCAAAGGACTTCTCACACATGCAGTTTTCACCTTACCCATTTGATGTATGTATTTTATGAGTTACATTACTCTAAACAGCTGAAATTCTACACAAGATTTCATTTCTGGTGACATCCAAGGACATATGGCAGTTAAAATATGCTCTTTTTACACAACTGCTCTAAAGAATGATGCAAGGGTAAAGCACAATTGATCCTTTTCCATGGTCCTGTGAGAAGATGGAAATGTCTCTCTTCTCCATGGCATTTACCAAACGGAAGATCAACAGCCTCTCAGAATGGCCTCCAACACACCACACATTAATTTGAAAAAAGGACCCAAACCAAATCTGTGGACTTGATTCTGGGGCTGCCCCTCCAATGTGGTTCCCCAGCCCCACACAAGTTGTGGCAGGAGCATCGATGACATGGAGCACTGGTGCCGGGATGGGAGCCACTGCCTCATGCCCAGCTCATGGACAGGAGTCCTCCAGCACCTCCGGGACCTGAGAGCCATTGAGGACCTGAGAGAGAGCAGCCCTTAAGCACCAAGGACAGCATTAAGGGCCCTTCTTAACTCCCCTACTACACCTCTGAGCACCCCTTTACCCCCAGGAGTTCAACTGCTTCAAGGATATTCTTCTAAGGCTTTTGGTTGGTTGGGGGTTTTTCGGGAGGGAAATGCATAAACACAGAACTGGTTTTGCCATATGAACATTTGTGTTTCACTTTCCTCTTTGAGGCACTAAATTCATACAATCAAGCTGTTAATCATGTCTACTCCCCCATTTATTTTATATAAACTGTCTAAGCATTGAACCTAAGCATTTCTTAGCATAATGACAGCATTTTATACTTAGGATCCCAAGAAATACTTTTACATCACTATATTCAAGATTACTGTAACATTTTCGCACACGAATTTAAAGTGATGTGATTATACTGCAATTGGGGCTGTAAGAAGCTTTTCTTACAATCTTATATCAAATTTCACTCACT
This sequence comes from Falcunculus frontatus, assembly GCA_013398115.1. NCBI lineage: Eukaryota > Metazoa > Chordata > Aves > Passeriformes > Falcunculus > Falcunculus frontatus. The sequence continues at coordinate 1,202,302 of VZRV01007534.1, forward strand.
TCAGTGAAAATTGTAAATTCCATTCTAGACTGTGAATCAGCTCTACTACACTAGCAAATTATATCAAGTTTTAAATGTAAAATTGATAGAGAAAGGGTGAAGCAGATGTAGACATTTTATAATAATCATAATGGAGGATCAGTCAAGATACTTTCAGGCTAAAATCAGTACATGCATAAAATCTTAAATATCTCAACTCTCAGCCATATTGATACCCTGAGTTCCTGCATTTTTAAATGAAACGAAATACTTTCCATTTTAGAAGCACTAATCATAATCAAATAGATAAACAGCTTTTTTTTAAAGTTTCCATTAACTCTACTTCACCATGTGCAAAGCTGTACAAAGCAAGTCTATTGGAAAGACAGCCTGTGGGATGTAACTGCTCTTATTACACACATACTCCAGCGAAGAGCTGAGGAAAGCCACCCAGAAATGCCCCAAGCCCAGCACGAGAGCTGGTGTCAGTCACCCTCAAATGTTCCTCAGGTAATGACATTTTTCAGTCTGGAAAAATTATGTGTGTTAATATAACATAGATCACAGATGTATTTTGTAAACAGGCACATAACACATCAATTCCTCCTGTTTCTTTATTTTACATCAACCTGAAACCTGGAGGATTTCTCCACTATTTTTAGTTGGGGCATGATTACAAGTCCCACGGCAGGGAGGACTCTGGAGAGTCTTCAGCAAGACCTGACTCTAGTTAAACATGCAAGATGGAATTGGATGCAATGCTCTGAAATAACTGTATAGGAGAATTAAATTTAAGAGTAGAATAATCCCTCATGGTGCTTTGTATTCCTAATTTATGCCACAGAGACTAATCAAGCTTAATTTATCTATCTTTAGCTTCCCACTGTTTCATTCCAACCTAAAGGCAACGTTTTGGGCAGCAGAAACTTTATTTTGTAGGTGAGTAACCTACTTTAATTGCATTTTCATCCATTACTACGGTCTAGCATTTTCTTCACTTAATTGGGTCACTGTAGTTCTTCTTGAAAGTGGGCACAGAAATTACTTCTGATATTGATTGCAGCCCCTGAGGTTCAGCTGCGAGTTGAGGACGCACAAAGTGTACACAGCAAATTCCATTTATGACAAATGAAATGAATAAAGTTTCAGTCAAACCTTCATATTAGGAAAATCCTGACGTTAAAATATGGAGATTCTCTATTAAGCATCTCACACATGCAGGGCTGGAAATGCCTGGCACCATCGTAAAACCAGGCCTCTCAAGTCTTCAGGTGATCTTCAGCATTGGTGTGTCAAAATGCTAATGAGTAATTAGTGTTAGAATTAAGTGCATATTAAAAAGCATGCCAGTAATTCCTTCTCATAATTTTCAGATGCCATAGAAAAAACAAAGTTTTTAAATATAAAACTAAAAATGATAATAAAACCTCACTTGAACAGTCAAGTACTACCCTTCATGTCTTGATGTAAGCAAGCACGAGCTTTGATACATGCAAATTCTTGCGTTTCTTTTCTTGAAGTATGAGAGACACCAGATCCTAGTGGCATTTCTGCTGCCAAGCTGTTCCACAGCTCACAACTCACACTCTGAATATATTCTCCTACTTTAGTGGACTGAGATAATTCAGTCTCATGCTATTCATATCAAAGATGTGCAAGAAGTTGAATACTTCTTAGTTGAATTTAAAATGATCAGATGTAGCTTTAGCATGAATTCAAAGTAGATGCATGAATTGTAACCATAATCAGTAGATGTATAAAAGCTGTAATCTCTTCATGAACTTTCTTTGCCTAAATGTACAGAAACTATGCAAGATATTCCTTGGGATACCTGTTAATTCCAAGCCAGGTTCATAATTGGAGGTCAAATGGGGAGAGTCACAAGCTTATATCCATGTAGCACTCGTTTCCTTGTCAGCTGATGACATGACCTGAGCTCTACCAAAAACATTTCTTTGGGTCTCTCTGAGATAGTATTTTTGATACAGAAACCACTCTGAAAGAACCAAATAATACTTTGCATCATAACCACAGGCTTCTGGCAGGCAGATGCCTGCTACAGCTAGCTGCAAACTCATGGGAGTTCTCTCAATTTTATTTCTTGAACCTTACCATTTCATCCCACTTTTAAAATGGAAAATTCCTTAGAGATCAGTAACCTTTGGGCAGCAGAAGGAGGTCCTGGAGTCAGGGCACTCTCACAAAATCCTGTATATTCAGGGTTTTGTTTCCCAAATACCCAGGGCTACAGCTGTTTCATTACTGTATATATATTACTATATATTATATTTTGGATCACACAATAACTTTAGCCAAGTTTTACAACACAGGCATATTATGCTTCTGTGATATCAAAGTTGCGTGAGGGCTCAGAACTACAAATCCCACATCCAGTTCTGATGAGCCAGTGAAATGATGCAAAACCATGCAAAGGAACACAAAACATCCAAATTGCTCTGCCTGTTCACAGCAAGAACAAATCACAGGAAATCCATTCAGTTGCTTGCTGCATCACCTGCCAAACTGGGGTGATTTTGCTGTACCATAAAGTTTCTCAGTCATTTTTTCTACCTGAACTGGGAAACGCTGCACACTCTTAATGTGAATGTAATGGAGAAGGCAGGAACAGGGCAAAAGCACGTGATGTTCTGGCAGCTTTTTGCCACCAAAAGAGGAAAATAGTAACAAAGGGTGGGAAAATAATGTCAGTAAAAAAGTAAAAGGTATTATAAATTATTGCTTTCTCTTCATTTGTACAAGCATCTAGAACAGTTTCTGATAATAATTTATGGTCTGGTGATTTTAGATTTAGAAAACCCCAAAACCAAGCCAACCTCACACTAATGGTTTTGCCTGTAATTGCTTGCCTGATCTGCTCTGGAATTATAGCAGTTTTCCAGTGAAAGGGATTTCCTCTGCTAATCAAAACAAAGTTGCTCAACTGTATTTTCAAAACTGGTGAAGAACAATAAATGTATTTTAATGGAAGAAGTGAATTGTCAAATGCAATACACATAGTCTGATTTGAAGAGGAATAAAAAGATATACAAGTGGTATAAAATGCTGTACAAGTGGTGGATACTACGAGGCAGAGAAAGGGTGGAATAAAGACCCATAGAAAAGTATAGTAAGTCAATGATTATCAAAGCAGGATAATAACAATTAGCTTATCAGATAGACAAGGAAAAGATAAACTGAAAGCTGGTAAGAGAAAAGTGAGATTAAAAAAAGTTTTGAATAAAGATTAACAAAGGAAAAATAATTCAAAATTTAAAGAAAAATATTTATAATATTTTGTAATATCTTGTAAAGCACGATTTTCAGAGTACCTGGTAACGATTCAAAGCACACCTTTTTACGCACTTCCATATAAATGCCATTTTTTTCATATTTTGAAAAAATGGCCAGCTTGTAACAGCACATATGAAATTTAAGTTAATCTCATAATTCCAGACCACCAGTAAAGAGGTTTAGAGCAAAGAGGTCTCTTTCCTTCGTCCCCCACACAATCTTACAGTTTTTCCCTTTCTAAAACATGGAACAGGTGTCCTTGTCCAAGCTCACATACATCCATGGGATATTCTGGGTTACATGCTGTGACAACCCTCCACACATTTCCATGTGGGACCTTCCTTAGCACCACTGAAACCGCCAAGGACAATTCCAAGTGACACAGGAAGCTCTTCAGTGCTGTAACCTCACCTTTGTCCAACCTTACAGACAAAGCACTGATTGGAAGAAACCCCTCTGCTTCTATTTACATACCAAACCCCCAAACCCTCATGCCTCTCATCAAATCAAAATTCAAACAATAATTTGTATAAGAATAACCTAGGAAAAACAGAAACCTGCTGTGGTATTTACCAGGGAGGAAAAACACTGAAGGGTTATTTGCCAACATAAATCAGGCTGCGCCATTTGATTCAGATGGTGGTGCTGGTTGTGTGCCATATTCCACTAAATGGAGTATCAGCTGTAGCTAAAATAACTACTATAGAAAAATAAAAGGGTTATCAATTTTCATGTCAACATATAAATATATCATCTTCTGAGACAAGGAAGAAGTTTTTGTCATATTTCACACCTTGCATGTGTGAAAGGGGGACTAAGGAGGATAAACTCTTCACCATTCTCAATCGTAAATTCTCTTTCTACAGTGTTCACTCTTCCTGTGTTTTCCTTCATAAACACAAATTTAGGGAAATTCAGGCCCCATTCCAGTCTCTTCCTCCCCTCTGAAGCATAACCCATGTTACTGGTTCAGTAATCTCTGTTTGCTTCAAAGACATGGAATGGTGTTCAGCTTGTGAGCATCAGCCCTTCAACCTCATTAATAGATTTTTTATTATCAAATTCTTAAAGTGGCAATTTCACACACTCCCAACACCAGAATTTCCCAGGTCATCTAAACAGAGTCATCAACATTTAGAATGGTCATCATCAACAGTGAAGGACATTCACAGCATTTCCTGCTTCCAAAAAACAGTTATATGCCATATGACAAGAAAATGGTTATATCAGCAGCAGTGGGAACCAAACTAAAAGACACTCCAGTGACTCAAAGTCCTGATGTCAGCACTGCCACCAGCAGAAATGATGCTAAGTGACCTCAAGACCCAGAGAATATCTCAGTGTGCATCGTGATTCAAACCTCCACCCACTTGCTTATTCAGTTATTTGCTCTGTAATTCAGTAGACCTTTGCTTATGCTGATACAACTTTTTTCAGGTCCCACTGCAAAAAATGAAACACAGAATTTGGGGAGGTAGATGCAATTAAAGATTCTTTTTCACCTGGGGCAGAAATGAAGAGCAGATGAAGGAACACCTTGAACTAATACCAGTCACAAACATGGCACACACTGTGAAACCAATAGATTTATTGGTTTTATTTACCATTTATTTACCATTTATTTACCAATAGAAATGGTCAAAATTTTAAGTATTCATCTCACTGCCTATAGGGGACTTTTTTTAAAAAGTCAGCTTTCACACCAAAGCTGAATCATTAGAGAGATAGCCCAGAAGGGACAAGCTGGACATGTACGAATCTGACTTACTCACTGAAGTACATCATAGATTCTGTGTAAAACCAAGCCCTGACTAAGGAAAAAGAAATGCACATGACCTAATGGAAGCAGTGATTATTAAGATTTATATAACCTCTAGATAAAATTACACTTTGCTGTCATGCAATAGCAAGAAGTTTACAGGACAGAAGCAGGATTAGTTCAGGAAAAGGGAAATCATTCATGTAACAGTTAAAGCTTAAGAAAAGAGATCTTGCTTATATCACATTGATGTTTCAGATAAGAGACTGCATTATAACAGGTTATAGTTGCAAAAATAATTTTGATTGGCATATCATTTATACTTACTACTGCTTGGAACCCACCCAGAATTTGCAGCCTACTATAAAGTGTTAGGAAATATATCTGTGTATTGTTCAATATTTACAATGTGCTTTATTTTGTAAATATAAGACCTGGCAGAAAAATGTAGAGTATTAAAAATAGTTCTGCTTAAAAAGAATGCCCCTTTTTCCTATAAAAAGAAGTATTTCACTAACAGTAGTTTATAATTTTGTTCAAAAATGTTCACAGCGGAGCTAAATAAACTTTCAATGAGGAAAATTTGATTGCTTTGTTCAGCTGCTCAAACAGATTTCTATCTCTACTTATTTGCATATTTCTGAATATTCCCTTTCAGGCCCACACCATTTTTGTTAGCAAAATCAATTTTCTGTTGGACAAAAAGTGAGACTTGCTCTAAAGATTTTAAGCTTTTAAATAAACATGAACTGAATGGTGTAAAGAGCTCTCCTTTTAAGAAAAGATTCTTGCTGTTTGGAAAGAAAAGAATTCTTTGCATTCACAGGTATCAATTGACAGCAACAGATTTTTACATGAAGAGAGAAAAAAAATATACAAGGGCAAAACAAAAAGAGCTGCAATGTAATTATGTAGCTGTAGCACAGACTGATGCAAGGTTTCATTTTTAAAGAACACATGTCCATATACAAAACATAAAAAATATTAAACTCTGATATAAAAGCTTTATTATTAGCTTTGTTATTGATTTTCCAAAGCTCAAAGAATACTTATGATTATGAAATTGTATCCTCTTCATCTAAAGAGAAGGATTGTTCTAAAATCCAACAGTTCTGCAGAATCCTCAGCAAACACCAAGCAAAGACTATTTTTTCCAGGTCTGTTCAGCTCTGCTAATAGTTATTGTTTGCACAACTGTAACTAAGTACATTACCAACTAGTTGTTCAATCTATATAAATTTAAGAAACACACATTGCCGAGGAGTGACTCATATATCAGTCTATTATATGTTACAGAGCTGACTGTATTAAACAAATCACTTTCCCTACAGCTGAAGAATAGAAGCTATATACAGAGCAGAGGTTATTGTCTAATTTAAATCTTGGCTCCTTTCCCAGAGCTGTACAAGATTCCAATTTGTGGAAATGTTACTCTCTGCTACTGCCAGAAAGGCTACAGAAAATGGTATTGGGTGCCTTCCAGAAATATGTCTGCAAAATGCCAATCAACAAGTCACTAAAGATTAACAGTATGACTGTACCAAATTAATTTAAATTATAGAAACATATGGCTAGGATGTTTGCACTGCACTTAACACAACACCTGCTTCACAAACAGCTAAGTTTCCTTCCACAGTATAAAATAATATATGTCAAACACCTTGAACCTGATTCCTATAAATCAAAAAAAAAATCAGTTCATAAACAGTAACCACAGGGTACCACTATCAGCTACAAGCAACCATTTTGTAATGGTTAAATCCCTTATTAGTTTTAAATTCTACACCAACCCAGACTAGTAGCCTTTTCCCATCATAGAGAAAGTAATTAGTGACAACAGAAATTAAGAAAAAAAAAATGACAGAAATAAACATCTTTATATTCCATTTTAGAAATCCAGTATTTTAAGTTGATTTTGCTAGAATACTTTCAGACTTTTAACAGTCCTTCAAATACAGTGTTATAGTGCCTTCTCTCTCTCTCTCTCTTCCCCTCACTGACATTCTTAAGCAAAAGCTTCTCCTGAAAGGCTCTATAAGCTCACAGAAAGTTAAAAGATTAACAATCACAACCAAAAGTCAAATATTTTCTATTTCCTCAGTGTGGTTTTTCTATTATTTTTAAAGAAGTCCTCAATATATATGACCATGTCACCAAATAAATAAAAAATTTGAAAAATCTGTGGCAGTCTCAGAAATATTTACACATTAGGGTATGCCATATTTCAGCTGAAGAGGAAGGGAGCTGTTTTATGTTTCTCTCCACTGCTTTTCTATTATTGCCTAGCTAATGGAAATACATCAAACAAATGTTCTACAAGAGCAATAAATATTAAAGTTGACCTATCCATCTGGAAGAAATGAGAACAATACTGCTCACTTTTAGCCCAAATATGACACTGATAAATGAAGCTGTGAGATTCCATCACACTTTGAGCAACCTGGGCTAAGCGCCCACCACGTGATTCTTGTACCAGCAATTTTCTCCATTCATCTTCATTAGGCAGTCACTTGACCTGCCTCCTAACATCCCTGTCAGATTTGAACCTTCGGGGGGCTGCTTGTACTTTTTAACAACGCACTCTAGAAGCTTTACTCCCTTTTGGAAAAAACGTCAGATGAACACAAAAGAATATATGAGCCATTTCTTCTGGAGAGAGAACCATAAGATGCTTGACACGACTAAAGCAGGAGATCACAGCACCAAATGTGTGATGGCAGCAACAGTCATGTCCTGACAGCCCAGAACCAAACCACAGCCTGGCAGGAAGCACAAGTGGGCAAAGCCATCACCCTTTCAGCCATCAAAACACAATTACACATTCAAATCAGAATGTGTGTAACCTCCTGCCACAAACAGAATGCCCTCCACTTCCTCCCTCAATCACTGCTTGAAGAAAGCTGGAACAAGCAGCCAGAGCATCCTTTACCCAGAAGAGTAAGAATGCTTCATCACATTAGCAGTGTTACATTACACCCATTATTTTCTTTTTCAACAGTAACAGCACAAATTTGATTATTCTGTAATAGTGAAAATGAATACCAATTCAACATGAATTTGCCAGTGTAATAAAAAGCTCCTAACAGGATTTTTAGTGACTTCCTTGAAAAACTTCATAACTTTATGATCACTTAGGGAAATCAGGAAGGCTAAAAGCACCAAAAGGCATTAAGCTTTTGACATTAAAACTATAGCAGACATTCATGCAATTGCAATACCTTCATTAGGGTAGTTCTGCAATGTTTATCTGACAAGCATCTGATGTACTGACTCCTTTTCTATTGCATACAAGCCGCTTATCTTTCTTGTTTCAAAGAAGTCTTTAGAATTATAAATATTGTAGACTGTCATGGTAATGTAGCAATTAAAATATACCCACATAGATTTCTTTTAGGCAATAAGTTCTTCAACCCTTTTTCATGTTGATCAGGTCTCACATGAGTGGTTCCATGCAGCTGCTAAGCACACCAGGGACTTACTCATCCAGGAAAACATTGCTGAATTCAAGAAAAGACTGCAGAATCAAACAGAAAAGAGGTACTCCTGATACAGGTTTGAGATGGATTTCACTGTGATCACCAAAACATGAACAGATGCGACTTTTATACAAACCAAATAGAATCCTTTCATGGACAGGTACTTCAGTCATGCTAAGCTGGATTTACACCACTAAAATTTTTACTTTTCTTTTTAAAAGCAATCAAACATCTTTTTCTCTGTCATAATTTCAAGGGGTTCTGCAAGTATCAGAAACTTTGCTGAAAACCTGAAAATATTCCCAGAAGTATGGACAAGAAAAACTACTGAGAGATGTGCCATTTAAAATCAAGACCTCATATAGGTGTATTTATGGTAGATAGATTTTAATTTCTTGACCACAGAACAAATTACAGGTAGTAACTAATTGCTGATAAGGGTTGTGCTTCCATGCACAATAAAAGGAATGCTTGAGTCTAAGCTGGAATGCTGATCTCAGCTTCTTTGTAATCACTATTACATGTTCCTACATCAGCTTTAGAGCAATTGCACAACAATCCCTGGCAAGACTTTCACCAGGCTTTTCTGAGACACAGACAATTCACAAGAAAGCCATCAGCAGCATTAGGTTTCACCCGAGCCAGTATTACATTGTATTGGTATTACCTGCCTTATCATCTGTGACTGCAAATGCTTTTATCAACACACACTGAGCCTCTCTTTGGAAAGAAAAAAAATGTCTTGCTTGTCTGAGATGCTAAAGATTTCAGTTGTTCTGCATCAATTCCAAGCTCAAAGTTTGTCACATTGCTTCACTGATGACATGGCCTCAGTCATTTTCTCTGAATGAACAGATTATTCTCAAGAATGAACAAATGTCTCTGTGATGACAGAGGTCTTCACAAGGGATTTTCACAAGTGGGTCAGTCTATAACTGCTGCAGAGAGTTGATTCTCAACACAAAGCAACTTGGAAAGATGAGCTTGTAGATCCAATGGTTCTCAAAATCACCCACAAGTCCATTATCTGACAATTCTCTTTGTCTGAGGTGACTTCCTCCAAAATATTAATATCAAGTTAATAATGAAACAAACTGCTCTAAATGGAGTCTCTGTTTGCAGGATGACAATGACTTCCATATTTTACTGTAATCAGTTCCTGAAGGGGGCCTGATAGTGGCAAGATTAAAACAATTGTTTTGCCAAGGTTGGGAGTTAGAAAAATCAAAACACTAAACAATGAAAAAGAGAGGCATGAGGCAGTTTTCAAAGAACTTGTTAACAAAAACAAAAGTGAGAGAGATCTCAACACAGCTCCCATGTACAGCAAGAGATACAATGTACATGAAAGTCTAAGGTATGCCAGGGAAACTATCCTTAGGTCTCTGAAGACCTAAGAAAAAAAAGCAATAAATTAATCTGCTTTCAAGAAGCCATACATACGTATATAGGGAGAATTCTTATCTGTTGGAGTTGAGAGGCAAAAAACCCAAGCAAACAACAGATATTCCACGAACCAGAGTCAAAGAAGTGAAGCATATTTTCATCTCTAGCTGATGTGTGCTGGGGAATGTTTCATCTGAAGTGATGACGATGTGCTATGATAATGTCAGCTTTACCAACACCATCATCTGTCATGCCAGAATTATTCCCTGGCTCTTGGTGATGAAGAGGCTCTATAATTCTTCAAGACTGAGTGACACTGAAGCAACCTGTAAAAGTACTTGCTAAAGACCTTCAGAAAATGAAGTAAAAGTATTCTGAGTTAGGATATACACAAATTAGCACAATATTCTAGTTGGAATTAGTCCTTCTCTGAATAGAAACTTCAGTAAGCAGTTGTGCCTTGACCACAGGCAACTCACCTTAAATTTCATTAACTTTTTTTTCTAAGCTACTTTCTTAACTTTATTCAGAATGTCCCTTTAAATGCAGTTCAGTCATGAACTCTATCATTCACAGTGCAGCATTGTTTGTGTCGAGTCTTTGCAGCAGGGTTATCACTACAGGTTAATGGGTTTGTGTTCTGAGAAGCCATGATTAGAATAGGTGACCTGTGTTCTGCATTATACAGTGAAAAACATATCTAGCAGCATGATTGCTATCAAGTGTCAAAAGAGATACTGAGAGCTGTGTGTACAGACAGCACTAAACTCAGATGGTTTTATTACTCCTAGGTATTGTGCAGTGGTTAAATTTGACGTGTACAAATTGCTGAAGTGAAGATTTGCAAAGTAACAGTATATATCAATGCTAATGGCTTAGCTAAGAAAATGATGTGCACGATTTCAAGCACAGCATGAATATGCATTTAAAATATTTCTGACATTTTAATGGACATTTTCATTAGCAGGGGTTATAACAATGGCAAAAATTTGAAATTTCAGACAAGGAGTGAAGTTATTACAATAATTCCACAAAATTCAAAGAGATAAATCCTTACTGTTGGAGAAAACATTAAAATTAAGATCCTTGAAGGCCCCTCCCAACACAGCTATTGCAGCAGAAAAATCAAGTACAAATAAAGGAGTAAGTTTTCTTGTCCCTTCTGGAAAATGTTTTAAGCACTTTTCAGTACAAAGCAGTAGAAAACTTAAGCTGTCATGGCTTTTCTTTTCCTCTTTATCATTACAGTACATGAACTGACATCAAGAAGAAAAAGCACAGAAAACTCATTTATACCTAAAGTGGACTATAGAGCTGCTGGCTATGCTATCAGGGCATCAGAAGCGGTCATTAGGAAAGCATTTAATAGTAACTATAACATTAGAAAGAAAAAGTAGCACATTCAAGGGAGAAGGCAAACTAATCACCTAGTGAATACTACTGTCAGAACAAACTGCACGTGATGCAGTCTTGGACTTTCAAACCATTATGCATGCACAGCTACAGCCTTCCCTTCTTAAAAATTGGCCTTTTACACGTTGACTCTTTTAAAAAATACGGTGATACTGCATTATGACACCAAACCCAATCAGTTATGAAATGTGCATCAATAAAAAAAGCTTGCAAGGAAAGACTTAAACATACACATTCAAAATTTAAACACTTTGATAGCATTGTGCCTAGAAAGTCATTGACTTTCATGAGAGCTATACCTAGCATGTTTCCAGTTCCTGCAAAGGAAAGAATTCTTTCCAAGTTTTATGTTCAGTATGCTTGGAACAACCTGGGCTACGAGGAAGAGTGAATTGAGCCCGTCTGCATCACTCTCATTCACAGGCATGGCTTAGAGAAGCCCAGATTTTGATAATTGTTTGTCCACTATTTCAATTGCTTGCAAGTAGGCATTGCTGCACTCCCCAAGAGTAGCAACGATGATCAATTCCACATACACACCTTCTGCCTGCACAGCTGAGTTCTAACAATGAGACTTAAAAATTCATGTTCCTTTTTCTTCCTCCCCAGTAATCAGCCCTGAATCGCCAAACCAGTTGGTTAAGCCAAATGTTTATTACACTTAAACAAAATTGAAAAAACCCCACAGTGCTTCCCTTTAGAGGCAGTAATATATTTGCATCTGAACCAAGTTGTCCTCAGGATATAATTTCATTGAGCATCTCCTCCTCATTTATTGTAGTAGCTTAATCTGCCTTAGCTCTTGCTACAGCTTGTTTAAACTGTTCTCAGATAGATTTTTCTCTGCCTAACACTTTCTACACTGGCTGTAATACTCCTGACATGACATGCCGTGCTAGGAGTTACTGGTGATTGTTTCCAGGGCTGTCACTGACATACTGTTTTCAGTAATACTCATAACAGCACTTCCCTTTAGTGGGAGCTGATCAAAAACTGCTAGAAAGGGTCCTTTGTCCCTTGAACATTCTGTTAACAGGGAATTGGACTGGTGTCTTCATGCAGCACAACTGCTAGCTTTGAACCAAAACACCTGTTTATGACTTGCCAAGACAGGAACTCCTTGAAGCATCATCTCCCAGATTTTCCAGTGTGAACCTCTGCTACAATGAAACAATGATCAATGGGATAATGACTCCAAAATAATAACCTCTGTGAAATACTGACAGACTGAGACGTTAAGTAACGGTGTTAACTTCTTCTGTTACCACAATCAAGTAAACTCCCCTAAAGGCTCTATTTTTAAAGCCTGGAATTTGTCACACCACTGGACAATGTGCTCACCATCACTTGCTCAATGGGATAGGACAATTCAACCCATTCCACTCAAATAAGAACTTCCAGCATTCTGTTCTAAAAGTCGTTACATTCATTTCTGTAGTGAAGATGGTAAGTACTGTCTACAGAAGAGGATTTTTCTTACTTGGAACAATTCTGTTAAAAAAAAACCCCAACAAATCAATGTCAGTGATGGAAAATTAAGGCATTGGGTGAACTGAAGCACCAACCATATCAAGCTTTTGACACCCAGACATCTCCAGGCTGAAAAGGCCCAAGATGTCATTGACTGAATTATGGATTATTTTTAAAAGTCCAGATGCTACAAATAAGCTTTGGGGAAAAAAAAAAAAAAAAAAAAAAAAAAAGTAGTATTTTGAATGCCAACAAATTAATTTAATGCAATGTGAAGTAGAACACACACATATTTTCTGGAAAACATTCACAAACATTACCTTTTCTAACAGGGCTTAGTGTATTTTGAAGTCTACATATGAAAAAAAAAAAACTATGGATTTGATTTTCAAAGGGTAATATCTTTGTCTTTTACTGCTTCAACAAAAAAAAAAAAAGGTTTTTCAGCTCTCTTTTTATTTTGGAGGAAATTAATTTGCAACTTATTAGATGCTAAGGTCTGTTCTTGAAAGCAGAATAGAAAAAGAATACTAAGAGCAGCTAAAAAATGTCAAGTCCAAGTAAATGCACTCTACTTAAAGTACAAATACCCTATGAGAAACCCTATAGAACTTTGCTAATTTGAATCTGTATGTCTACGTATGCTCATTTGAGCTTTTTTTCTTTCAACAGTAGTAAGTGCCATTTAAGTTAAAATCGTATCTGAAAGTGTTTCTATCCCTGAGCAATAACCAACAGGAACATATTCCTGTGCATTTTTAATTTTTCTGGCACAAGAAGTACTCTCACATCTGTTAGGACTGATTTGGAATCACTACTCTTGGAAGACAGATTCTTTTATTTATTTCTTGAACACGATTCCCTGAAGAGTTAGAGAGGCTTCAGAGACACAAATGGGGTAACCCAGCAAAACCCCAACCTGTACCAGGGGACAGGGGGAAATAGTTTTAACACCACAGTGCAATCTCCTGAGCCCAGGGAACTGCAACCAGCCTGGGGACTTTTACTGATTACAGTCCAAGGCAGGTTTTTAATTTCTTCCCTGGAAGCCACTTACACACATTTAACAGTCTCAGTGGAGCTACCTGTAGATTTCTACATCTTGCTAAGAAACACTCGCTAGGAGAGGAAGGAGGGAATTGCAGCTAAGGAAATACATGTGCAATTCCTGGTTCTGCCACCTGAGTCTGCATGACCTTGATCAAGTTACTTAAGCTCTCTGTAACTCTTGGCCCTGAGCAATTAATGAAAGCAGTAACACTTAGAACATCACAGGGTATGGATTTTAGGTAACACTAAAATGTAAGTAGGAAAACTTAAAGAACTGTGGTTCCAAAGGCAAAGTGAATAAGCCAAAAGCAGCAAGATTTGTAAGGATAAGGATAAATGGTGGCATTGCTGACTACCTGTGGAACACAGGAATTTTTCTAAGTATTAAGTCTTTTGAGGAAAGTTACAGGCTCCTATGGACTTAAGGGAGAAGAACACTCAAGCAGAGAATTTAAAAGCTCACACTTTTGGATTTAGACAATTTCCCTCTAGACCTCAGTCCAACACACTAGGACATAACCTTCTAAACCTTTTAGGTTTCTAGATGGCAGAAAAATTATTTGGTTAATTAGTTCTTGCCCTACAGAATCAGCACTCATAAGAAGCAACAGATGGATTTTATTGTGGTAACTGATTTGTCTGACTCAAGTAAGTTAAGACCTCTTTTTTTTTTTCCTTAGTACAAGGACGACTGTGCAATGCAGAATATTAGGGATACGAAGCTATTTTAGCTGCACATGCAGTATTCATGCGCAATTGAATATCTTCCCATACATATATATATGCACAGAGCAGCTATTGCTGCTGCTGCCCATGGTAGCACTGGAGAAAGCCAAGACTGACGATTTATGTTCTTTAAATATTTGCTTAATTCTCTTGAACAGAGACTTTTTTCCATTATTCACCTTGATGATTTACAATAAAAGTGATTCTACCTCTGCACTTTGAGTTAGTGAATGTTATAAATAGTTTATAGAGCTTAAGAACGGCTGCTCCCTTCGAGCCAACAAAGAATGAATGTTAACATTGGTGTGAGATCACAGTCAATGTACAGAGCCATTACTTCATGCAGGTAAGAATTCCAAACTCACTTCGCTACCATTTACTTTTATTCTGGTATGAAGCTGCTGGCTTTATTTTAATCTAGGAAGAACAAAAAGGTCTATTTCCACTGCATAGCCCTGCAAGGAGAACACATAAAAAGTCATGCACATTCAGTGTGAGACAGTGTTTGTATCTTAAGCCGTGACACTTGCATGACGTGTGTTATCTATTTACGTGACTCCTGGCACAAGTGGCTCTCCTCAAGCCAGGACCAGCTCCAATGTGCCACCTTCCTGCAGATGAAAGCCAAAGCCTGCCAGGGCCAGGAGCTTTCCCTTCACTCCTGTGAGCTGGACAAGGTGACACTGAGACTTCCAAAAGTTTGCCGAGGACAGAGGAAGGAACAGTAGAAATTGCTGTGCTGGAAAATTGCACTGCAACAGAATAAATCATAGGAGAGCCACCAGAGTTGCATTTTTCTCCTTCCCTTTTTTGCTAAGAGAATAAGACAGAGCTTGGCCCAGGAGACAGACTCCAGACAGACTCCTCTATCTAAATATGAATTACTCTAACAGCTTTATTTGTTTGGCTTGTTTTAAGATGTAAGAAGTTTGTGTTTTCTCTTCGAAACTGGCTTTATTTGTTTGGAGACAATCTTCCCAACTGCATTTGGAACTAATACTCAACACAGACCTATTTATACTTCTCTAAATCCTTAGCTTACAATGCCTGTTTCCTTTTTGAACTACCTCCACTGCAAAAGGAACATTGCACAAAGAATTCTTCCCCAGGAAAAGCAAATCAGGAAGCACAAAAGATGCTACCTTTGCAAAAAATGCAGCATTCAGAGACGAGATTATAATTAGGTTTCTATTCCAAGTATTTCAATGCACAGTTAACCTTAGATGACTGTGCATAAACCTTTTAATTAGCATGTTATCTTTGGAGCAATTAATATCTTGTACCTCATATGTTATCTTCAAATTAAAACTTTCACTAGGCTCAGCATTATTAATTAATCATTGTGAATCTGAGATGAAACAGACATCACTCAAGAGAAAGTCCGTGTTTTCAGAATGTCACAGCCACTGACATTTCAGAACAATTATTTAGCTGTCTTCCAACAGCACAAGGCTATTGCCTTCAGCTTACGCTGTCTTTGTAGAACATACACAAACCCATGACATACATAAATTACATAAATTGTTTTACATCTCCGAACAAATTTCACTGTTGCATTATACAAACATCTAACTACTGCAGTCAAGAGAAATTTTAGTTAAAAATACAAAAGTACATTTTTTTAAATCCTTAATAATCTCCTCAATACAATCACAAATCTTCCCCTCTATCAGGGCCTGTAGAAGAGCATATAGCCAGTAGCAACAATTCAAAGTAAGAAGCAATATGATTTTTGACCCTGAAGACACCAATATTGATTAAGATCTTCTATAAGCCACTGTGCCAACCTGATTTACTGTGATGAATGAATAAATTCATAGCCTAATAGCTTGTCTCTATACGTTTGATTTGGGAGATTAAAAGAGGAAATAATTTCAAAAGGTGAGTGTCCTTATAAAAGAGTTTAAACCCTGGAATATTTAAAATATTTTTGTATCACATATCAGATTTAATAAAAGTAAATACAAACCAGTATAATGTTGCTACTCTCCATTAACAAATAAAGCTATCTTTTATAACAATAAATTTCCTGTGCTTAAGATAGAAACTCTTATGTCTGTTTATAAGCAAACAAATCTGAATCTATACTGCACCCAAGGAAATTAGTATATTTCAAAGAAAACACAACAGGAATCAGTTGCAAAACATTGTGTTTTCTTTAATTGGCTTACACAACGAAGAGCATGACCTATAAATATTTAACAGACAAGATGAACATTTT
The DNA here is from genome assembly GCA_013398115.1 of Falcunculus frontatus. Lineage (NCBI taxonomy): Eukaryota > Metazoa > Chordata > Aves > Passeriformes > Falcunculus > Falcunculus frontatus. Next base: position 1,219,073 of record VZRV01007534.1, read on the forward strand.
CTTAGGGCTGCATCACAGCTGATTCCCAGTTTTCTTTCACAATTTCTTGACTCCATACAGACTTAAACATGAAAATTTTCCACAGAAAGAAACGTTCTGAGTCAAAACACCTGCGGACTTAAGGAAAAGAATTTGCTCCTACTTCTTACACCTTTATTCTACTACAATCACAAATGGAAACAAAAATCCCAGTAGTGTCAAAGGATGCCTCATTGTTGTGAACTATAATTATAGAGGATTGTGGTGAAACCTGCTGATACACACCATATATACATACATACCTCATCTATGCCAATATATATTATGCACAGTTATAATATGCAAGAAAGTGAAGAAATGCCTGCAGAGCCCAACACAACAGCCAAGAACTGAGCTTCAGAGCACTACCAGGAGGGCCCTATCATCATCATCATCATCATCATCATCATCATCATCATCATCATCATCTCTACTTTCAGAGAACAAGTCAGTGAGGGACAGGCACCACAAACAATGCCCAAGGTCACACAGCCATGTGGTAACTGAAATGCGATTGGAACCCAAATGCCCTGAGTTTTATTTTAACAAACACACAGTGCTTCTTCTCCTGTAGTAAAGGACAGAAACAGAACATGTGCTATTTTAAGAGAATACACTTCCTACCTTGAAGTAATCAGGTTTCATGAGTTTATTTAGAAAAATCTTGAACTCCATTTGGAAACATAGGATGAAGGAAGAACAGGACAAAAGACTAATAAAAGAACCACCGTGAATTTGATAAGGAGTGAGCTAGATTTATATCACATCCACATCAATGTGAATAAGGGATTTTTTTTAAAAAAGATACAATTGTTCAAGCATAAAGACTTACAAAACGTTTTACCAAAATTCATATCTTTTATATTTGTTACCAAGAAACTGGACAGCTTTCAGTAGATGTTCATAATAAAATGCAGAGGAATTCTGATGGTAGTAGTTTTAAATCAAACATAATCTCTATCTAAATGCATTTTCTTTATAAAAGTCACTGTCTTAACACAATAAGCCCTGAGAAATACATTTCCTGCTGAAATTACTCTGCATCTTTCATGCCACAGGGAGAAATGGAAGTTGAATAGTCCAAATGAAGTTCTATTCGCTTCAACATCGCTAGCAAAGCCCAGAGCCCGAAGGTTGCTTTAGTGCTGCATCACACCCCTGCACATCCAGAACTGTCTGTTTGCATACTGCTGACTTTCAAACATCCCTAACCCATAAAAATCAAGATAATGGCTTATTAAAAATTACTACAGCACGAAAATACAGATTTTCAACTGCTTCAAAAGCAGACCTATTTTAGATTGAATTAGTCAGTACAGAAGACTGATGGACAACAAGGCAGCAAACTCCACGTGTAACTGAAGGAACCAGGGGGGCGTCAAAGAAACCACTTTTGTGGCATTCCAAAGGAAATTTGTTTGGAAGAATCAAACCACGAAAGACCTGAGCCCCGTGCCTGCTGTGTTTTCGAGAGCAATGCACAACCTCCCCATGACCCACAAACTAGAATGCATGCCACCAAATTCTCCCGTCTTTAACCGTAAATAGGAATCTTTTTCACAGCAGAAGTGAAGATAGATAGAGTATTTGGTTTTGCCCTCATACCTACCCACTGATGGTTGGTTTGTCTATTTTCAATGTTTAGTGAGAAAAATCACCACTTTTACATGTCTCAGGCTTTGAAATTCTAAAGAACTTTATCACAAAATAGCAGGAGCTTCATCAGACCCAAAGCTATGCCAGAAGTTACTCCTTTTCCTGGCACACCTATCAACTTTTCAGTTCTCAGCCTAGTAAAATTATCACATACAATAACTGAAATCTAATCTTAAACAAACCAATGCTGAGTTCCGGATGAATGAAAGACATGATATAATATATTTTAACTTTATTTTTTCTTTATTTAATCTGCAACCATTATTCTGTATTTTCCTTTCCAAGGACATGATGACTCTGATTGCAAAGAGAAATTTACAGAACTTTGTAACAAACAGTTTTCAATTACCTTTAATAAATCTTTGGTATAAATGTGAATAGCTGCTTATGCAGATGAAGAGCATTAAATAATTAATTTAATGCCACTGAGCAAATGTCATTAACATTTATTGAAGACTGGATGAACATTAGCTTTGTTGGTAAATTACATTTTGAATATTTAGGGTTTTATAAGGGTGGTTCACTTCTTTATACAGCAACAAATCTTCAGACAGTACTTGTGTCTGGTTGTAGAAAACTACAATTGATATCTTTTCCATATATACTTAACCTCCTACAGATTTATTTGATTCTCAATAATTACTATTCTCTGGTAAGAGGCATATGTTATTACAGCACACTGCACTCCCACAAGCTGTCCACTCAGTGTATTTTAATAAATCTCTGCCAAAGCTGTATAAATTTGATCCTGTTTAAATTTAATAAGGATCAGAATATATCAAAGCACAGATTCCCATGAGAGAAATAGATATTTTGCATAGTTATTGAGTGCCCTATTCATAAATACAATGTGTAAGACCTAGACCATCAACCTTGAATTAAAAAGAAAAAGAGATTAATGTGTGCAAAGCCAGCTACTTCTTAAATAACTAGTGAAATTAGTGTTTAATAAAACATTTTCCCCATACAACTGTTACAGACAGCAGCACTGCCACAGTTTTACTATTACGATTCTAATACATAACTCTTGAATTTCTGCAGTATAGAAATACCTTCTCAAGTACCTTTTACAATTCTTCCATTGAAGATTTACCTACATCAGGACACAGATTCCTCAACATGTCACCAAAGGTTCCTCTTTGGGGCTGTGCTTCACCCTTTTCTATTCCTTAGGAGCACTGCCTTAGGCAGGAAGCAGATCAGCCACCAAGAGCCACAGCTACTGCAGAACCTGAACTACTTTAGGACAATGAAGAGCACAAACATGTATCTGACATCCATTTCCTTCCTTTTTCTGGAAGGATGTCTAGAGGAGGAAGAAATTCTCAATGCTCCATTAATTCTAAGTAAATTTTGCTGATTTTATGTAATAGCCTACAAAATTTTATGTTCTATTAGGTAGCTGATGTTTCAGAGCCTGCTGTGCCAAAATACCAGGTCACATAACTGTACAAACAGATGCTGATTTAGCATCTTATGAAGAATTTTGAAGATCACTATCATAAACTCAAATACAGCATGAATTCCCAATACAAATACATTTATGTAACTAGTTCTTCAGAGATACCAATGGTTTTTTTGGTTTTGCTTTAAAGAAAAAACTGTTTGCATGTAAGCAGAAAAAAAAACCCCAAACACCTAAACCAGATTTTCACCAACACATGTAGAGACCACACCTGATAGCTGCTAGTCACAGAAAATTCAACAGTCGTCCACTGAAAAACTGCCTTCCTCATCATCAGTTTCAACCAGCAATTGTGTATGTAACTATACATGCAACCTACCACTTCCAAAATAGCTCCGCTTTCTTTTATCACCTTTGGCGTTTACATGCTCATAGGTATAGGAAGGAAATCTGGCTGTATTTAGCCTGAATTAAAATGCATATTTTCAGAGTAAGAGCATGAAAGTCAAAAGACAAATCATTTTACACGGAGTAGAGTTCTTTCCCAAGGGGAAAAAAAATGTACTAAATCAATTTGCCATTGTTTTATAAGTCAGCTACTGAGAATGAAATTACAGACGGCTGAAATTAATGTGAGTTTTGCCATTGACTTCAACGAGCCAAAGATGTCATCCTCAGTGTTTTACTATACACAGAAGCCGGATGTCGGAATTAGTACAGCTTTATGAAGTACATTACAACACAATTCAATCCATCAAAGTGAAGACAATCACACCATCACTCAATCATTGGTCCCATTCACACCTATGCTAAGATTCATTCTTGTTTTCTTTTTCCCTTATCGTCATATAAGTGTTGGAGCTGGGAAACACCTCTGCCACACTTGTCAGCAATATTCCTTTATCCACTGTCAATGTGACGGTGAAAGTGCAGGTATAAAAATTAAGTTAAAAATTCAAACTATATCAACTGAAATGTGCAGAAGCCACAACACAAGCAACATGGTTTAGCCAGAATATTGCTATCAAAATCATAGAACGTAAAACACAAATACTGTGAATTAAGATCAAACAATATCAGGATATAACTATTGATCCTGGGTAAACACATGGCTAGACCTTTTATGTGACACGTGTAGCACAGGTTACAATATGTCTTTGTTTCCAAGAATTTTTGAAAATTTTAGAAAATACTGTTAGTTCTATTCACTTAAACATTCAGTGTTTAAGCACAAAGATGCTAAGTTAAGAGTATGGTGACTTGATTTCCTTATTTGTACAGGTTTGGGTCTTTCAACTTAAATGTTATTTCAACAAAGGGCCTTGTGTTTATTATGGAGATATTCTGTTGTATTTCCCTTTTCTCAGTTCATGAAATTTTCACTATAACAAGAAAAAACACAGCTCAAATTCTTATTTTGAAAATGATATTGTCATTTTTATTCATCCTGTATTTTAATACAGCATCAATATTTAACTACTTCATTAAATGAAGTGTGACTTTTATAGTGAAAATGTCAGACTTTGCAGTTCATTAAATTCATTTAAAGTATAGCTGCTTGATTTTTTTTTTCCTGAAGGAATAAAGGACTATTAACTGAAGGCATAAACTTAGCATTAGCATCTACTTTTTTCTTCAAATTAACATTCAAGATTTGTAACAGTCTTTATAAATTTAAGAGATTGTTTGTATCCTTTTGCATTATCCTTATTGTTATAATAGATGTCACTTTTATAGCACATACAACTGTTTATCACAGTTGGATATGACCAGTAGGATGTCACAGAGGATATTAACAAGTCACGTGCTATTATGAATCTGTAGAATCCTTCAAGTAATATTAAAAATACATTATTTTTAACTGTGGCATCTGGAAAAATAAACTGTATATGATGTAAAATGTAATAACTCTTGGAATCCAACAGGGTTTATGAGTTCTCTTTTTCTGTTTCATAAAACATTCTTTGATGAGTATCCTTTTTCTTTCAAGGAGGGTTTCTATTAACTAATACAAAAGAACACAGGGAAAGCACCATTTCCACAAAGGCAGCACCATGTTTTTGCCATATGTAAGAAGTCCTGGTCCATATTCTCTGGGATATGTGACTTTTGTCACTAATGTCTCTAAAACTGGAAAAGCTAATTACTTCTGATTAATAAATTGATGTGGTTACAAATATTTTAATAAGAATAAAAAAGTGTCTTTGAAATTTACTAAGATATAAAGGTGGTGATACTTTCTTTTCAACCTACTACTCCTTTCAATGTTTGGAGCAGGTGTTAACAACAGTGAAATCTTGGGTTTTGGAAGACAATCATGAATTATTTTCCATTTTAGTGTTTAGGTCCTGTCCTTTCCTGCCCAACAAAGCAATTTGATTAGGCCACTCCCTTGTAGCAATGACCTGAATCACTACCATGATGATTCGCACACTTCCTATTCTCAGACTGCACTAAGCAGTATAGGCTTAATTTATTACAAGACAGATGGTGATTGGAGGAGGGGTTTGGGCATGTGACATTTTAAAGGGCTTCATTGTCATAACTGTAACATCCATTCTCTGAAAATCAGACCCTTTCCTAGTGTCTTAAATGTAGAATTCAAAACATCCTACAATACGTGAATATTTTGGTTACCATTACACACCACAAAGATTTAGGTTGGAACTAGGACTTTGAAAAGTATCAAATTATCCAATATAGGATTTTAAAGTTCACCACACTCCCCATTCCTCTCACACATGGGCGCTTTTCTCAGTTCACACAACCAGCAACTGGCATCAAACTACAGAGGAAGAAGAAATATAGACTGCAGTAATTAACATCTACTGAAGTTAAAAGATTCCTTCAAAAACCTTCTTCCAAGAATGCTGTGCACAATAAATTTTTATTTTCTAGGAAAACTACTTTAAATCTCCAAATTTGTGCTGCTACTGTGATTTGTTTTTCCATGTATCAAAAGCAACAGGGCTTCTAGGAAATTCTGATGTTTGAACTACCTTCCTTTGGATGAATTTCTCTAAAGAGTACTATAGAGAATAAGAAATGAATTATCGTGTGGATGGAATTCTGAAGAAGGAAAGAAGAAACTCTAAAACTTAATTATAGAAATAACAGCCAAGTCACATATATGAAAAGCTAATGGGTACCAGTGACACCTATTCCAGACTGGGGTTTCAAATGAAGTCTTTACACGCTTATTTTCTACACTGTAACAAGTGCCAAACCAAACTGATGGGCTCCATTTTAGAAATCCCTTACAGCAAGGTTACATGGAGCTAAGCAAAAATCGTTTGTTTTAGGATGTCATGAGTCAATATGCATCTCCAAAGGCAGAGGGATCCACACAGCTGTATAAAATCATTATGGTCTAGACAGGTCACAGTGACCAGCTGACTCCCACTTGAGAGCAAATTCCTCCTCAGCAGAGCAGAGATGGTTATCCTGGATGTGAAACAAGTGCTTCATTCTCCCACTGCAGGGCCCTGCCAGGCAAAGGCTGAGGCAACGCCACTCTTCCAGGTTTCTCTACAATACTGCAAACAGGATCAAACTGATCTTTGCTGCCTATTCACCTTGTACAACCCTAGGATCATTCATGTTGGAAGCAACATCAGGAGATCTCTAAATCCACCCTCTGCTCAAAGTACAGGCCACACCAAATCGAAGAACTTCTGGCTCAGAGCTTTTTTTCCGTCAGGTCTTAAAAACCATCAAGGATTTTGGGCAACCTCTTCCAATACTCTGTTATCCTCAAAATTATTTTTTTTCTCTTTACATCGAGTCTGAAACTCTCATTTCAGCTTGTGCCTGTTACCTCTCAACCTCCAGCTGTGAACCCTTGTGCAGAGCCTGGCTCCATCTGCTCACAGGTACTGGGGATGCTGTCAAGTCACCTGAAGTTTTCCCTTCCCCAGGCTGCTCAAGTCCTGCTCCCTGAGCCTCTGATCACAGGGCAAGAGTGTAAGGTACTGAGCATTGTGCAGGATCCCACTCCAGGTTTTTACATTTCAGTCTACCAGGACCCACTGGTCCTTGCCAAGGGATGTGCTTCAAAGTTTAACTTTCAACTATTTCAACCCACTCTTTAAAAAAAGGCAAACCTAGAATCTTCTTGAAAAAAATTCTATACTGGTTTTTAATCACAGTTTAATAGCACAAAATTAATATACCCATCCTGGGACATATTAAGAAATAGAAGCAGTGAAATTTGGCAGTAAGATTTTTGCAATTAAGCTGCCTTATAACCAAGCAGCAGATCTTCATAGTACATTTCAGAGCTCACTAATTCCCACAAAATCATGCTGCAAATGCAAGCAATCAGATGTCTAAACATGAGGTTACCAGTGCCCAGAAGGAGCCATCTAATTCTTAAAACCTCAGAACTAGCAGATATTTACCATTGTTAAATTTTTCTGAACTTCTGAGATTAATCTAAAGATTTCTTGAGTCTGAAACTCAAAACCAGTTCAGCCAAATGAACACTTCCAAAAACATCAGTGTGCCTTATCCAGTGCTATGAATGAGAGGCTTTCAAAGAGATCAGTGATCTACCAGGTCTTTGACTCTGTGCCACATACTTGGGCCATCTCTGTGGTAAACAATAACTAAACTGATTCCACTCCAGTTGAAGAATTCTCAAGATACTGTTTGCTGACATATAACTTCTGCAGTTTTACCCTTTTTTCAAAGAAAATTACTTGGATGAAGCTTCAATTTTATATACGCCAACCAGAGGACCATTTCAAGAAGCCAATAGATAATCTTTGTTTAAGATGAAAAAACATACCACCTACATTTTTTCTATCATGTACCAGGCCTGAAAAAGGAAATACATGGGAAAAAAAATCATTACATCAATTAGAAAGATGCGATGTTAATAATAATGATGGTAATAGAGGACAGCAGAAATTTCCCTAAAAGAGCGGGTAAGTAATTATGCTGTTATTTTTTTATACTGAACTAAAAATATATACAAATGAACACCACAGGATAAAATACAAAGCATATTTCCTGGGAATGCTGTGTTCTCAAAAACTGAGGCAGTTATCAGTTAGCTGAGCATGGAGGTGAGGAAGAAGATGATTCCTGGATGTGCACTTGCAAAACTCCCACATCAAGATAAACTATCTAATGATTTAATGCCACACTTCTAGAGATTGTCAAGGTTCCAGATGTAGATTGTTCCACCACCTCTTTGAGCTGCATAAAGGCCTTTCCCTCTGTCCTCACCACCACCAAGGAAAAGCTCACCACTTCTGAAGGAAGAACTAAACAGTCTCACCACATTCACTAAGAGATACCAGATAATGACCTGCTATCTATAAATCTCATTTCCAATTGTTTTCCACTATAAAATTACACTTTGGACATGAATTTTCTTTCCTAGCTGTTATGCAATACTCCAAAATTGTTATTAAGTGTGTAAGTAACCATCACATCTGTGGTTGCCTTGCCCAGAGTCTCACAGACTCAATCTAAGCCTCACAGAGTGCATAACACAAATTCAATACCACATATTTAGGAATGTAAATATGAAACCTAAAAGAACAACATTAAACAAGATTAAAAGTACAGCCAACCCCATGGCCCGTGTTTCACCCAACCACACAACATTTAGCATCAACTCTGAGCCTTAAAAGTGGCTCCTGCTCCTTCCCTATGCCAAGGCGGCCTCAGGAGCTCAGCCCTCTGGAGAGGAAGGCTTCCTTCTCATTCTCAGTCTAAGCTCATGGCCAGTGTTTGTACAGCCACGCTTGGAACAACGCTATTTTCTTTCTCACCCTGCTCTATCCATTATTACTGTTAGGACATAGATACTTCAGGTCTCTTATATCTTCTTTTCGTCAGAAAAATAAATTCTCCAATATAAGATACTTATAAAAAAACCCCCAAACTTTCCTGCCAGACCTGCAATTTTATGTGCCAGTTCTTTCCCACTTCAGACAGGAAGATTATCTACACCTTCTCAGCTGAATGTAGCATTTTCCTTCATTTTTGTTTGGTATCTAAGCCAGAGAAAACATAATAATCATTCATTTATTTAGTACAAGTACAGACAAAACCAGTGAGGCCAATGTGTTGTGTGGTAAGGACAAGAGGCCCAGCAGAACTGGTGTTTGCCACCAGCCAGAGTTAACACTTGCTGTTAACAGCCTGTCCTCACATAACGTAGCAGCAGCAGCACTGATTCCTTTGTCTTGTCAGCAGGTACAAAGAACTGGCTTTATCCTTTTCGGAAATGAGTGGTTCAGTGCCCAAGAAACTACTATTTCAAAATACACCCTCTGAGCTGAATTTTTCCCAGCAAGTTTATGAAGCTCAATTCAAAAGCAGATATAACTCTCTTGTTCAAAGAGAGTATATTCCTATGTGCAAGAGCAGGATTTCACCCTTTCCTTTTGAGCCCACAGAAGATTTTCTTACAAAGTAAGGATGAGAAAGAAAAAGCTGAATATGTTTTAAGTCAGTTCTTACATGAAGTTCAGTTTGTTTGTCTCATTGATTGACTATTTTTTTTTAAGATAAACATAAATCAGCTTCACAGGGAAAACTTAAGTAGCTGGGATCAATAAGCAACTGGCCTTGCTCTAGCATACATACTGAGATTCATCATCTAAAATCTTCTTATTTCTTATTTCTGCATTCAAAGATCCCTGGCTACTAGAGTTTTGGGAAAAAAGGTGGCAGATAGGATCTCCTTTGCTCCGGTGCCATAAACAAACCAAAGGGAGAAGCAAAGATGAACCTGTCTCTTTCTTTTGATCAAATGAGAACCAAATATCAGTTCTTTAAAATGTAGGGGACATTTTTAAATGGGAATAGCATGAATTTTCACCCCCTTCTACCCCTGTTTCTTGCCACCAAAAGAAAGAAGTTTAGGAACTTAGAGAGACTGATAACACTTGATCTTCAAACTGTAAATATTTATCAAGGTTCCCAAGCCACCATTCCCTCTTTCTCCTCAAGATATTTCACATCCATTTCTCTATCCTGTTAAATCAACAAATGGCCATTTCCTTGGGCAACAGAGAATGCAAAGACTGCTTCCTACCACAGAAGTGGGGAAGATCAAGAAAAACTCTAAGAATGAGCAAAATGAGAAAAATTGGAAAAAAACATTGTTAAGAATGTAAAAAGAAGCAGAAGATCAAAGATTTCTCACTGTCAAAATGCTGTGTCAGATTTGTGGTGCATTGGTTGTACTCACTGTAGCTGCAAAGTATCGCTCCAATTTCATGAGTCTGAAGGTCCAGAATAACTTTCCTCCATGGATATTGTTCCTTCTTTTACTTTCAAATTTATTTTAAAAGAAAAAGGGTTACATCTGGGGGAGTAGAAAGCAAAATGTATCCATGATATCAGGTCTCACCCACGCAGAGAATAAATGAAACTCAGAACATCTACAAATGCTTTATTTAGTCTAAAATTATATGGATAGATACTTATACTATTATGATTTCTAGACTTTATCCTTTCATATGCATTTAAAATATTCTATTGACATCACAGTATTTTAATGGAGTCCTTTTTGAGTCACAGAAACACTCAGAACGAGGCATAACAACAGTGTTCACCTGCAGTTAGTCATAATGAATCAAGCTCTTTAGCACTGTCTCTCACTTATGCCTTATGATGGAATAACCTTAAAAACTTCTATTTAGAAATAATTCTGCAAGCACACAAATAACACGGAATATGATGCAGGGTGCACTACAATGGAACTCAGTTAATTAGCAATCCTAAAGTTACAAGCAATGATAAGGAGCCCTGTGATCTCCAAAGAAGATGTTTGTACCCTAATGTAGGTATTCTGTGCAGGAGCCAAGTGCCCCTCCCCCCATTTTCCAAGCACTGGAACCTTGTTAGAACTGGTGCAGACCAATACACATCATCTGAGCTTTAAAAATGTGTGACTGTCCAAGAGTCACGTTTTCGATTTCACATTTATTAGTTACAGGTATTACAAGTAATAGCTGCCAATTTTCTTTACAGAACCCAATACAAATCTCAAAAAAACCCCAACAAACCAAGCCCTTTAATATGTTATCAAGTGAAGAATCTGGATTCTTTTCTGGTATGTAAACTCTCCGCCAGACTATTAACAGAAGGGCAAATTCTGAGACCTTCCTTGAAAAATTGCTATTTACTAGAGACAAGAATAAGGGAGATAGACAGCATACTAGTATGATATGTTATCACCAGCAATATATTTGTGCTGATAGAAGTCAAAGCCAATCTTCACCATCTCCACTCAAACACTTTCTAGCAGAGAAGACAGAAAAAGGCTGCTATCCTATCACAAGTTGTTTGCCAACTAAATTTAGAAACACAGTTTGCTACTTAAACTGGGCAAGCTATAGCTGCAGATTGAGGCAAAATAAACACAGAAGCGCATACTACCATTCTATAGCTGGTTTTTGTGAAGAATTACAGGTAGAAGAGCAAGACTGATCTCTAAACTGCACACTGGACATACCACACATCTGTGTACGCACAACACTGAAGTGCTGTTTGTTCGCCTGCTTGAGTAGGTATTTAATGAACATATTTTCCTTTCATATGATCTCTGATTAATTGCTCTGAGTCATATTTAGCCCTAGATTACACTGGCTGTCTTTCACCTAATTCAGTCAGAGCTGCATTTATGCTGAGATTCTGTCCCAGTTGTGGGTGGCTCCAAGAATGCCAGGTTTTTGGTATGTGCCATCAGCCAGCGAGCCCAAGCCAGAGCAGGCAGCAGAGCCACAGGGAGATGAGAAAGCCACCCAAGGAATGTGCTGATGCAGAGCACTCTCCAAGAGTCCTCTCACAGCAAAGGCACCCACAAAGCTGATTCCACAAAGGGAAGATCTCAGAACACATCGTCTCCACAAGGCAGGACCGGGTGAGCAGGGGCACTGAACCACAGCACTGGAGCCAGTGATGCACAGGGACAGCTGAGTCAGAGAGTGCTGGAAACACACCCAGGTGAGAGAGCCCTGAGAACTGAGCCTGCACACACGGAGGGCTTGTCACATCCTTGGAACAACTATTACAAGAAGCCATACAACACCCAATGCACCTTACGAGCATCATGCAAGACCCCAGCACAGAGCTATTATGTTAAAAGAGGCTTAGATGAAGGTATGAGAATGAAACAAAGGCACTTCTGCTCTGTCATAAACAGCAGGTAGATCTCTATTGTGGAAGTAGTGACGCAAGCCGCTGTTTAGGAAGCCTGGCTGCCCTGTGTGACATAACATCTGATTTACCACTCCACATGCTCTCCTTGGGTCTCAGCTGCACCACCATGGGAGCATAAAGATAGCTCTAAGTAGGTTTTAAAAACGTCAGGAGGAAAGGACAGCAGAAGCATCTGTTAAATGCTTTTATTTAATAATATCCTGAAATTGCAAATTATTTGGCAGGACAAAATAAATTGATAAAAACTACTTCATATTATCATTTGAAATACAGCTATTGGACACTCTCATAAAACCACAAGCAGAAATTCACATAGGCATAAACATATTATCTACTCTCATGATTGCTTTGTAGTGCAAATCTATACTAAGCTCTTGTGTTTGCACCTCACAGTGTATTTACATCTGTGGTTTGTCCAGTTTAGTTTTGAGATCAGTCTTGTTTTTACTTACAGGTCTGCTGTGAAAAAGAGCAGAGAATGCATTGTAAAATTCTGTTTATTTTGCCACATGTATAAAAAAGGCCTTTTTTTAATGTAAAGTATACCACATATTTCAAACTGTATCAAGCAAAACAACAGGAGAAAAAAGAACTACGTTGGGTTGTGGTAGGAAACCACAAATACCAAGTTTTTTGCTACAACAGATCAATAGCACAATATCCCCATATTTACATGGCCACCTATTATCATCATCATTTCAGCCACATACTTATCAGGAACCCACAAAAGTAACAGCATTAACCTCCTAAAGCAAATAAAATTATTATTTTTCCATGCCTAATAAAATTCTTCTTTAGTTAAAGAAAGTAAATAGTGGACTGCTAATCCTCTATCAGGTAAACAGTTTATTGATAAAACTACAGTTTAACAAAAACATTTTATTAATAACAAATACTGAAATACAGTGTCCCAAATCCATTCAAAAATTCAACTATTTGTATAAGCCTTACAACCATAAAGGGAGTAGCATAAAAACAACAGCAGATAAATATGATCTGCTCTGAAAATAAGCCACTCCAACATTCAGCAATTGATTTCTGCATGGTTTTAACACCATTTTCCTATCAAAATTAGACAGTTAATCAATACTGAGGTGTTTAAATATGTCCTGAACCTACAAACTTTTCTATAATTCAGTGACTTTGAAAACAGGAGCTGCCCCATTGGGATAGAAAGATTCATAAAGCTCATGTTGTTTCCTTGCAAAAAAACCCACAATGACAACAAAAACAAACAAACATAGCCCCACCCCAAAACAAACCAAAAAAATGCTCCTTTATTAATCTGGACGTCTAAAACTATTTAGATTTTAGGTCCCTATCTAATTTCTCTCCAATTAACTGTTTACAGAATTACAATATAAACTATGACCACTTAGAATGCCAAACACAGGAGAGTTTCTCTTTACAAAATTTCTTAAGGAAACCAAATGGAAAGATGAAGACACTTTGCCTCAAGTGACCAAAACCATCTGCACGTAGACTTCATTTTCCACAAATCCTACCATACTGGTAATTTTATGTGTTTGCAACCTTTTGTTAGGTTGCCCAGTTGGTCAGAACTCTTTAGAATATTCAATGTAGAGAAGGAAAATTCAAATGAAAATATATCTGTCTGAGAAATGTTCTGCTTTAACATAATGATTTAACATAATCATCAATTACATAATTGGTAAAGCTGATGAGGAAAATGAGGAGATCCCTGTGCTGCTGCCCCTGCAGCTCTCACCCCAGCCAGTAGCTGGGACCTCTGATCCCTTATTTTAGAGGTTGCCAGTTCAAATCCTGGCATTTCACCCGAACATACCCTATGTTTTTAACCTATGTCACAACCCACTCTTTTCCATGTTAGTCTTGGCTCTCACAAGCCTTTGGTCAGGAATGATAATATATGGCTGTAGTGACCCAGACAGTAAGAAGGCTATTACTTTAAAACAAAAAATTACTTTCAAGTGAAAATAAAACACTGAATTGATAAAAATTTCTCCCATGAAATACCAAGGTCAGGCCTGATCTAATGCACATATAAGCAAGTGAAAGATGCACACACTGAATGAGTCTTCTCTGAATGTAAAAAATGCTTCAATACAAGGGATACTTTCAACTTCCACTTTTCGAGAATGGATTGCTTTTCTTTTCCCTCTTGATACAGAGCTTTTCAACAAAATGTGGCTGCTGGGCAAACTGGTTGTGCAGGAGTAAACAGCAAACACTGATGCCAAGAGCTGGAACGTGAACTATACAAACAAACTGAAAACTAGATGAACTGTTTGCTTAAAACTGTTTTCATTTTCAATTATAAACTAACATTGTCTAGTTTTAGTAGCACACCTTTGCCAACACAATTCAGTCTCCAGCACTGGTCAATCATACTTCCAACACTCTGCTCATAAGACTCAGTTATTTTTAATGTGATGAAAACAGTATTTGCAGCTAATCTGACCATTACCATGAAGTGAATGAAGAAGTTCATGAAAACATCTGTTTGGATATCCAAGGTACCTGGGACAGAAGCAGCTGTGTAATGACAGTCTCCCCTTTTGATTTAGTATTTCAGCTGCCCTGTAACGCCTGTGATTTTCAATACATTGTTTCAGGTTTAAACAGAGAGAGTACATTCAAAACAGGATTTGGACTGCTTTGACACATGCTAACATGCAGTGGAAAAGATATGAAATAGAAATCTTGTTACAAAAATAAATAATGAATAACGTGGCAGCAAGCATGATCTCATCAAAGTCTTCATCTCAACAGAGCACAGAGGCAAAGACCAGAAGGCTCCTGTGTGACATTGTTATCTAAAGTCCTGATTAGATTTTCACCTCAGAGTTCTCAATTTTGGTAGCAATCATCACAAAGATACTATGGTGACTGGCACTCTATAAATACATCACACAGACAGGTAACAGTACAGAACACAGCTATCAGATAAGAGTGTGAAGCATTTGAAAATTCAACCCTGCCATTAGGTCTGGATAACAGTACTCAATTTTACGGCAGTAGAAATGTGATTACAGATAAAAAGGCAGGATTAGTGCTGTACAAATTCTTCTCCTCTTAAATTTGATCATCATCATTCAATAGCATTACTTAGGTTTTTTAGGGAGTATCAGAATTCAACAAATATATAGGCATGTATTAACTGTAAATTTAATAAAAGCTGCAGCACAAACCACAGGTCACAGTTTGAGTGGCCTCGCTTTGTCAGACACTGCACAAAACTGCAACAAATGAATCACACAACTGAGAGCCTCCTCTCGAGTATCTGCCAAAGAATACAGGCTGTTATTTCCTGTGCTTCTATTTTAGATTATAAATTTGTGATAATTCATTATAAGGTTAGGCTGGACTGGGTACCTCTCTGTGAAGTACAACATGGTGCACTATGGGTGATACTATGGAAATGAGGTCCTTGTCACCCCAGTGGATTTGGTCAATGTTTCCTCACTCCAGAGCCAGAGGTGTAAAGTGGGTCTCTGTGTCCATGGCACACATACCCCCCGGTTGTGACTGCTACAAAATATAACTGTTTTTAAAACCCCACTCACTAGTTATTTCCACACATACCTTAAGTACTCTAAATATCTCTAAGCATTCAATTCAAACTCTTCCTACTATTACTGCACATTATTACAAGCATTTTACTAATATGGTTATAATCCACTGTAATGAAAACATCTAAAAAGTATTTCCAAAATTTAACTTCTACTAACTATATTTTGTATACAACCAATTCTCAACCAACAGATGGTACAATCAGTATAGGAGCTGCATTATCTGAGCAACGGAAAAATTGTACACTGCACAATCCAATCAGTATCACCATCACAGGTGCTCATTCTGAGCACCACAGGTTCTTGCACCGTTGCTGTCTGTGGCATACAGGGGTTTCCTTTCACAGCCAGCTCTTCAGCTACGTCAGAAAACCTCAGGGATGACTGTGCCAGGAAAACAGCATAATGCAAGGTGGGTGATGATACAAATTATAATTTTCATTCTGGTGGACATACTCATTTCACTTCCTCTTTCAGGGACTAGGAATCATATATCCAACTATTTTAGTGCTAGATTGGACACCCAAATATTTTGCGAACTTTTTTGCTCCCTAGCAGTAGTTGCCTACATAGTCCTGAGGTTTTGAGATATCCAAGGAAGATGCTGGCTGTTCTGGAAAAGAAGAAGTTCAGCACACTTGCCAGATGTGCCAGAAGATCAGTGGAAAATACTGACGATAAAATGTCATTTACTGAGTTGATATTGCAACAGAAAGTTCTCAATCCCCTGCCTAAATTGTCTCCAGCAAGACCTGTATTTGTGTCTCTGCTACACATCTCTACTTTCTGGGAGCTCCCTGGTGCTTTGTGGCCCTCTCCCATCAGCTGGGACCTCTGTCCTGGTCAGGATGTGGATACACACATGGCCACAGCACACAGCAGCTGAGACTGCCCCATCTGCACCAGAGCACAGCCCAGATGTAAACGAGCATATTTGCAGGGCAGCTGATGAGTGAGCATGGAGCTTTCTATCTTAGCCACATACATGCACCCATTGTCTCTCACCATCTGCTGCAGGAGAGGAAAACCTATGCATATAGAGCCACACTAAATTTGCAAGAAGAGTAGTTTTAAATCATTTGCATAACTGTAATCCACTTTTTCCCAACAACACACACTAATAGGAATGACTTAGAGCCCCAGTTTAGCTGCTACTAAACTACTGCTGTCTTTGCTTTACCTCTGGAAGAACAAGATAAACTTCCTGAGCTTCCTTTGTAAAATGAAAAATATTTCAGCCAAAAACATCAAGCTCTGACAATCTTGTGTGTATGGTAGTGCCTAAATTAAGGTATGTATGTTTGAAATTTGTATCCTTCAAGGACAATCTGTGTAGTAGAGATAAACACTATAAAATGTAGGCAGATAAATAATGAAGTAAGGATTCTGGAATTGAATATGATAACTCAAACAGTGAGCTGTATGTATTTAGGTTTTGGAGTTTTCACTTTTTCCAAGTGGCATTATAAGAATTACAGTTCCTTTAAAAAAAAAAAAAAGTATATGCCAGGATGAATACTAGTTCCCTAAATATTTTTAGTACAAGACATATAATTTACTCAATAAGTGAAAAAGTTTGTTTAGAAAAAGCTACTCAACCGTAGTGAATGTCCAAAATCATTCTCCATCTGCAGAACCATAAAAGGGCTCAAAACAGAAGCAGAATGTTTTACAACAGCTGGTCTCTTTCAACTTTCTGTAATTTTTATAGCTCCTTTTTGGTGAATTTTTTTTTTAGTATACTGCAGCAGGATTCTTCTAGAAGCAGGCAAACCATGATTTCACTTGTGCAATTCCATGAAGCAGAAGTGAATCGCTGTTATCCCGAACCACCACCAGCCAGACACATGCAGGGTCAAGTTATGTACTCTCACATCAGGACTGAAAACTTATCAAATATGGCCCTGATCCAGCAAAGCACTTAAGCACATGCTTTACTTTAAACATGTAAGTAATCCTATCAGAGTAAATGAGATTCAGCATAAACCATTGGACTGAATCTCAGAATACCGTGGCTGTGGCCCTGATTATGTCAGTGACCGACTGTGCAACCTTGGAGAAATCACTGCACTTGTGTGTCTGTATTTCCTCTTTTGCCCTCTACACGTGCAAGCCATGTTGCCACCATCTCAACAAAACTAATCCAAATTAATCTTCCAGAAACTGCTGTACTACCAACGATGGCAGGGATGCTGATGTACATTTATGTACATGTCCATTTTCAAATGCCTGTCATGTACTCAACACTAACCCTCCTCCAAAAAACCCCAAGAGGACACCCCTTACCCTTAGGTCTTCCTATCCAGTATCGACCACCAATTTGAAAAGCATGACATTGTACTTACAAAGCAGCTGGGATGGAATCCAACTGAAGGGTACCTGCGGGTCAGGGCCAGCACAGCTCCTCAGCATGCCTGGTTCCAAATCCAGGATTCAGGATGCAGCTCCCCTCCCACCTCTGACCCTTCCTCACAGGGCACCCTGAGATCCCAAGTCCTGTCTGGGGGTTCACGGGTCAGTCTGCCACATTCCTGCCAGTGTTGTACCCTCTGAAGGAAAAAAACCTGCAGTCCTGGGAACTCCTGTTTAAAGCACACAGGTGGAAGACAGCATTGTCTCACAGGGTGCAATGTATTTGCACTAAAAGGCTTTATATTTGATATTTTTAGACACTATGATGCAAGATACAATTTTCCACATGCAGGCCATACAACATGCACCATCAACTCTATGTCTTAATGATCCTGAGAATATTTTCACATAAATAATTATGTTTTTGCACATATATACAACCATGCTGTCTGTTTACTCTTGCCATCACGCTGCTTCCCAGCAGTTCTCTCAGGCAATGTCACTGTCACAAGGAGAATGTGGATTCAGCTTCTAACAATGAAGCAGGCATGGATGAGTGAGCAGGATACTCAAATGAGTTTCAGAAAGACTTGAGGTGAAATACTGTCCCTAGTGAAATCAATAACAGTTCTCCCATTTACTTCAGCAGAGTAAATATTTCAGCCCTTTTTTTTTTGGTGCCTTCTGGTCATCTCAGTACCTAACAGAACAATCATTTATTTTCCTTAGAAACACAGGGAAAAGGACAGAAGACAAGGAAAGCAAGGCAGGGAGGCAAGATTTCAAAACAGATGTGCTCTTTTTATCAGAATAATTTAAAAACCCCCAAACTTACAATTATTCCTATAGCTACAGATTATAAACAACACAGAAAATGAGATTAGATTAACATAGTTAAGACCATCCTTTCTAGGAACTCATTCACAAATTCTTCTTCTGTCCTTGAAACACCTGTACACCACGTTGCTGTTTTCCCAGCTGAGCCAATGAAGAGCTCACAGCAACAGCAACACAATTCTGCATCTGTCAGCCTGCTCCGGATGAGGCCTTTTGCATACAAAGATATCTATTATAAGACACAAGCATCATGAGCTGTACTCTGTTAATTAAAATATTTTCTGCTGCAGACTGGAAGCCTGGCCTACGAGGTACTTGCCAAAATTATGTTCAGGAGTACAGAGACTGAAATGTGTTCCTGAATAGGTAAAAAGTTAGTTAGTTTCTACTTTTTCTGAATGCGTACTCTGTTCTCATTGTACAACAGTGGGAAATACAGTCAAAAGGTGATATATAACTGTGCACTAGCAGCAAGTTAATGGACACAAGAAACTATCGGTTTTCAGACGATATTAAAAATTTTGGACGTACAAATAACAATTTAGAAAGAGCCTATAGAGTAACCTGCACCTGAGCCTGAGCCTGAATAGATCCATGCCGTGCATTACACAGGAAAGCCACGGAACAAGTGAAATTTACAGTAAACATGCTGGCTACCAGCAAGTGCCGCAAGTTTCCTAAATTAGCCGGCATATCAGCCAACAGCGGACATTCACTATGCATTTTAGAGCGCTCGGAGTCCTTATCAGCCCTCAAAGTTCGGGCTGACACTTCATCTTTAATTCACGCCCCTGTGTGCTCCTCCACCCGCGCCTAACAAAGCCGCACGCCGCCAGCCCCGCGCGGGGCGCATGCGCGGGGCCGGGCCGTGAGCGCCCCGCCGGCACCGCCACTCCGCGGCCAGCTGGACACGGGGCGGACACCGCGCCCCGCCTGCCAAACTTCAGCATCCAGCGGCTCGGATGGACACCAGCCTGAAGAGCGACACGGGAGTCCTCCCACGACATCTACTCAGATGCGATTTCTCTAGGAGAAAGTTTTCTCCAGCTACTGAATCTATTTGAACCCGTGTTACTTCTCTCTCGGAAAGTGAGCTTTGTGTTTCAGGAAAGTTTATCTCTTCATTTGGAAAGGATTTTTTAAAAAAACAG
The DNA here is from genome assembly GCA_013398115.1 of Falcunculus frontatus. Taxonomy (NCBI): domain Eukaryota; kingdom Metazoa; phylum Chordata; class Aves; order Passeriformes; genus Falcunculus; species Falcunculus frontatus. The sequence goes on from VZRV01007534.1 coordinate 1,239,232, forward strand.
GATTTAACATAAGTTTACGCTTTATGCAGCACCCTTCTTGTCCCCAGCATCTCATACAGTGCTTCACAAAAGGCCCCAGAGGCTGGACAAACATAGCACCAGGAAAAACACAGTGTGAAAGGGATCTTTATGTACATGTGTGACGGCCCAGTGCTAATAGCTCAATGTGCTATTGACACATCACAGTGCAAACAGCTAAGTCTTTTTCAAAATAGCATGAGTCACAGTGTCATTCTCAACTTTGCCTTTCCCAGATTTGGGTAATTTGTGAAACAAATCATCCCCGTGTTATTAAAACATATTTCTGTAAATGAAGGTAAGACACTGGGAAATTACTATTGCTTCTGACTGTAACGTTTACTCCAAACGCTGCACATGCCGCAAAGGTGTGAATAGACAGAAGTGGTACTGCAACTTCTCTGACAGCCCTCGCCAAAGCAGAGCGTTGGTTACCTTCCTGTACCAGCAGCTGATGTACTTTTAGATAATCCTCCCGTTCGGATAATCCTCTAGTTAGGAACTGGCCACAACAGAGCCGCACTGAGCCGAGAGAACAGAGCAGAGGGAGGCTCTGTCCTCTCCTCGAAGGGCCGTCCGAGCCCACCGGGCTCGGCCCGACGCTCCGGGAGCCGCCGCGGCTCCCGCCCGGGGAAAAGTTCGGCGAGTTGCGACCCCGCCGCGAAGGCTGCGCGCTCGGGATGCGCCTTTGTTCGCCGGCCATGGGGAGCAGGATCGCGCCCCGAGCTCTTCCCGGTTTCTGCCGCTCGCACCCCTCTGAACCGCCCGAGCAACGGCCCGAGAGCGGGTTCCCCAGGGCGAGCCCCGCCGCGGCAGCGGCAGGAGGAGATGTCCGGCCCCGTCGACCACAACTTTCCGGAGCCGGGCATCCCCCGGCCCCGCGGAGCGCGGCGGGCGCACCCCTCCCTGGGCTCCGCGCATCCCCCAGCCCCGAGCCTCCCCGCCCCGACGGAGCCCCATCTCCGGTCCGCGGGGAACCAGCCCGGGCAGCAGCACGAGGAATTAACACCCGCGAGAATAATCACCTTGTTGTAGTTGTAGTAACCCAAACACTGGGCAAAGTCCAGGTTGGAGGGGTCTCCGGGGAGCGCGCTGCCCGCCGCAGCCGGGTAAAATCTTACATCCATGCTGGAGGTTTGGTCCAAGAAGTGCACTTGGAGAGACCGCCGGGAGGTTTAATAGATCCACCTTCAAGTGCCTTCCCCGGGGTAGGGGCACGGGCAAACCGCCGAAGGAGCGGAGCTGCGGGGCGCCGAGCCTGCCCGAGAGCGGGGACGAGCGAGGGCCGGGGGGCGGCGGGGACAGCGGGGTAAGAGGAGGCGGAAAAGTGCAGGTAAACAAGGAGGAGAAAAGAGGAGGATGAGAGGAGAGGTGGGCAGCGGACCCCAGGTGGGTGCCCGTCCACCTCGGCGGGAGGAGGGGAGGGGAGGGAAGGAGGGAGGGCAGGGGAGCGGGAAGGAGGGAGGGAGGGAAGGAGGGAGGGCTGTTGTTTTTTAAAAGCTCAGTGCCAAG
>VZRV01007534.1:1241163-1414314 GCA_013398115.1 Falcunculus frontatus
TTTTTTGGGTAATGCACTTTATCGATTCACACCGCTGCCTTGCTGCGTCAGATTGGTAGCAGAAGAAACGTGATTTTTCTAAGGTGCTGTCAAGAGCAGGACTTTAAACCAGAGTAGCCTGCCTCACTCACAGAAACCTCGTCACACTCTCAAAGTCTCCGGGTGATGAGTCAAAGCAACCTGCTAATAACCCAAATTTGTTTAGTCAGTCATAGGTACAATCCAGCTGTATCTACTCCCTTGCACGGAGCTTTGCTGACCCAAAAATCTGCTCCAGAACTTTTGGAGAAAACACTAAAACACTGCAAGGCCACGTAACCTTGTGACTTGAGTCGTGCAGACAAGGTGCAAGGAGGAAGGATGAAAACACGCCCTGGACTCACGGCTTCCATGACAGGGAGAGAATTGTCTTTTGGGTCTAGGGAGGATTCCCAGGCAGTTCTTGTACAGCTGAAAGTATGCTCCAGATAGAGTTTCCTTCATTTGGATGCAAAATAGCAATGATAACACAGGTATACAGATTTAACTGTATAACAGCAGCAAGACCTCTGAAGGACAGACATCCTGGGCCCATGCTCAGTCCCACTTCTGACTGATGCCTGCCTCAGGAGCTTAGTGCCTCGTACTTCATCTCCAGGCAGGATTCTGCACCATCTAAAAACATCGGGAGCAAACTGTAAAACAGTCAATAGCTACATCATGTAGAAAGGAACATCTTCCCAACTCCATTCCTAGAAATCTTATGTTCAGTATTTGCGGTGGCACAAGTAGCTGCTGGTTGCATAGGACATGCCAGATCACCCTTATTCAGGACATTGATTCTGAAGTATCACACTTTGAGCCGAAGCACTCTAGCATGGTATTTTGCACTAACAGCAGAATTAAGCATAGCACAGACACACTTTTGTATTTCCACAGAGTATTCAGAATCTGACTTTCTAGAAAAATGTATGAATTGGTAAATGCCTCAATAGCAAAGACAACAGGCATACTCTGTCAAGTACCTAATCCAATCTGATATTCATTGTGGCAACCATTTTTAACCAAAGGGATAACACTGCAAAATGTACTCCGTTGCCAGAAGAGAAATGGTTAAGGAACATACAGCACAGAGTATTCACACAGGCACACCCCGTATCTGTGGCAAAAAGTTACTTACGCTCCTCAGAGAAACAAATTGTTCAGAAAAAAGACGATGCAACTGTTTAGAATGCAACACTGGATTAGAGCATTTCTCCAACACGGTGATGGAAAAGTGGTAGTGTACAGGCACACCAAACACCTTTCAGTTGGGGCTAATAAAGTAATACTATCTTTGCTTTATTCTTTGGTGAGAAACATTTCCATAAACCCAAGTGTATGTGTTAGATTAAGCAGATTCTCAGGTATAGGAACAGATCGTTGGCCTCAAGTTCTGGAGTGTTCTGCTGTATGAACACAGCTATTTCCCAGTGCCTAACTCTGGGTCTCTACACTTTTAATGAAATCTGAAAGCATGTTTCCACTGAATTCAGAGGAAAACTACATCAGTGAGGAATGAACAGCAAATGATTCCAAGCTTGGCTTTGGTCCTGTTCCGCACTGCAAGCAGGCAGGGAAAGGCTGCAGACCTGTGTGATCTATGGCCCTGGGCAGTGCATGGCCTACTCTGGCTGGGCACAGCTCCTGCCTGGCAGCACAGCCCAGCTCACCTCTCCTGTCCCCCTGCTTGAGCAGTGGCCTCTGCTCCGGGGCTGGGAACAGGAGGCAGCAGGTGGGAGGAACTCCAGGTGCTCCAGGGGACCGGCAGCTACTGCCACTGGGTTGGGAGACATGGGTTCAGGAGATGAGCAAATAATGGTGATGTAAATAGTGATGATTTTAAGTATTCTGCTGTTTCCAACACAGTTCTTTCTGAAAGTAAGAGTACAGGCACAACAGTAATACCTCAAAATACTCCAATTTGACATCATTGGCTCAGAAAGTTAAAATTGAAACAGACCAAGTCAGCATTAAAAAAGTAATTACATTCAAACTAGGCAAAACCCCACAAGGTATTATTTGGTGAAAAGTTTTGAAATACTGTCTGTTTATACTATCACAGAACTAAAAGAGAACTTTGATATTTCCAACAAAAAAAAAATTCAATTCTTGGCTATAATCTACCTTTGTCACCTCTACCTAGTGCCTAAAGTAAGTCTTTTGGCAGGACTAGTACGACTGCAGTGAAATTAATAAGTTATCTAAAATGATTTAAAGATAAACAGAAGAGAAATTAGGATATATATGCTGATTTATTTTTCTTTTTAAATAAAATATGGTTTATGTGATATTGTACCAGAGAGAATTTTACAAACTAAAGAATTAGGCAAGTGTGTGTTTTTCTTTCTCAACACCTCTTCAATACAGTTTATTAAATAAGTAATCTTGAGTAATCTCTGCTATACTTTCAGGCCATATACATGAAGTCATGATGTGTTTGTTATTACAATGTATTTATCTCAGGAGTACCTTAAAGATGGAAAATGAGCCAAAGTATTTATAACCTTCTGCACATGATGCTTGAAAGGAGTCCAACAAATTCTTCTCTCGAGCCATTCTCTTTAAAGTCCTTCAGTAAAACTATGGCTTTGAAATTCTACTTTTAATTTTTTTTTCTTTCAGAGTAGATGGAAGTATGAAGTATTTGCAGTTTTGAGTAAGTATTCTCTTTTTTCCTGCTGGTTTAATAAAAGCAAGTATCTATCTACAGTAAGTGGAGTACTCCAGTAATTTCCCTGGTCCTGGGTAGCCTCAGTTTCAAAGAAACTTTTTGAAAAGCCTTGTTTCATAAAGGTTTGAATGTATGCCTACTGATGCCAACGATTATGATTCAGGCAGCAACACACAAATGGTGACTCTGTTCCATCTTCAGCTATACTTTCTTCTGACTCATCATCACAATTCAATTTTAAAAGCCATTAAGAACACTCAAACTGCTTTTCTGATGTAAGAACAGAAATTGTATTGAGTGAATCAGTCATATACAAACTTGAAAGTGTGCCTGCACAAATTCTCACTGCTGCCCAGAAACCTTTCAGCTTGCACAGGTAAATATGAATGTTCCAAGCCTGGCTGATTCCCACACAAGCCTTGCAACTCTTACTTTTTTTTTTTCTTTTCTTTTTCTTTTCTTTTTTTTTTCTTTTTTTTCACCAGGCCAAACTTTGTATCCTTACAGCCTTTGCAAACCCTGTGTCAGAGTTCAGTAACATGGAAATAGTATCTGAGGCTCAGTAACAAAGGCACTGGAAGATTTACTCCAACAAATCGCAGGGTCAGGAAGGAACCTCAGAGATAAGAGCAAACAGACCAGATCTCTTAACACCCAAATTCTCAGGTAGGCAGCCAAGTCCTCCACAAGCACCACACCTCAGCAACCCCTCTGGCTCTGGCCACAGAGTTCCCTCCTGCTGGCAAAGACAGCAAGCATGGGAGGGGCAGGAAAGTGAGGGAGAAGGGATGGAACGAACCGAGGCTGGACTGAAACTCTCTGCTCCGGGTTTAAAATGCAGAGTCAACATTAAAAAGACCTGTGTTCACTTCCACAATGCAGCGTCCATGTCTATTGCCCCAGCCCTCTCCACAGGTTTAAGGGAAGGTAGTTAGATTTACTCTGGGCAGTGCGTGGGAGAAACACCCGAATTCTCAAGAGTTCTCAGTTTTTACCCACAAACTTTAGAACACTCAAGTAGTATAAGGTACTTGGCAAATTTTAAAATACCCAGATGAAGCAAGGCACTTTGCAAACTTTAACTCGTCAAACTCTAACCTATCTGGACACAACAAGGCACTTCCTGGAATTTTTTGGTGCAGCTTTGAGAAGAGGAAGGTAGAAGAATGAGGGAGAAAGAGAAAGAAAAGGGAGAGAGAAAGGTGAATATTCATCATCCTAGGACCCACTATTCCTCCAGTCTCCTACACTGTCTTTTGGCTTCTGTAAGAACTGAGAGGAACAAGAGGAAAGGGAGGAATACAACATCTCTGCTGTCATCTCTTAAGACTGTCTTAGCCCCTTCCCCCCAGAGCACATGTGGAGGATGGAAAGACACAAAACGAAAAGGGTGGAATACAGAAGGAGAAAAGAAAGAGCACCAAGCAGGTCTGGTTTAGAAAAGAGTCTAAAGCCTCCTTAAATCAATAGAAAGTCCCTTTAATTGATTGCAATGGGCTTTGAATTAGACCTATATTCTACTTATCAAGTAGAGCTGCTGAGAATCAATAATATTTTGACTTATCTTTCAAAGCAACAACTACACTAGTAACTTCTGGCTAAGAAAAAGTACAATTAATAGCATATTAATTCATTAGAGTTTATCTCACTGAAGTCCCCTTCTCATCAGGTGGTAGAGTCAGATGGCATTCAGAAGTGATCACACATGCATGAATATCCTATGTAAGTGAGGCCATAAAGAAAATACTTTTGTTCTTAACATTAAATCAGATCAAATATTCATTGATATCTACAATTCTTAGCAAGTATCTCAAGCAGAGATCAATAAGCACTTATTAGTCACTGACTACGTTTCCTGCAGTAAAGGAGGGAATTTCAGCCAACAGATCAGAGAAGTCAAACAATTGGGGGAGCTGGAGTTTAGTGCTTGCCTGCCAGATGATCGTTTACCTTCTCACTGTCTCTGTCACCACAACTACAGAACTACAGATCAAATGATTATTTAGAAACTATAGTCATTCCTTTAAAATACAAACCATTATTTCAAAAGACAGGTATGGATTTTTGCAAGGGAAAAAAATCACAACTGCAGGTTTTTGGTTTCTGAAAATTCTTTCAGGCCCAAGTCAGGAAATGCATTACTTTGTGAAACTGGGAACAAAATAAAATTATTAAACTTTTCAAACATTTACATGTGCTTCTCTGATGTTTCTGTGGATTGCTGAAGTCTCTTACTTTACCAGAAGTATTTTACCACCTCAAATCACATACAATATTTCAAACCACATTCTACTAGAAAAACAGATATTTGAGTTGTTTAGAGAGCAGAGACAACCATTACTACTGGTGAACTATGTTACAGCAAAAAGATTTCTGCCGCTTTAAAGCAAGTATTCTGTAACCTTCCAAAATAACCTGTGTGTAATGGACAATATAAGATTACTTTTTGGCAGAGGGAATATCCTGTTGCTATTGACAGCACTGTTACAGTATCCTCACATACTAGTACACAGTTATTGTGAGATAAAGACCACGTTGAAAAACAAACTGATTGCAGCACTGAAAACAGTAAAGGAACTGTCCAGTAATATAAAAATCGACTTCTTTAGGAGAACAATGACTGGAACAGTGTCACTTCTAGATTAGCATTAAAGAATAGAAGCTTTAACTGAAACTAAGAAATTAATGCAGTGTAGTCTTTTTTTCCAGAGTTGCCATTTTAAAGCAAGACAGGAAAACTTGGTTAGAGATGGTGCTGTATACAGTTTTATATATATACATATATACATACATACATATATATATAAATATATATAAATAAAATTACGTGTGTATATATTTTTATATATATATAAATATAATTTATATCATCTGTTGATGTAAAGCTGTGTGGTATGTGTCTCTTTTTCTCCTCCAGCCCACTTCACATTCATAAATTTGTTGAATTTAAACTGCTGGAACTATTATGAGGAGGAAAAAAGCTAAGGGCATCTACTTTTTACAGGGAATTTACAAGGACACTGTCTACAGAAAGAAAAATATGTTCATCATGAGCAATCAAAATTCTTCTTTAAATTTCTTTGTTAGTCTAGAGGAATGTGTTAGGCAGAAACTTTCATTTTACAGTAGAACCAAATCTAATTACTGAAAGTATTATTTTAATGAAATGTCTTCGTGAGATATACTGAAGAGTTTCTCCAGGTGAGAAAGGTTACATTTAATCCTTGTATCTGCAACAGATTCACTCATGCATGTTTTTCAGTTTTAATTTCATCCAGTGTTCTTTTAGGCAATGGTTTGAAATATACACATGTGACCTCTGGTATATTTCAGGTGCACACATTATAAAAGCACCTAAATATAAAGCACCTAAAGAAGGATGTGGGGATGTTTCTCGAGCGATCAAGGAAATGTCTTCCTGAGATTTTGTGAGTTTAATTCAACAATCCTGTATTTCCCCAATGCAAAGGCACACTCACCCTTGAGAGCTGTGTGGTACCCTGGGGGGAAGGTGGGCAGCAGTGCCCTGGCTTTCCTCAGAGCTGGGGAGGTGGCTCTGTCCAGCCTCAGTGACCACAACGCACATCCTTTGTTGGTGGCTGGGGAAGGGATGGGCTTTTGGTCACCTCTTGGAAGCCGATGAAGGACTTGATGAGACACTGCCAAGATATAAGGTAAAAGCAATGTATAGCTTCACAGTCATGCCTTAAAACCAAAAGTAATCATTTAAAAATGCTGCTGCCATCATGCCCCTTTCAAATGTTACAGTGACTAACCATGGCATTAATATCACACCATCTACTACCACAGGTTATAACATAAAATAATTAGTGACCAATGTTAGAGAATGTGAAGACATTAAAAAAGAAATAATAGGGCTGCAGACATACAGCTTTATTTGAATAGATCAGATCCATACAATAACTGGGAGTAGTCTTCCAAAGGACCCATTAGTTATCCTTTAGGTCTTCTAATTAATGATGTAGTCTTCTGAGAGCATATTAATAACTCTGATATTAATAGCAGCATAATTCTATCTGAGGATTAAAAAAATGAAGCACTATTTTATAAGTACTTGTAAAATAGAGTTTTAGACCTAGTAATAGACACATACATAAATTCATCAGATTGAAAATTGAGAAACAGATTTCTGAAGGTGTGATTAGGGAAGGCAATAACATCTCTAAAATGAACTGCTATACTTTCATTCAGGAATTATGTTCAGTTATAGAGTTGAGCTTTTTTTTTTTTTTGATGCCTCAGTGGAGTGGGTTTTCAATGTTGAAAAGCTAGACAGATTCCAGTTCTCAAGACTATTTCCTGAAGCTCATGAACAATATGTGCCAAGCTGTTCTTAAAGAATCAGTCCCCATTTCCATGAATGGCTAATATTTAATAAAACATCTGATCACAAAACCAAATCTAAAAAAAAATCAGTAGTAAAATAACACTCTGACTTGCTACTAAATGCAATGTTCTTTGATATAAGTCTATTTCAACTTCATTTATTCCAGGGTTCTACAGCAGTCAAAATAATCAGTGCAGAATTTTCCGTGTGATTTACACATTGCTTTTTAAAATGAATTGTCTGAAACAAAAAATGCTTTTTTCTGCTGCCTGGTTTGTTTTCTAAAACATATTCTCTTTCTTTTAAAGTGAGAGAACGACCTCTGCTTCAGGAACAATTTTCTGAGACAGTGTGTTTATCAAATGGCTTCTCTGCTTTCATGAAAACAATTTATTTTCACTGAACTCCTCAAGATAAGCATTGAAGTCAGGAAGAATGTACAATGGCATTTATAATTACATTCAAGAAACAAATATTTTGCTAAAGAAAGGGTTTGGATTTTTATCGGTTTTAGAGATATAAAATATTTTCTTTCTTCCAACATACCATTTAACGATATTTTCTCCCTGAAATTACAAAGTGTGTTTTCATATGCATGGAAGGAAAAGCCCAGGACAGTAATCTTCTCATAGAAAGGCTACAGTATGCATCCTAAACAATGAAAGTTGTAGCATAATCCTTACAACTGAATTGCCTTCCCTGCCCCACTCTTCAGAAATAATCTGCAGAAAAGGGCGATCTAAGCGGCAGGATACATGCCCCTCGCAGAGCCTCCTCCAAACAACCCCTCTATGCCCAATCTTAGGCTAAACAGTTGGCTCTTGGGATGGCACATCCATCTCTCCAGCTTTCCTCCCACATTTTCCCCTTGCTCAGAGACAGTTTCTTAAACTCCGAAGCTCGGTGCAGAGCCTATGGACACAGGGCATGGTGCTTCCCATTCTCTGGGGAAGTAGAAGACCTTGCTAAGAAATCTCTCTCTCTTTTCCTCATGGATTCAGCCCTGGACCTGTTCTCAACCACCAACAACAGAAGCTCAGTCGTGCCAGACAATTACTGCTTCCTGCTATGTTCTGAGCTACCCCTAAAATCAAGGTAGTTCGCAGTGTATCTCATCTTTCAGAACAAAGCAGCCACAGATTCAGCCATACAGTGCCTGTATTTTGAAATGCAAATTCAATAACTACCTATGCAAAAGCTGCCCATGAATATATTTAGGAGTTCCATTTGGGCTGCCTGGAAACGTGGGGTTTACAGGATTCAAAAGACGTACTGCTATCACTCCAATGAATGCCCTTTAATTTGTGGGAATTCATTTTAGAATAAAAAAATTTAAGATCTGGTTTATTTCTTGTCAGTCAAACATCCTAGCTTTTCATTATCCCATTTTTTTTCAGTGCATGTAGGTAGTTCTCATCATAAAGATTCCCTGATAAAGTTCTCCTCCAGAGACATACTCTTTTTGTAGGCTCAGCTAGTGAAGAAATATCATTCATTTGTAATACTCAAAGAGAAGTTGAAAAAAAATCAAAAGCAGCTGAAAAGAGATTGTATTTCACTAATATACACCAAGGCTTTATTTAAAATATACAGTGTCAAATTTGATCAAATATCAACCCACCATTCAGAGTGAAATAATCTCTTTTAATTTGCATGTATCTGTGTGTGCCAAAGAGAAGTGTGTTTGCTTTCAAGCAGGTGCACATCCTGCTATGACTAGATCTCTAACTCATCAAATTGCTTTACCAATGTGGGACATGCCCTTTTTCTGGAACAGCTTCAAGCATTTTCCCCAGCATTTCAGCCACCTGTTTACTGAGTTCATACTCCAAAGGAGATGCATGCAATTAGAAACGAGGAAATGAAAATAAATGACCTTGTTTGTTATAAATAACAAAGAGACTCAGCAAAATTAATGCAGTGAAGCCTGACCTTCTGACCTGAAAGAAAGAATCACCTCATTCCTTTGTAGCAGGCTCACAATGCTTCAGCACCAGGCATTGTTATGCAGCTTTGCCTCTTTTGATGGATCTTAAAGGAGTATATTCTAAATATTAAATGTTTTACAAGTTAGATTAGGAAATTTGCATTAAAAAGAATGTTGAAACAAAGTCAAGAGAGCAGTGATAAAGATTATCACTGCTTTATTTAGGGATTCCAGGTAAGCTGTGTGTATGGCTGTTAACTATAGTACACTTTTTCAATTGAAAAATAAATATGGCATTCCAGGTGCTAAAAAGCCATGAAATGTCTCCTTCGGTGTTCGGTGAATTGATGAGGGAGAAAGTTTTTAATTAGCCAACTCCAGGAAAAGGAAACATTTTTCTTTTTTTAATTGTTTGTGCTATGATGGTCTGACTTTTGAAAAAAAAAAAGCAAAGTACTTCCACAGCTACTGCCAAAAACATATGATTTTTTTCCTCATCCTCTAATTAGGCAAGTAGAAATGCCTTCTTTTGTATGAAGCTTACGGAATAATGTTTCTGTGGGTTACATTTTCACTTTTAATTGATTCATGTCAGTCTGGAGCAGTGTCCAGCTGCAACAGAGGGCAAGGTGTTAGAAATTTGTTTCCCTGCTTGTCTTTGGAGAAAATGAGAACACAGCGTTGTTTTCATGGCAGTCCTCACAAAAAGAGCAGTGTGTAATTACAGTGCTGGTTCCCATCTTGTCAGTCTCCCAAACAAGTCTGTTATTAATGAAGCAGCTCGGAACCGTTGCAGAAATGAAAGGAAAATGCGTTTGTATCTCACTGAAAGCAGTTCCCACAACAGGTATTGTTTGATAAAGATATTTCCAAAACTTGTTTTGTGGGTTTTCTTTCCTTTCTCTCACTTTCAATGACATCCATCCAGCTGCTGAGGTACCACAACACCCTTCACAGCAATCACAGCCTCAGCTTTGCAAGTTTCTCTTCCACCCAGAGCGCATTGATGGGAGTGGGGATGGGGCAGCTCTACCTGCAGTGCCCAGGGTGACAGGCACAGCCCAGGGACACAGCCAGCCACCAGTGCAGGGGGCACAGGAGGGATGGCAGTCACGGAGAGGCACTGGGAAATCCGTCTCATACGCAGGAGTCAGCTCCTGGGCCAGAGCAGCAGTTGGAGCAGCAAAAGCCACCTCATGCAGGACCATGATCAGGATCAGGAGCATGAGGGTGCAGTGGCTCTTCTCCTCCCCACCCTCTCATCCTTCTTCCACCATCCTGCATCCAGTGGAACCACTCCACCCCCTTAAGTTCTTGGCATGACTCACTCCTGCTCTCAAACTTTTACAGCAGAAGAGTGACCTGAATGAATAATTTCCAGCAGAAAAAGAGCTGATCAACACAGTCTCTCCTTCTGCTCATGTTGTCTCATGAACAGCTTGTGCTTTTGTCCAAATGTGTGTATCATTAAAAACTAAATACTCCACATGGCTGAAGGTAGGGATATGTTGAAGTGTTTGATTGAATCAGAGACCTTCGGGGTATTATCTTCTCAATCAATCTGCATTTGTCCGCACAGATTGAAACCAGAGCACTCACGTGTCTAAACACTGAGCTGTGAGGCCCTGTATGACAAGCCCCATCTGAGAAAACCTGCATGACAAACACGTTCTGAGAACTGAGCCCAACCAGAAGAAATTCTGCGTTTGTGGAGCCTGAAGTCACAGTCTCTGTCCTGCTCTGGGACTCCACGTGTGGGCCACCACATACCCATACTGGAGAGAGGGGCTGTGCATCTGTGCTGATCCACCACTGCATGATGTGCAAGGGTTGGAAAAGGGAGAGCAGAGCTGGGGATCCATCAACGGGTCTCATGCTCTAAGCATGAGACCTTATTTTTCTAAAAATTGTGGGTATTTATGTGAATATCTATCATGAAACACATAGACTGGGTTTATCTTGTTGGCACTTGGTGACTTCAGCAACCAGTGTGTAGTTCCTTTTCTTTGTGAGGGATAAGTGGAATTAACTGATCACCTTCTGCAAAATCTCATTTTTATCCATTCACAATAAATTTTAGATTAATATTATTCAACAAGTAACTTGAAATTCACTTGTTTAATATTTGTCCTAAAATTCACTCAATGAAGGACTTGTGGTAATTCAGCTTTAAAAGCCTATCATTGTAAGCAAAGCAAATTCAGGGCTCTCAGGAAAAGTCTATTAACTCCCCCACTTTTCCTTTATTACAACCTCAATATATGATATCTTAAATGAGTAAAATAGTATTGCACATATTTGGTTGTTATGTATTTGTTCAATACAAAGCTCCCAGACTCCTGTGAGCTGCCTGAAGAATCACTGAGTGAAAATACTAAAAAAATTGGAATTAACAGTTTTCCTCTTTTTTTCTTATTTGTATTTAAATAATTATAAGAAAGGACACAGAAGGAAGGCACACAGTGCTATTCTTTAACAATGGACTGAGATCCCAGCAGCTCCACAGCAGTTACTGTAGGTAGCTAGTGACTTCCACAAACTCTGTCCTAAACTCAGGATGTGTGTGTGATACAGAGAGGAGCCACACTGCCTGCAACATCCAAGGCTGTGCATCTGTCCAGCAAGCTTTGCTAGGCTTTGCTTAACCACACTGTGGTCCAGGTTCCCAGAGTGTTATAAAAACTGTACTCTCTGCTTTAGGCTAAGGAGAGCGATTTGAGTGTCCCTGATGACAATGGCCCAGGACAAAGCCCATTTCACTCATTTTCAGGCCGTATGGATCTCAAATGTTAAAGGTTGTCATTTTCAGCACCACCTTGGTATTATTTGCAGACAGGAGAAGATTAGTATTAGTCCAGCTAATTTCCAAATTTCCACCACTAGTGGAAAACTTGTTTGGGCTATTTAGAGACAGCAGGCAGCAGAACCGAGCAAAATAATCTTCTATGTCACATGAGCAGTGCGATCTTCTGGCTCAGCAGTTCTAGTCCCTTTTGGACCAGTCTCTGCTTTAGCATGTGGTTTATAAGCAAGCTTCAGCTAAGACAACTGAATATATGCATTTTTTCCCTTTCTCTGCAATCTCCCCAGACTTACATTGCCTTCTTCAGCTGACGACCTTTATTTTAGAGCAATGACTTCCACCCTACAGTTCCAGCCAAGTTTACTGCAAATTGTGTAAGCACCAAAACCATGCTAATGCACAACCATTTGCTCTGCACCACATCCTTGAATGCCCTTGCAATATCTGGGTGACAGACCTCATTGCTGGGAAGAGTGGTCTTTCCTGTGATGACAACCTAAACCAAATACAAAGAAAGACAAACCAGAACAGTGTTAAATCCAAAAATCAGTGCTAGAGATAAGCAAATGAAAACAGCGTTTCAAAAGGCTTGAAATGAGTAGCATCCAAAATGAGTGATGTTATAAACTGGGTTTAAAAAGCAGCAATTTTCAGGAGCATTAGTTTACCTGAAGCACATGCATAACTGGCTTTGAAATTCAGCTGAAGTCAAGTCTCCCTGGAAAGCAAATGGTGTAGTTTTACTCCTTGGCTGTTTTAATGATTCAGGAAGGGTAGCTACCCACACTGGAGTAGGAGAGCACATATTTTTTTCTCAAGAATGCAGAAGGCACATGCTGACCAAAAAATAGTTGTGAAGAACAGAGTTTCTACGCACAAACCAGGGCTCACCCAACTGCAGCTCTTGCAATTCACAATTAAAGGTGCCACATGGTCAAAGTTATTGTCACTGGCACTGGGGAAAAACCTAAGAATTAACAAAAGTTTCCTTCTTTCTTCCTCTGGTACCTATCCGAGGAGAGATTAAGCAATACCACAGACAGTTTGAGGGGACAAAGAGAGTGTCAGGGCAAGTGTCTCTGTCTCATCACAACAGCGCTTACTGGCCACGGCTCTGTGAGCTACTGCTGAGCACATAATGATTTTGCGTTGAAAGGCTAAAGCAGCCATTGCTCTGGACTGAACAACCACAACTCTAACTCATTCCTTCATTAAATGCTTTGCCATTCCTTGAGAATGAGAGGGTCTGTAGAAAAATCACATTATCCTGTATTCTACTGGTAAACAATATCTTATATGTATTAAACTGTTCTATAGTAGTCATCTGTTCTTTCCAAGCTGTGACAGGACTTTGAATTACTTGCTCTATCAGCAATGCTGTAGTAAATTCCCCAGTTATGCTGTGCATGGCAGGCTTGCGGAAACACCCGTGACAATGAAGTGAGCAGAGAACTCATACATGACAGAATCCACTCAGCAGACTGGTTTTTGGGGACAGTTGGGCCTCAACAAACAATCCTTTCTTCTCAGTCTATAGAGGAGCTGCACTGGGGCCTACTTTGGCCATTAGTCTAAGGAAAGCCTTTGTTGAACATATAGCTGCTTCTCACATTGAAAGAATAAATCACATTCTTATTCTGGGTATGTCTCCACTGCATTCACTGATGTGAATGTTGTTCCATGGCTGAAAAACTGGGTAAACAGCGTGCCCCGTGCAGCTCTGCGCTGCTGGGGCTACATTACTGCCTGAACAACCTCATTTACAGCCAGCCTGGATGTGCCTGTAAGAGTGGCGGCCCTGGCAGAGATCTGTTCTTCAGATAGCATTCCTCTTTTCAGGAATATTTCATTCTTAAGGCTGGGTTACCAGGATTTGAACCACTTTGGAACTCACTTAGCCTGACAAGGAGAAGGGAAAATCCTATCTTTTCTATGCACTTAGCAAAGTGAAACACGATCTAGGCAAGTTTCAGGAATGGTTCTGAGTCTATAGGGGGATTTTTAGGGTTATGCAGATATATGTAAATTTCTCAAGCACACATCCTAGAAGCATATGTCCCAGATAGTGCATGTTCCCCCCCTAATACTTAAAATCTAGAGTAATTAATGTTCCTAACTGCTTCAATGTACAGCAATTCAATATTCATCCACCTTCACAATCATACACCACTCCCCACTCTTCAATGTGCTTCATCTTTTACTATTAACTTACATTTATGTCCATCTTCATATCCTCGAAAGAAAAGGGAAGCTCCAGGTTTCAGCAGACCATAGGGACCTCTGCTGACAGTTTCTGTAGAGGCGGTCATTGTTGGATGAATGGAAGTGGTTTGCATCATACCTGAGCCTCAGTTATTGGAGGTTAAGTTTTCTGTTTAATAGAGTGAGTCTGCTGATCCGTCCTCACTCTGGCAGAAAGGCTCCCATTTCCAGGCAGGATGCTGCAGCTTCATCTCAGTTTTTGATGGACTTTTAAGTATAAAAAACATAGCATATGTTAGTCCATGTGCAGACAGAATTCTGACAAATTTTGACATTTGAACAGGAGTTTATCTGTCTCTGGCAAAAAAATTCCTGTGTTCCTTCTACCTCCCATTTCAGGTAGCACTTTTCCATTAAGCGCTGTGTTACAGAAGAGGACCATGGCTGAAGCAAAAGAGGAGCTCATGGTTAAACGAGGAGGCTCTCAGGAAGCACCAATCACTGAAGGGCTCTCACAATTTTAGTTCAGATCTACAGCATGCAAATTTCTGGGTTGTGAAACCAATATATAAATGTATATATGTGTGTGTGTTTGTGGTGTACATGTTTTTGTACTCCTCTGCACAAATGCAAATTTAAATTAATTTAAAAACCAAAAAAACCCCTGTCCAAAACCAAAAATCAAGTAACTCCTCTGATGACAAAATCCTTTCTGTTACGCATGTTTTCAAACAGGATAAATGGTAGACACAAAAGTATATTTAATAAAGTAGTGTTTGCTCCCTGCTTACCACACACAACTTACTTGTGCTGTTGGGGAATCAGTGCAGGAAAATTTCCAATAACCAGAGTTATAACCACCTCTAAATTAAAATTTCTGTTTTGAAGTTTTTCTGCCTTCTTTTATTATTTATTGCAATAGAAGTGCCTCGCAAACAGATTAAGTAAAATTATTTGCAAAGAAAACAGCTCACTGTAAATGCTAATGTTAAATGTCTATGTTTTTAAAACCTTAGCTACACTAACCCTTTAAATTATTGTTTCAATTATTTCTTCCTCTTGCTGCCATTAGTGAAATATTT
This sequence comes from Falcunculus frontatus, assembly GCA_013398115.1. Lineage (NCBI taxonomy): Eukaryota > Metazoa > Chordata > Aves > Passeriformes > Falcunculus > Falcunculus frontatus. The sequence continues at coordinate 1,256,218 of VZRV01007534.1, forward strand.
TATATATGCAATTGCTCCCGATTTGTGTAAGGAATTCCAGATAAATACAGTAGCCATTGATTTCTCTTAGTTCATCTCCTTTGTTCTTGCATCTCAAAAGAGTTCAGCTAACCTGGTAGCATTTATCCTGCCTATTCCCTTCAGAATTATCTTTGACTCAATGAGATGACCTCTTAATTTCCTCTCTTCTATAGACCTGCTTTCTCTAACTTTAACAAATAACTAAGGTCTCTCTGCCCTTGTACCACACTAGCAGTGGTTTTGAACCTTTTCTGATTGTACAATAACCTTTTCTAAAGATAATTAAAACCGGAGACTGGTCTTTTGAGCATTACCATGATACTGTCATGTCTCACCAGTATCAGACTGCATGAAGACTTTTTTTCTTTCTTTTCCTTGTTTTTTTTGCTGCTGAGAACTCTTCAGTCTTACTGCTCTCCACTGGTCTGGGCTGTTTTTGAAAGCACATTATACATTCTTTACCTGATTGCAAGCTCGTGGTCTTTCCTATTCTCCTAAGTACAGTTCATTATGTTTAAATACCCTAATTCAAGTAGAATGAGGATGTGGCCTCTCACCACTGCTCCTCCACATCAACCTCACCTTGGTCTCATTTTGGTGCCCTTCTTTCTACTGCAAACTGGAAAAAAGCCCATAGTACACAAGGATAATTGAAACTGCTGTGTACAAAACTATTCTCTTGTAACCACAGACTATCCAAAACACATGTCATGACTTAAATCTGCCAAGAACTAACCATCTCGGACTATACTTCAAGTCCTCAGGCATTTCTAGCCAGGCACTATTTCACATAACGTGGTTAGCATGTTCATGTCTCCTCTTGAGTGAGTGTTTCAATTTCTCCTAGAAATGTGGGTTGATTTTTTAAGTCCTAATTTTTGTCAGTATTCAGAGTCTATATTAACTCCTTTTTCTGTTTCAATGTCTCTTCTTTGTATTATCCTTATCTTCACTGAGAAAACTGTCTCAAAGAATTTAACACCTGAAAAATATATTTCTCTAAACCAAAGGTAGGTTACCTTTGTAATGTCTCAAACTCAACTGCATTCTCCAGTGACCTCATTTCTTGTGTATTCGGAAAATCTCTTATTTATCTTAGCCTTCGCACAGACTTTTTTTATTTTCTTCCTTTTACTTACAATTTCCCCTTTGTTTTGTAATCTTTCAATCTTCCCCACCTGCTTTATCTTACAGATGATTGATATATGCATTTCAACAGTCTCAACTGCTTTTTATTTATCTCAAATAAATATCCACACTGGATGGCAGGTATAATTCTCTAGCTACAAAACTTCAGCTTTGAAAATCTCCTATTTTATTTTCCATCCCTGCCTTTCCGTGATCCCCTCGTGCTTTTCAGAGCTTTTCTTTCTTCTTGCACTTTTTGATTTCACTGAAAACCTAGCTTGGTTATAACACCTCATATCAAAATATCCTCCCGTTCTTACATCTCTAGTCATGCTATATTTATTATGCACACCTATGAAAAGGATTATTCCCTTTTTAGTCCAACCTTTTAAATTGTGCAAAGAAGCAATATTATAGCTTTCAGTCTGTGATTTGAGTTACACACCCAGACTGATTTAAAGCTGGATGGAGGGGCAATTCAGGTATGTTGTGTGTTTAAAGGTCTCTGTGTGAAATAAAAAGAAATCTATAATGTTACCCTCAGGATTTCAGGCAATGATATTCCAAGTCTGAAAGAGGGGGAATAAAGAAACTGAAAAAGGATACACACCACTGACCAATCAATTGAAAAGTACGGTAAATGGAAAACAGAAACCTCCCTGGATTTGCCTTATGGGCTGACAGCAGTGGCTTTGTATAAAAAGAGAGAGCACTTATGATCCACTTTCTACTTGAGACATTATAAATTAGTTTTTCTGAAGGCATAATCCACCATAACAGATTCTAAGGTGGTGTGGAAAAATCCCACCACGCCTTGATATGAACACTAAATGATGCCCTGTCTTTCATGGATCTCATGTCTCTTTGCTCAGGCAGAGCCTGTCTCTGGAAAACTCAAAAGTTATTGAAATGCACCAACCTTTATTGCAAAACTGATCCACACTGAGGATGACTGCAACCTTTATTAAGACTCAGGAGACTTTGGTTAGGCCTCACAGTTACAAAAGGCTCCTGTCTTTGTGCTACTAAGTGCGGGAACGAAACCTCCTACAGGCTTTGAATGAAGATGAGAGGAGCTCTCCTACACCCTGACTTCCAGCAGGGATCCTGGATTCCCAGCTCCTTCCCAACACACAGCGCCTCACCACGAGCAGCCAGCTCCATCTCCTTTCACTGACACAAAGTCCACTTCATTACTTCTGGACCTTAAACAGATCTTGGGGACCTATTAATGAAAACTCAGTATGTAAGACAGAAACTATCTGGAGCAGGATTCCCCAAGTTCCTATTACATGGCTGGAAAACCGCAGAAATCCCAAAACAATAAAAGTGGAAGCACATAGTCTCAGACCATAGTGATAAAGAGAACCTCTCAGAGGATCAGTGGTTTAGTGCTGGGTGGTGATGCGGGGAGCACTCTCTGACACCTTTTTAAATATCTGTAACACCATTCTTTTCTCCTGTACTTCTCCTAATTTTCTCTCAGCTCCAGGAGTATTACAGTGGTATCTCTCCTAACATATTAGGCTTTATAACAATGTTAAAGACTTGTCAGCAAAAGGAAAAGGAATTGCACCCTAGAACAAAACAAAAAAAGTGAAGTCAAGCCTGCCAGTCAGGCTTCCTATCTCCTTCAAAAACTTCCTTTGGAAACATGGTGGAGAACAAAAGAAATCTGTGCAAGCAACCTGAACCACTCCACACTCACTAGCACTGCTCTCCAACAAGACCAACAGGCACATTTAAGCTCATCACAATGTCTCTAAAATATTAATCATGATTATTCTCAGTAGGATTCCTTGCATTAGACGACCATAGGAGACTTTGCAAGCTCGGTTCTGAAAGTGAAATACTCTCCTCTACAACACTTTTCTCAAACAAGTTGAACTTATTTTACAAACCCACAACTCACCTTTCTAGTACAGGGACACTTCAGGCTGTAAACAGGCAAATATTAAATGAGGTGACTCAAATATTTACGCAAGCAAAGCCACTCTTATTTTGTCAGAAAATAAATAAAGTTAAAGTTTGCAGAGTTTTATAAGCCATCACACTTCACTTTGTTTTTCCACTTCTTTTTCATGGCCCAAACTTGAAAGGCAAAGTAACCTTGGTGACTGCTGAGGTGGCACACAACTGCTCAGGACTGTCCCACCATCCTCAGGACTTCATTGGGTTGGGACATGCAGAGGCCAGCTCCTCTGCAGGGACTGGGGGCAACAAAAAGCAATGTATTAAAACTGCATGGTGGGCATGTGATTGGGATAAAGAAAAGATCAAACAGGACCTCAGCCTTTCCTCTCATTCTTGTAGAACATGAAAAAAAAATGGTTTTTTCCTAAGTCAAATATTTATAAAAATGTAAAAAAGAGAACCTGAGGTAGATTTTGTTTGTATTACAGGCATTGAAAAGTCCTGTCTCAACATCTGAGTCACATCATTGTTTTGCTAGCAGGGTTCTCAGAAGGTGGAAAGAGACAATGGAAAGAAAAAATGCAATGGACAGGATAAACACCTTCCTTAGAAATAGTGCAAAAATTATACAGGGACTACAAAAAATCTACTTAGTTTTAATGACAGATTTATGTCAGAACAAATCAGGCTTCAATGAGACGCTTAGCTTGGCTATTTCAGCTCTGTTTTGTGTACAACTTAAGTGATAAAACTTGATAGGGAAGACATTGACTGGAGACTAGAAGGAGATAGCTCTGTTCCAAAACGAGGCGTGTAAAGGTTGTATGCATGTTTGGTGGATAGTGCCCTAATTCATTACAGAATGGGATTCGTATACTTACACAGTGAAAAGCTTGGATTAGGCACACAACATAATTTCCATTATGTTAATGTTGCTTTAAAATATATTGCACGGAGTGCTGCAACAATCAAATTATCAATTATAATGTCTACTCAGAGTAGAAAAGTGTTGCAAACAGAGGGCTGATTACTGCTTCAGTACTTCCAATCTGCATACTCATTGTTTAGTACAGGGAAAACAAATTATCTTGTGTTGGCCCTAGTTCAAATTTAATTAAATGAGTGCAAAGCAATTATAATAAAGTACAATAGTATAGTAATGAAAGGAAAATAACTCATTAACCTATTAATCTTTATTTATGTTCCTCTCAAATAAGTATGTAATTTCTTTATCACTGCATCCCATAAGAAATAACAGCTCTCACTGTTCATGGCCTGCTTTAGTGGGGCTTATTTTGCTAAAGATCATTGTATGACTTCACTGTTACTATTTATATAGATTTTATTTAATGCGCCTGATTTTTCTCCTCTCCCTTACACAGTGTATTTTAAAACCCTTTCCCACATATCTGTGGTGTAGATTATAAACCTGTTCGCACCCCCCATTTTCTTTTAACACTTGTCAGCTCTGAAAGGTAAACCTCTCTAGGAGCATTGCTATGCTTCTGTCATTGCATAAGGGAGGGAGCACTCCCAGAACATCTGCTCGAAAAGACGCTCTTACATTAAGACATAAGATGAAAGCATATTATTTTTAAGAGGACCTGACACAGCCATTGCTTTACAGTCTTTATGGGTAAAACAACATACCCCATATTTTCAAATGTGCTTTTTTGATTCTTCATTCCGACATTTACCTGGGCTGCTGGGTTGTTTTGTGATTCTGACAAATCTCAAGTTTAAGGAAAACCAATATTTTTAGATGATTAGTCAAATATTACACTGTGGTGTACTTTAATTGTGCTTGCTATATGCTAGCTATCATTATTACCTTATCTCTCCAGAACTGGTTTTGTTTCCAATGACATCTTACATTCTAGTGTGTACATTTAATGTCACACACCAGTGCTTAGCTTATTGCAGCCAGTCAGGGCTGACTCTGTCCTTTCACTAAGCTGAACCACTAACAAAAAAAAAAAGAGAAAAAAAACCAAACCGCAAAAAACGCAGCAAACCATCACCAAAACTATGCCATGAAGAAGCAGCAAGATTATGAGCAAAAATACATTTCAAATTTTTTTACTAAATAGCACTTTTGCTTTTTTTTGGACTGAGGAAACTAATAACATTGATTTTTTTTTTTCTACTAACTAAATGAAATGAATTAGAGGTGGTACTGTACCATAAGCAATGACTGAATACTATCCTGGAGAGTGGGACACCTGGTAAATGCTATATAAACTATAAGAAAAATCAAATAAAAAGGACTGCAGATTAAAAATATAGTTTCCACTTCTGCATACCCAGCTTTAATTAATGGCACTTACAGAAGAACAGAGGTACCTGTGTGAAACATTTAATCAACAGAAATACAATTCTGAATACGCATAAAGGATGAATGAAGGCTCCTTTTGAAAACTCGGAAACAAAACTTTCACAACAGAGTTTGCAATGTCAGATGTCCCGAGGCTTTTTCCTCTCCATGCATGGACCTTGTGCAGGCAGGGTCCAATCTTTCTGCCTTGTAGGATTCAAGCAGAACAGCTTCCAAAAAGTTATTAACAGATTCTCTGAGAGGATTGTAGAGGTGCAAATTTACAGCTCAGATGGCTGAGAAACATACAAGTTCACCATATCTTTCCTCTTCACACATAGCAAAAAACTTCTGCCTTGCAGAGTGTATTTCTGGTTTCACAATCTGCTGCTGAGAACTCTGTTAGCAAGAAATGGAACTCTTTAATCATAATGACACTTAATGAGTCACTCTATTCTTTGCACATTTTTAACACTCAGTTCTTTATTTCACACTTACTGCTCAATTCTTGCTTTTATATTATTGCAGCACTAGTACTGCATTAATACAACCAGGCACAGAGCTGTGTGGAGCTCTGTTGTGTGCTATGGGACAACTGGCATTGTTCGTGGAGACATTGCCACTGACCTGCTGGAGAGCAATCAAGAAGTGCAAAGGCATCACCAATAGGTGGCACATTCGTATTTTGCAGAGTATAATGCCATAATTCTTTTTGTTTGTTTTTGTTTGTTTGTGTGCTTTGACAATGAGTCATGTTTTAATTACAGTATTTCAACATGTGAAGTAACTAAATCATTAAAAGAGGAAGAAAGACAAATTTCACTATGTACAGCCATCAGAATATCATATGAATTGTCATATTTTTCAGTCCAGAGTTAAATACTTGTCATCAAGCTAAATCAATGTTTATTCTTTGTGTACAGCAACCACTAGAGGGGAGTTTGACACTCACATTGCAAGTTCACAACAATATGCTAAACTGCAGGGAAATGAAGATCAGAAATCTGCAGTAATTAAAAAAGACCATCCTGCCAAACTCACAACTTCTCACCATCTTTCCAGATTACTGAGTGAGATGATTTCTATCTGACTTAATAAAAGTCTAAATCCTGCTGCCAGTTGAGCTTTGTCCGGCTTCCTGATACATAAAATGAAGCAATGAAGCTGCAGTGAGCCGAGGAAGAGAATATGAAGTGTGCTCAATAATGAAGACAAATATAAAACAGAATTGCCTGAGATGAGACTAGACTTCACAGTCACTGGACTTTTTGAGCCCTAGGACAACTACACAAGGAAAGACTCTTCCTGTCTTACTCCTGCCTGCAGATCACTGGTTTAATGTGATATTTGGTGAAAATACACAACTTGAAAATATACAATTATGTCTTCTGTCTGCACCTAGACTGTATATCTAACTGCCCTTGATGTTTCCTCCTTGGTGTTTCTTGTTTAAGTGAATTCCTACTGTACTGCATACCACAGGCAGATCAGATTTTCAAAAAGCATCAGTCTCCCTTTGCCGTGGGTACAGTGCACACCATTGATGAAATTTTCATTTAATGCAAACATATCGTTTCACTCAAGTCAGCTTCTACCTGTAAAAGGTTTGGCCATACCCATATAATCATAAAGATACCTGCCAGGACATCAGACATGTTGCAGAATGGGGTGGGGGTGGGAATTAGGACACAACTCCTCCAGTACGGGGGCACAGGGAGCTGCAACTGATGCATGATGACCTCTCCAGTTTGATCCTTTGTACATCCACCTCTTTAACCAGAGGGAATACTTTAAGCCTAATTGATTTAACCTATTAAGCATATATAATCTCATCATAACACAAGCTCTTGTACCACAGCACCATACACTCCTCCTGTAGTAAATAAAACCAATGCCATAGATTCTGCAGCTTCTTAAAACTGTTGCTTGAATGAGTGTGGATATTTTCAGGTACAAGCATGTATCTGTCACAAGCAGAATATATATATATATATATAAAAATATAACGTCATTTTTCCGTAACTGAGTCTAAATGTACTTCTACTCATCTTCAGAATACTGGAAGAGTGCAGTTTCAAAATAATGAAAAAGATAATCTATCTTCTAGAAGAAAGAAGTGAATGCGCTGCACATTGCTTGTCACAAAGAATGTATTTAATCCATGCTCTTATTTATAGCATCGAAATGTTTTTGGCATAGCAAGGAAAGTAAAAAGTCAACAAACATGAGAAAAAGACTAAACAAAACTGCACTCAAATTAACTCAAACAGTACTTAAAGGGACGTTGATCATGTAAAAATATATACATTTAAAAGTTAAAGATGTTATTTATTACGATGACACTCCTATTTTGCACCATAACATCCCATTCACCTGATTTACTCTAAGACCTACCAGCGTAAATCAGTGTTTTTTTCCATGGACAAAAATGACATTTCTGTGGCATACAATTGATGCGAGTGGAGAATTTGACCCTATATCTGAAAACCTTCCATTAAATAAATAATTAGTGTACACAGGTGTTGTTTTTCCCTAATAATTGATGTGAAAGTCTAACCGCTTCTAAAGCCTGGCCATTTGCTTGACAGACAAGAATTTCTTTTCCTCCGTAATAAGCACAATTTCATATGGATGGGCTTTTTTTCCTCCCCAAAGTAGAAAGGCAATCTAGATTTCAGCATTTAATCTTCCTCATGACAAAATCTCTAATGGCCCTTAAGATCTTCTGCAACTCCAGTGAGTTTATGCGAGATACTGCAACTAGTCCTGCTGGAAGGCATCACCTTGGGCACTGGAATACACACGTCTGAAAGAACTGGAAACGTACTGAGAGTACCTGGAGACTGCTGCCCTCACCATTCATACTGGAAAGCTTCCAGGAAGCCATAGGCAGTTCAAGGCAAAATAAGCAAAATAATTTCTTCATGTTTACAACTTAATGACAATATTTTGCACAACAGCTCTCCCGCCACAGGGGATGGGACCAACCTTCTAGAAGTGATCACACTTTAGCCACAGCTCTTGCAGCAGACAATAAGTACTTTTGTCCGTCATAAGAATGATCCTTTGTAGATTAATTCCCTGCGTGAAAATCAAGCATGTCTAGTCTAAAATGAGATTTCAAGATCAGTGTATTAATTGATCATGAAAGGATTATAAGTCTCCACTGTAAAACATAAAATGATCCTAAAGACTTTAAATTATCCTAAACTACTTCATGCAAATAGAGCACCATGTCAATGCTTTCATAAATACGCTGCAAATCCTGCATCTGGAATAGTCCATAAGTTTTTCTCTGTTCAAAGAAGATCATACCAAAGAAGATCATACATGTGACAATAGGATGAACGTGAACATCAAGACCTAAACTTACAGGCACTGGTTAGAATTTGCCAGCCTCACCAAATAAGTAGCTCTAGAAAAAAATCCTTAAAGTCACTATTTACAAAGTGTGATTCCTCTGTTTAATGGTGACAGAGAATTCAGTATGTAGTCCAGATGGTTGGTTGCACAGATAACAAATCCAGCGTGGCATTTTGGTGCTATGGGCAGGCTGTCTGTCACACTGTGACAGACAGATAGATTGATAGACAGACAGACAGACAATGACTTTCTCTTTTTGAAAGTGTTTTGCTGTTAATATACATAATTTAAAAAAAAATCCAGCCATGAATACACCTCACTCAGTTACAGAACTACTATAGAAGAGATGGGGAAACATCAGCAGAGTTTCATTTTAAGTTTACAAGTTCAGATGTTTCTGTTGTCCCCTTAGGAAAGAAAAGGGCAAGGACTGAGTTCGAAAACCTATTCAATAATAGATCTTAAGCTCTTAGCTAGAGCAGGACAATTCTGGGCCAGCACAGTGATTCCCCAACAGCTGGTACACATACTTTGTAGTACTACAAGCTTTTGGCAGAGAAACTCAACTAACACTGGATTCTATTCCCAGTGCTGTCTTTCCCCAACTTTTAACCCAGGGCAATTTAGCTAACTTCTGTCTGTTCCCGGTTAGCCATCTGGTAAATAGATAATATAATTGCATCCTTTATAGGCTTATTGTGGGGCTTAATTATTGAAAGTCTTTAAGATAAGTCAAAGTTCTTGGTGACTAGTTGTGCAAAGCATTAATAAATAATAATGGGAGCAGCACTAAGAGGAGGAGAAGCTTAAAGCTGAATTGTTGCATAGGAGAAATGTGCCCAACTGAGGCAAGAGAAATATAGGCAAGTGATTAGTTGACATGATGCAAAAAGGAAGGGAGCAAAACCACTCAACTAATTGCACTAGAAAATGTAGAGAAGGAAAATGGGCTAAGTTGAAATGACAAAAAAAGTAAACTTGGACAAATGGGAAAGGACAGACCTGGCAAAACAGAGTAAGTTATGTGTCACTGGAGAGGTGTCAAGATTGGACTGAGCCAGGAAGCTTAAACTGACTGGAAGGAGAGCTTCTCTGTGCTTTACAATTCATGTTTCATTCTGTTCCAGTTCGCTCATTTCTTTATGGTGTGGTTTACACAGATTGTCCTAATGGATGGCACTGCCACAGGGCATTTGCCCTGTTCTGTCTCATCTGAAGTGGGCGGTTCCTCAGGGAGCTGACAGCTTCTCCTGAACGTGTGGCATTTCTAGGACAGACATCTGCACAGGCATCTCCGTAACAGCCTAAGGGAAGCGGTGTTGACTCCCTTCACCAGCCTGATCATGTGCAAATTACATCATCTGCACTACCTTCATTTCCTAAGCATAATTGCTGTAAGTGATCCATTGATTGCTATCTGACACTCAGCTTTTCTGCTCTCATTTCCCAGATGTTCCTGGTTTTGTCGTGACTCTCAACTCTATTTTATCAGAGATGTGACAACATATATTGTAAGGACATGGTCATATGCAAAGAAAGAATTACATCAGATAAGTAGAGTAGAGAACCATAGTGTTTAAATAGCATTATCACAAATTTAATAGTTTGCAAATTAAACACAATTAGCTTATTGTTTATTCAACTTTCATTGGAAAAGTTGTTTTATATACTGGATTTGCAAAGTTTTATATACTGGATATTGCAAAGGCCAGGCACTTTAGATAGCATGGCAGCAAACAAAACCTTGTCCCTTAATTTTTTGAAGCACCCTAATTTTTGGGGGGTAGAATGATAGATACTGATTAAAATAATGGGTTTTTTCTGCAAGTCCTTGTTTAAACCGGAAACATTTAGATTAAAAAAAAATTGATAAAAAGTGGTTTTATATCTATAAAACCACTAACTAGATCTTCTGCTTATTTCATATAGTCTTAAGGGACAGTCTAATGGGGGTGGGAGGGAGGCATGTGGACAAAAGATCTTGTCTACCAATGTCAAGATGCTCTTCTCCCCTAATGTACAAATATAACCTTTGGCTTTCCAGAATAATTTAACCATACTGGCGAATGCCCCTCAAAAAACCAGAAAGAGTCATTAAGTATTTCATAAAGAAAAATACCAACCAGCAACAAAGAAACAAGGTGGTAGAAGGAGGACCTTCTGGTTATTTTTTGTATTGCTGAGTCCGTGGCTCACACTCTGAGATGTAGTGAGCAGGTAAATGATTTTGTTCCACACAGTAAGTTTTGAAAAATCATTTGGCCTCCTCACTTGTTGCTAAACACTGGGTCCTGCTCAATCTTGCTCTTAGAAGTATGAATTACTCAGAAAAATCCACGCCTTTTAGCAATAAAATATTAAATATGAACATTGAGCTTACCTTCTGTCTCTCCACTACTCATTTGCCTTTTACTGACAATGAAGCTGCATCACTTCCAATAAAACTTCATTCCAGCTTTCTTGTTTTTGTCTAAAAAGAAAGCAGGTGAATCCTTGATCTGTCAAAGACAAATGTTATTTTGTTTAAGTCTGTCTGACCAGTCCATCAATTATAGTCATTCATCTGCTGTGGAAAAGTGAAGAGTGCACCACAAATTTGCTGTCATTGCATCTGCCATTACATTTTCCTTTGATAGTAAGTGAGGCATAATAAACCTTGATCTTTTTTGTATGCCGCTTTTTTGTTTGAAAAGTATGATTCACTGGATAATACATGCTGTTCCTCTCCAGAATCACATTCTACAGTCAAAACAAATTTCTTCTTTGGATTCAACAAAAAGCACTACTTATTGTTCTTAAAAAATAATAATATAATGGAGAAAACTCCATGTGAAAATTTTAGGACCACATTTTCTGTGCTGACACCTGCTGAGTAACCCATCAGAGAAAGAGGGTCTATTATCACCATAAGAACTCAAGAAAATTCTTTCTGAATTCCAGTAAATATCTTCCTTTTCAACAGCTTATTTGAGATATATGAATGTGATGAAATTCTGTGTTCTTTGTGAGTGAAATTGTTTTCATTTTCATTCAGCAAATAATCTGTAACCCCCAATGACATTAGAAAGATTATTTGTCTTTTGAGTGCTCCGTGGAAGTCATTTGAACACCTATGTCAAAACTTTTCAGCCTAAAAGCTACACTGGTGATCATTTGCACACACACAATCAATCATTTAGGGGCTGGAAAAGTGTTCTTAGACCTTTCACTGCCAATGCAAAGGAATTTTCCTAACAGTACAATTTCAGTAAGTCTGCCTCACAAATAGAATGTACTGGGCTGCATGTTTCCTACAACACACTCATGACTCACCTTCTCCTATTATGCTTCTTCCAGAAGAACAAAAAAGCAAGGAGAGCACTGTTCAGTTCTTGTCTTTACCTCAAAGAAGATAAAAAACTATGAACTGTATCACAGATTTCTTACTTTTCAGATATTTATTTACGTTGTATTTAGAAGCTTTCCCCTACAATTCAGGCAAGAGTCTTCACTTTTTTAAGAAAGAGAACACAAAAGAAAGAGGAGAGGGTCGAAACTAACACAGATAGAAATAAGCCTACATGTGGGTGTAATCTGGTTCAAGGAACAGGTTCTGGCTTGTGTTTATTGCTTTGTCTCACCTGAAGTTAATGGATTCACAGACACCTATGAACCCAACCCATTTGTGTACAGGTGAAATATCATTAATTAAATAAAATCACAACACAAAATAGCAGAAATGCCCATTAAATATCTTTTGCCTGTACATATGCAAGTCAGTATGAAGATTATTTTGACTCCACTGCTCTTTCCAATGCTGAGACGCAAGTGAAAAAGATTTTAAAATAATATGAGATAGGTTTCTCTCACCCCAACACTGAGATTCCTTAAAAAATAAGTGAATGGAAACATTGTTGTACGATAAAATATTAATTTTTGTTTGAATATATTATTATACTCCCTGTGTTGTTTTCTTCTCTTGACCAGTAGAAAATTAGAATCTATTATATAGAAACATAACTTTCTATAAGGACATAAAACAAGTAGGTACATGACAAGCTGAGTAATACAATGTATAATTACTGTATATAATAAAAATTAATACACTTTCTTTGTTTCATGGAGGGAACACTTTTTCTACACTGTGCTAGTAATTTCTTGCCCTCCAAAATATTATCTCTTCTAATGTATACACTCTCTAGAGGGAGACTCTAGCTGTATTTATAAGTACACAATGAAACACAATATTCTTAATTGATTTGAGCCAGGAAAAATATTTGGAACAGCTTAGCTCACACAGTAGGTACATTGTGAAGCAACTTCCAGTTATTAAAACCCTGAAACATAATGATAATTTAAACAGTAACAGAAGATCATGCACACGAGCTTTGTTTGCTCAGTGAATATTAACATTCTTTCATGGATTCACAGTAAGACACTTTAGTTTTCCTTTTATATATCAAAAACTGGTGAACTCTTTACCCCCTAACGTAACTTTGTATAGTCAGAGCAACAGCAAGAACAAGAGAGAAAATCATCTTTATAAGCTGAAGGCCCCATCTGCCTTATATTTCCAAATTACTATGAATATTGTTATGTAGCTTTCATTTTATGGCAGAACGAAGGAAATCAAACTCTGAGTCGGTATTCCCTTCCACAATGACAAATACAAACAACAGAGAAGCAAAGTCATTACATCTAATCAAATTATTAAAAATAATAATACTGATCATTATGGTCTGTCTGTAAGGCTGCATTTAAATTCATCAGCAGATGCCACATCAAGCAGTATGCAGTCATAAATTGTTACCTAATCTGCTCAAGAACACAAGACCAACACTTTTGATCCACAGCTAAGGGACTGTGACTGCAATGAACAGTACTTGAGAAAAATTAATTCACAGAATGCTTTGATTTGGGCCTGACTCCTGTGGAGTAAATGCAAAACGTAAATATCCTCTTGCAGAAGTATGCAGCTAAGACAGTCTTTAATTTTAAGGTACACAAACCTGAACTACCTTAGACTGCTACCAAGTTCCTAGAAAGGGCTGGATCTGTTTAGAATATTAATTGGAGCTTGTGCATTTTCTGAATTCCATCAGTCTAAAGAGTTTTACTTTAATAATACCATTATCATTAAATTTCACTGAAAAAAAGAGAAACAAATGGATATTTATATCCATTTATACCCTTAAAATAAGTCTTGCTACCTGAGTTTCAGAATTATGTGCACTTTTTTTCAAGTCACCTATCCTGCATAGCCAAGCAGTACGTGAACTAGGCAGATTCCACTATAATTATGTAGAATTGCACATTCCATCTTGCTTGTGCAGTTCCATAGCTTTGACTCAGTTTCAAAACAGGGTTTTTTTGTGGAGAGGCTTATACTAATTTCTCACCACCAACAAACAATATTTCCTTAAACAACACGTTTCCTTTCTTCTCTAGGCTTCTCACATATAAAGGGTCAGTCATCAGCCATTCTCACTTCAGTAACTGCAAGGTACCTACCATGGGTTAATACAGCTTTTCATCTAAGCTAGCAGAAATACTCTATAAAACATCCAGCATCCATTTTTGAGAAGGCTAAAAAATACAAATGGTTTGGTGTAAATTTAAAAGCTGAGAATCTTTTTTAAGCTTAGATGGAAATATAAAACTGAGGAAGGTTTATGGTTGTATTGACATCTGTACTTATGTTCTTACCAAGAGCAGGTCAAATAATCATCTCTTGGAATCAGACTGTGGCGAGTTCAGACAAAGACACCAGACCATGTAGTTCAAAACATTAACCAGTAAAAATTATTTCCAGAATCTGTCTCCCATGGAAGAAAGCACTGGTGTTTCAAAGCCATGGTGATTTTAGCTCCGAGTTACTCGTACCACAACTTGTACCAGCCTATTTCTAATAGCTCTGGGAAGCTGGGTGAGCAGGCCTATAAAACTACACTCCATGGATTTCATGTGAGTCTAAATGTAAACAACAGAACTTACAACTAATTGCCTTTTAGATAAAGCTGACTTAAGCAATTGAGATAACAGAATCCTACAATACTCTGGATGAAACATACTAAAAATGTGAATTAATAAGTTAGCTGATATTGAGCTCCAGATGTTTCTTACTCTGGCAATGTTCCTTAAGTGATGATAAGCAGATTTACATACTTAACTAATATGCTTATTTAAAGAAAATTTCCAGATCCAGACTAGCATCCAGATTTCTTATTTGGCTTCAGATCAAAAGACATACTATCAAGAAGGGCGGCATCCAGGAAAACCTTTTCAACATCTGCTTAGAACTAAATAACAGATATTTGATTTTCTGCAAATTTAATTTCAGGCAAAATTTTACTTCATCCAATAATTTTTATATCCTCAAGACAGCCTGACCTAGTCATTTTACATATTCAAATCTCAGAATACAGCTCATACACTGGGAAAGGCAGCAGTTGCTAAGGAGAAATTCTATTAGTTTGTAGTTCACATTTAAGATTGTTATGAACAATTTCACATAGAGTGAGACAAAGGCTTTTTTGGAAGCAAAGCCCTTCCCTCACCAATTATATCAGTGATTTAAAGAAGCAGGTTCAGAAACACTTTAGATATTACTTGTAATCTAAAAAAATTAAGTTCAAGCTCAAAAATTTAAGCTCTACTGTTACAAAACACTGAGGAATAGAAAATAAAGTTAATATTACTGGGTCATAGGTAGTATTCTTTGACATTCTTATGAGAAGTGCTTATTGTCACAATTAAGGCAAGATAAGACCAAATCTAAGCAAAAACTTTTAAGAAAGTACTTAGAGGAATGGATACTATTCCAAATTTCTTCCCAGGTTACAGAAAGTAAAACACAAATATACCGGGAGGGAATGTGTATATTCCAGGGCAGAGTAAAAAGAACCAGGCGGGAAATACAAAATATGTACTTCATTTTCAAAAGTAATTATTTTAGAAGAAAAATGAAATGAAAAAAAATGTTTCCAAATCAGTTGAGCACTCTCATAAACTTCTACTGAAAGCCAAGATAATAATTATATAAACACAAAAGAGGTAAATGTTAAACAATGCATTATACTGCAGTATATGCAGACTGCTTGAGGAATGACGCCAAGGATTAGGAGGGATGAGAGTAAAAACTACCCAGTTTTTCTTGTGGTTCCTTGGTGTACATGAGAGAACAGGAAATAAACCTACCAGGAACTTGGCACAGAAGGAAGCCTTCTGGATATGGATAACCACAGTACATGATTGGTCTCTAGTACCTCACACCCACAGCTCTCAACCTGCTTTGCAAAGCATGTAAGTGCAGGAAAACTGCTAATCTGAATCACCCTGCAGGGCCATGGCAGATTCAGAAACATAACATAAGAAACAAGAACATCCGACCTGCTGCATACACTGATCTTCTTGCTTTAAAAAGAGAAGATACTTCTACACTTCATATGTTGTGGGGAAAAAAGACAAAAAAAATGTGACAGGACTATTCCCTAAATTGCACTCATGAAAAGAAAACAAAGTTAAACCAACATTAATTATTTAATTAAGCACGTGTGATTTTTTGTTTTTAACTGGCATTGAGACTTTGGAATTTCTGAGATTAACAGTACTGCTATCAAAAGGAGTCAGACTTTCCCATTGATATTTGTTTTGCCACTGAATCCTTTCATTCCATCCACTTCCACCCTGAAGACTGTCTTTTTCCTTCTTAACATCCATACACAGGACTTCTACTTTTGATTTAGCCTACGTGCTCGTCTCCTTGCCTTATTACTTTAATTCCTCTTTGCTCAACTGCAGAATTAATGCTAGATTAACCTGCCCACAGGGCATCCATCCCAGTGTTCCTGAGTGCAACAGCAAACAGAAAGCAATTGGGAAGTTTGCAAATGGTTCAATTATTACATGAATTTCAAAAAGCAGCTTCTGATAAGATTAGTTTCTCGAATGTGTTCCACGTGTTTTCACTGAGAAGGCACTGGCACATGGTCTAAATCTGACCATGGAGTGATTTGGGAAAGCCTGTGCAGTGCTAGGCAGGCACATGCAGAATGACAAAAATTTGTGCTTGTTGTCTTCTTCGTTTTCTCCAGGATCTGTGTCCCAGATCCCTGTGAGGTTTCACAAATCTGTGGGTTGACTGGCTCACGAGAACCCCCTGCTCCAGTTCCTGCCCCATCCCTTGGCCTCTTCCATCCAGTATAGCACCAGCCTCCAATCCTAGGGGCAAATTCTGCCTGGGTTTGCTATTTCCTGGGAGAACAGGCCTGCTTTAGTCTGCCTTTTGTACTAACCTCCTTGGAATTATCCAGGCAATAATGCAATTTTGGATCTCAAGCCCCAAGGAAAAGTGAAGGTATCACACCATTGGAGAAATGTCCTTTTGAGTGAAACTAGCCAGCTCTGGTTCTCTTGTTGCTCAAACTCCCCAAGGCAGGTAAAGACCCCTCTTTCCAAAAGGTTTGCTTATTTGAGTGCACCCCAAGACATGACAGTGCTCTTTCCGTTTTGCAGAGTCAGCCAGAATTCAAAGATGTGTAAAACCACGTATAATGAATTTATCAAATGTGTTCTGGTACCAGAGTCATTTGTCTTCTCGTATCCAGGCCTAAGTCATGAAGGAAAACAGAGCTCTACTCCTTGCAAACCATGAAATATTTCCCTCAAATTATCCTGACACCATTAGACGCACTCAGTCACCCATAAATTAATGTAAATAATGTGAATATAATTTATCATAAAAAATACACCTGAAAAGCACAGTAAAACCTTCTTTTCCCCATTTTCAGGCATTTCAGTCAGTCCAGTATAACGCTGGCCTAATATTTAATGACCCAGCACTGTGCTAGTCTGCTCTATGACAGATGTCTGTGTATAAACTATGAAACATAAAATAGATTCAAGGGAAGGACCAAGAACTGGTATACAACATTTCCAAAACAATTTAAGTGATAGGGGAGCTGTATTACCGCTTTCACAAGTGAATTAAGACACATGGGAGATTTTGAAAATTGTAATAAACTGAAAATAATTCAGCATTTGTGTGAATTATACTTTTTATCTCCATTTAATTATTCACTTTTACTCACTTCTGTGATTAATTAGATTTTGTTTTGAAACATTATTCCTAACAGCTTACAATAAAAGATAAACTAACTACTTGCAGCTTAAGGAGGTTTATATGAGTCCCTTGATGGGGCTCGGAAGAAATACAGCCTGTAACACCTGCCTGAGGAGTCACAGCAGGAAAAGGTGCTTACAGTGGTGGTCTTCTACCCTGGAGGAAGGACAGCTGTGAATCAGGAATGGGAAATCCATAAAAACCCAGCAAGTAAGAAGTTTTTTTCAGGTTTCAATAGAGGAATACTGTAGATGCCGTATTTCTAGAGAAGCTATGCAGGAGCTAGAAAGAAGAAAAAAATTTATAGCAAATAATAGGAGTGCTCTCTCTGCTTCTTTTCTTGATTAAATTCAGGACTACCCAAAGCTGCTACATGGAAGAACTCCAACTACAGCGTGGTACCCCACATGTCTCTCCCTTATCTCTCTGTGGAGTGAACAAGCCCTGCCCTTCCTCCCCTGCCTGGAACACAATTCCCTTTTTGTTTCCATTACTTTGTTCTTGTTGCTGTAGGTGCTTTATTGCTGACAAACATTGAAAATTTGAAGCGTTAAAATGGAAGTGAAGATAAGATTTAACAAACCAAAATTATTTCAATATCAACCTGATAGTTTCACCAGCCTGACATGCTAATACACAAGTGTTCCTCTAGTATTAGAAAAAGTCATCAAGCCATGATAAGGGAGACAAAATCACTTCCAGTCTCACCTGGGGACTTGCAGCTAACAGCACAATTACGCGTGATACTACATCAGAATATACTAAAGCAAACATTAGGAGGTTTTTTATTTATATGCATTCTGTCTATGCAGCAGTGTCAGAGTTGACAGCTCAAAAGACTGCTTTTTCCCAAACTCCTACTTTTAATAATCTGCAGACATGATTGAAGGAAGCAGTAAGAAATCTAATAAAAATGAATGCAGAAAGGATTAAGGAGACAGCTTCATGACAATTTACAGTTCTACATAGCAGTCTCTTGCTATGAGTTGTGATAAGACAAATCTTGTTTACAGTGTATTAATCCCATGTCCCAATAATGCTGGTATGCAATGGATTCAACTCTTCTGCAGAATGGAGATGCTTCTGCATTAAATGAACAGCTGCAGGTAGCAGCAGCCTGAGTGAGAGAGCAAAGGCCAAGGGTTAGTCCAGATTACATTTTCCAATGAGTCATTCACATCTCTCTCCTTCAGAAAATGTTTGATGTAAGTTGTTTGGTTGTAAATTATAAGTAAAGCTTTATTTCAGCTTTTCTGGGTCAATGATTGACTTTTATTGTTCTCTAAAGAGGGAAATTTGACAGCTGGCTTTTAGGTTTTTTCATGTAATAGAAATTTATGCATTTTCTATGACTAAAGAGGACTTTGACATTGTGAAATACCTTTAGCCATGAACAGTGTGTTTATATAATACCAGGTACCCTCCTAAATCAATTCCCCCTATGAATGTAAAATTTAGTAATTCTCTTTGCAGAGCCAGTAAAAGTTCATGGACTATTACCTTTTTATCTCTGTACAAGTGTTAGGTCCTATCACTGCTTACTCATGTCCAATCACTTCAAAATATTAGTTAATCAGACATTGTCCAAGGTATTGGCCTCAAAAGGAAATGGTTTGACCCAGATAGGACATATGTCTGGATCTCAGAAGCCAGATTATATTCCTAGATCTGATACTGAATTTTCTGGACACTTAAGGCAGCTCACTTCATCTTCTGTGACTGTTTAATCCTTGACCTTTATTACTGTCTGTGTCAACTGTAAAACACTCTCTTTTCCCATATGGACACGTCTCCTACTTTGTTTTGCAGCATCAATATTCCACTAGAAAAAAAAAAATATCATTTCAAAAGTTTCAAGAACCCCATGCAGAGACTGGTATCTTCAGTTGCTCCTTGTTGGTAATAATCACTGTTCTTCTGTTTCAGTGTTTTATTCATCCATTTGAAAATTTGAAAATACATTTTTCTCTAGGCTGCGCTTTACATCAGTAAGGGAAAGTTAGTTGTCCTTTAGCCAACTTTTATTTTGTTTTGGGCCAGCTTGTTCTTGGAAACAATAATCTAAGTTTCTTGTTGTTCTGCCATTGGAATGCCTACATTCTGGATAAAGTGCTAACCAATCTGAAAGCCGTGAAGATGTATTGTGTTTAATCACATCTGTCATTGCAGGAGATGGTCACCTTAGCAGAAAGATCGCTATAATGGGTTGCTAATGGGCTATTAAGGGGCTTTCAAGTATCAAGATGATCATCATAAGTAAGAACTGAGAGTCATTCTTTATTTCTGTGTAAGATTAATTTTTCCCCAGTAATTCCATGGATTAATAATGCAAGGTTTGTGCACCTCAGGAACTGCTTCACAGTTTCTTACCATATGCTATGCAGATTCAATAATTAACTCTTGACTTGACAATTTAAAAACAAGGTGCTACTAACTCAATTTAGGGATGGGGAAAACACCAAGCTGAGCAAGCATTCTGAAAGGAACAATTAGATAATATATGTAAAAAGGGTCATGATTTGATCAGAGTTTTCAGAACTACCCCAACACACACTCAGTTATAGTCCACAGACATTTTTAAATGGCAAAATGCAGAAAATATATATCATGTCAGATCCTTCTTTATCATTTCTTTGTTCTCTGATTAATTTCTGGATACTAACACCTCTCAGAGCTTTGCAGACTCTTTGCATCAAAATGTTCTGCATTGTGCCTAAACTGCTGCTCTCAGAGTTGATAGCCTTTCAAATGAAAGCAGAAAACACAGAAAGTGGCATTATACGCTCAGATGTGAAATACTGAATTAATTTTGGCTTATAGAAAGCAGGTTCTTTCCAGTTCTAGCTGGTTATACAACTTATAACAAACTGTCAAACAAACTGACTTTTATGTCAGATTTTTCCTAGGTATAGTTCCCAGTTTCTTGTGAGTTGAATTGCTACCTGTCACTAACAGACAACAGAATAAAGAGGTTTACCTGCACTTACACCTCTGAGCTTTATAGGTTATGGTTCCAGAGCTGTGTACATGCACACAAGTAACACATATACACAGCTTTTCTTCCTTTTTTTGCCAGCAATACAGTTATTCTCAAGCTCTTCTTTACAGTTAAATATTTCTGCCTTCTTTTGGATCTGCCCCCTGATCAACATGGCCAGTGTGCTCTATGTTTAAAATGTCTTTTTGAAGTTGCTCTTGTGATTCTGCCTGTATTTTCTGACAATCCTGAGCTGCCCCATGTTGCCTTTCTTCCTCTCTTTTACTATTCCAGCACTATCTTGGAGGATAAGTGTCAGCAGGTGTAAACAGGAAAAAGGAGACGAGTGGCACCATTATAGCATTGCTTTCACTTGAGAGGGGCTACTTTTAGAAAAGAAAGCACTTGCAGCAACTCTTATTTGATTGGCATCATTGTCTAGTGAAGCTGGCACACCATCTTGTGAGCAGGCACAATGCCATCGGAACAGATGGGCATGTGCATGGGAAGCCAAAAGATAATGTACGAGTACCAAATGTGTGTATTGGAGGGCAAGTTTCCCAGTCAAGGAACAGCAGAATGGCAGTTTATAAGCTTCTGCACCTATGTTTAAGGGAGATAACACACACATTGCATCTTTACAATACGTGCATGGGTAAAACACTCTGCAACAATAGACTGGGACTCAAGAGTCTGGAATTCACTGACGGCTGAAGAATTAGCAAATTTGCAACCTCCTGGAAGTAAAGGAGCCATGCAAAACCCCGGTGTGGTATCTTTACAGTTGCAAACTAGGATACTATTTATGGCTTTGACATTGACCAGGAGATAACTGAAGACCAGGAAGCAGGAGCTGTATGGAAGCATCCTCTCCGAAGTATTCCTCCCAAGCAAAGCTTTCTGAGATGAAGTTTCTGTGTGGACTATCACATTTAAGAACAGCTGGACCTAATGCCATGAATTGGTGTTACATCTTTGTGAATCCATTTATAGTTTTAGTTTCCAGCACACCTTAATGAATACTGCCAGTGGATCATTCATAAAATGAGTGAGCACATCCTTTAATTTGTTAAACTTGTCCCTTGACCGGAGTTATAGGGTAGCAGCATAGTTCTTATGCTGCCAGAAATAACTGCTTCTTATTCCTCTCTTCTACACTGCTTGTGAATACATAGACTTCTACAATAGCCCCCTCCTGCGCTAAGTTATGTTTGTATTTCAGCTTTCATTTCAGGCCTCCCAGGTTGCCCAAAACAGACACAGAAAATTCTTAAGGTCTAATCAGAAATCTGGTTTTGTCTAGAATTTGGTCTTTACTTTTGTCCTGCCAACACCACCGTCACCATCACTAATCTGGTCAGCAGCAATATTACGTGGAATAAAATAGAAAAAACCAAATCAGAGACGTGATAAATATTCATGAGTGATACCAGTCAGTTCAGGCTTGGCAGCATTACACATCATCTTTAAATGGGCTTGAATGACAAGAAGAAACAGATCACATCAAACAATGCCATGTTGTACTTCAGTATGAAACCATATTTTTTGGACCCCCATAGCACATGCGCTTCATCAAGGACTAAAGCACAGTAGTAGAATATAAAAATAATAATAGACTGAGATAGGAGTTATTCCAAGATGTGGTAAAATGTATTTCTCAGCATCCTTTCCTGTCAGCCCACTGCATACCAATAAAATTACATTAAAATATCCATTCATATTCTAAACTCATTGCTAAATATTCTCTTAACTTAGCCCCTTTTTTCCCTTCTATTAGGAACCAAAGAGTAAACAAGGATGTGGCTATAATCTGTTTCCATACAGCATGGGGATTTTCCATACTTCTAACAATTACACCCCTAGACACACCTAAGGCAGGACACAGCAATGCTCCCATTAATTCCCAAGGACAACTAAAAACAAATAACAGCTCTAAGTCTAAATGTTTAGTATTTTATGCCAATACAACTTCAGCAACCTCACATAGCACAATCTTTTTTGAATACAGATAGCATGTAAGTGATACTTAGTCACCTGTACAGAAAGGGCATCTCTTTGTCAGTGTAGCACCATTGTAGGATATTGCAATACAGCGGATCAAACCGGAAAACTGAACTTTAGGCTTTGAAAAGACTGTAGTGTTTTCTCCAGTAACACCACCGGATTTAAGGACTCATACAATACTCGTGTTGTTACCTCTCTACTGCTGAATACATGCATATGAAAGCTCTTTGTTTCAATACCTCTGATTTCTTTCAAACCCTCTTTAGCATACTTTTAGATATTATAAGGCACATTATTAGGCTTCACATCCTAAACTTTTTCGCTGAGAACAAATCCAGCCTGCTCCATTTCCTTTCCTTTATGCATGTTTCCATACAAACACACTGAAGCACATTTTATACCCAGTCACAAAAACCTGAAAGACAAAAATCTATGATCCTTTTTGGTCTATCTTGGAGCATTTGGCTATCTTCTTTAGTACTCTCAGTAGAATAAGTGATAATCAATAGTGATATCTGATCAAATCTGAATGGTTTGATGGAAGCACTTTTGAAACACATCACAGTGCCTGATTTGCTGAAACTTGGCCAGCTCTTCTTACCTCCGCAGCAGCAGCACTGTATCTAACTTATACGAGTTGGTAGTTGAAATCCATTAAAGATTATTGTTAGCATTTAAAAATACAGTTGCACCTAGCTGGTTTCTTTAAGATTAAAATTGCCCAGCTGCTTTAGCTCTTTTGGCTTCAAATTCGAACAACCCACGGGAGAGGCCAGGTGTAGGTGTCAACAGCAGCATGTGTAGCAACTGGTGTGTTCTGGTTCTGGGTTTTCACTGTAGGGAGACTTTCCCTCCACCTGCACAGGGCTCCGAACAGCCATGTGAGTCAGAGAAGTAAAGTTATGTCACATTTCACATGCTGACTAGGATGATCCTTCACTGTCTTGCCTGAAGATACCAACAACTTTCTTACCATTTTGTGTGCTAGGACATTATTTTCCCCTAGTTCTACCAAATCAACTTCAAGAGTCTCAGAAAAACAAGATGAACAATTACTGTAGTAGTGATATTACATGATTTAGATACACAAATGTTCACATAATGCCCTTAGCAACATGTCAAATGTTGGCTGTATTGGTATATTTTGAAGCTCATAGGATCTAGTGTACACATTCAAAACATGCTTTCTGTGCTTTTCTCTTCTGCAATAAGTTCACTTTTCTGGAGCAGAGGTGTATTAAGTAAAAGCATTTTTATCAATATTTTTTCCACAGAAAAATACATACGTGAAATATAAAACCTTGTTATTTTTAGCATTCTCATTTTGTTCCAAATTTATCACAGAGCATTCTTTCATAATAATTCTAATGCTTTTATGGGGAACTTGTTTGTACCTAACCCAATTTTAATTCAATGTGAATTTGGATCAGGTAAAGTGCTGTTCACAGAGTGTATCTGCCAGAGTATAAATTGCTCAATACTAAAATGCCCACCCTCTAGAGAACAACTTCTGCAGGTACTTTATAAACAACTGCTGAGGTTACTCAACCTGTTAATTACCGCTGAAAATTCAGCCTGGTATCCAAATTATGTCTGTTACAAAGAATGTTTATGCCAGAATTGTCAGCAGCAAGCTGCCTTCTACATCCCACCCCCACTGCCACTCTGCAATGCCCTTGAAACTAAGCAGATAGAGTGTCAGTGAAGAATAAAATGAGGAATTCATGGGAGCACTCACATACAGCAGGTACACACTCTGTAACGACACACTCCTGCTCTGTAAGCAGTTCTTATACATCAGATGCTCACAACCTAAGTTACACACCTAAAAATAACTGCTTATGTCAGGAGGTTGTAAAGCAGGAGGAACAAGTACTACTTGCACCCAAGTCCCTAAAACCAAACTCCAGCTTTCATAATCACAACAAGCACCATTTCAGAGCACAATTACAATTGATCTACTGATGAGATTGGGTTCAGAAAAGGCTACTAACAAAAATCCACACCTCAGGATAAAGTTAATGAGGCTGTCGAGGGAGCAGCAGGGCCAGATTTAGTGCCAAAAATGCACCAGTGACACTAGAGAGTCGAGGAAGGTGAAGAAAAAGAGTGCTAAGTGATAAGGAACAGTGCAGCTCAGTGACAGATAGATTTAAACCTCTTAAGTTCAATAACCACATGGCAAAGATTGTTAAATCAATTCATAAGAATTATGCTGAATCCTGACTAAGATGCACATCAGACAAATAGCACAGCATTTAGAGCTAGGAAATATAAGTAGTCAAGAAGGTAATCTATGTGTCACATGAAATATGAACAAGGAAAGGGCTCTTGGACTACTTGTAAGCAGTTCAGTGCCTTCCTGCTGAGCTATAGCAAATTTCTACCATCATGATGAAGACACCCTGGCACCCCTTCCCTGGCACTTCAAATGCAGAACACAGGGACAATGGCAGAGGAGGTTGAACTCAGAAAGGGCCTTTAATCGGGACACACTCAAAGCTCAACACAAAATTTCCAGTTCTCCTTCCCAGGGCTTTTGAATAAAATTTGTCAGCCATTGCACTGGGGGTAAGAAATACAGAAATGTGGTGGAATGTGCAGTAAATCATTATGTTCCACTGGCTCATTTACATTACATATAGTTCAGAGATAAAGTCCACTCCATGGCCACTCCATTGAAATCCTGGTTCAGGAGATGGTGGCAGGAGATGGTTGTTTAGAAACCCGGAGTCCCCTCTCAGTGAACCAAACCAGATCAGAAAGTCCATATTGGACCTCATCACTGTAAGACCAGAGTGAGTCCTTTCTCTCAGTCCCAGAATGCAGGTGCCCAAATCCCACGGAAGATGTTCATTCTGTGCCTCAGTTAAACAGTTATGAAAGAATGGGGAAATTTTCATAATTGTGTCAGGCTCAAATCTGTTTGTCTTCTTATTTTGAAAAAACATTACTAGTGCCCAAGCATGACGAAATCTGCTGTTTGGTAGAGCTGTTAGTGTCTTTCAAATGGCTTAATAATGTAGGTCAAAGCCACTGCAGAAAAAATTCAATATTGATAAATGAAAATTAATGTACATTGTGGAGGAAATGGGAATTAGTCATTCATCTTAGCAAGTTCCGAGCTGCTATAATCCAGGAAGGACATCTAACCGATATTGTGAAGACCTGAAGCATGGCCTGCAGCAGGAATGGGAGCTCATAAAAAGGAAAGAAAGTTTTACTATATAAGGAAAATAATGAACTAATGTGGATTAAAACACCTAGAGATGTTCTGCATCTCATGAGGGATATGCAAGAAATGGGGTTCACAGAAGAAGACAAGTACGATGGAAGAAAAAAAAACCCTCTTAGATAAGGATAAATTGCCTTTTAAACTTATTTTGTTTATTTTCTTGAAAAGAAGACAAATAGGAACAGGCATGACAAAAAGTGTATTAAGAAGTAATGAAAGCTATAAAGAAGGTCAACTGGGAGCTTTTCTTCTTCTCTTCCATAATACAACAAAATGAGTTAGTTATTAAATTGAAGTGGGGCAAATTAGGAACTGATAAAAGGAAAATAATTTTTCTCACACAACACATAATTAGATTTTGGGACTCCTTACCATGGCATTTTGCTAAGGCCATAAATTAAAAAAGATTCACAGAGGGAATAGATTTCACATAGATAAATTCTTGAGATACACTGTGGTTGAAACAAAGAATTTTACTTAATGCTGACAAAGAATTATTTGAAGTGATTTAAAACTCTGGGTTTTAGATATTAAGACAAACTTAATGAGCACTTCACAGATGACCCCTATTAGTCAGAATGCTGGACAGCAAAACTAGAGCTCTCCTTCAGTACAGTAGTTCCAAGCTACTTGTGTTTCAAACATTACTCTTCAGGGCTATAAAGCTGAAAGTATGAGTTTACACCTCCCAGGGAATAAAGACAAGTTTAGGGTCAGGGAGTTGAAGGGAAGGGATAACTCAGGGAGCAAACTAAGGGACTTCCCAGTTACTCCTGCTTGAGATTTACAGCCACAGCTGAGGAGAGATTCCATGCAGAAGAAGCTTGCAGAGATTGTTTTTGCCTCTTCCATCTTTATCAGCTACTTTTACTGTCATCAGATAATTTTTAAATGCTGATCATGAAGCAATCCAATATGGCAGTTGTCATACTAGAAAGCACAGCGATTGCTTTGTTAAAAGATTGGAAGAATGTGATCCTGCACATAGAGAGCAAAGGTCTGTTACATTTCTTTCCTAAATGCTATCCCAGTGCCCACAAAGGGAACTGTACCTGTCTCTTTCAGCAGTAGTGGTGCTCAGGAACGATGTTTGGCCAATTCTAAAACAGCAATATACACAATTTACAGTGGTTAACTTAAAGAGCATTTTTCTTTTTCTGAGGGGGAAAATAAAACACTAATTTTCATAGGAAAGGCAGTAAGTAGCTGCTTGAACAATTTATCACAAAACACAGAAGTGTTTAAATCAGAGTATTTCAGTTCCCAGGAAGAACTGAGCCATTGATGGGGGCAATGGAAAGAGAATAGCATGAGAAATAAATGGAATGGAATGAAATGGAATCAGAAGAAGAAAAAGGAAAAAAGTTGAAAATTGTAAGGACATCCAAAACTGGAGAGATGCTGTAATTGACAGTTTGGCCTAGCAGGAATACAGATTTTTTCCAAACTAAAACAAGTATCTCCTCACAAGTATACAGAAATTGTGTATTAGGCAACCTTTGTTGGCCTGTGCTCAGTGATATATTTCAGGTGTTTAGGTCCACAGAATTTCATTTCTTTTTGCTCTTCTGACTTACAATTCTTCATTGAACTTCAGTATTGATTTACTTCCAAATCACATACTGTACCTTCTTGCACTATTGCTTTTTAGGTAAACATTAACAACACTACAAGATGGAGCTGATCCAAAGTGTTTGCTAATTCATCAGTAGTAGGAAACCTATGTGTTTTCAAGCCATGCAAATTGGTTTGGCTTCTGCACAGCTCCCACTTTTTTCAAACACTGATGGCAAAGAAAATTTCCCAGGATTCATATCAAGTATTCATTTTAACAGCATTAATTTATGATGTAGGTTATTCCATTCTACCCTGAACAACATGACTTATTCAAAAAGCAAGCAATTTTCCAAAGTAAATACTCATTTTCCATTCTAACAGGGGTGCTCTTTGTGGATTTTTAGAGAAAGGGGCCAAGTCTGGAAAACATCTTTTCTACATTTTTTTTTTTTCTTGGGGATCAGTCATTGTACTATTAGGATATTTTAAGTATCTAAGCCTTCCCACAAAATTTTAAAACTGTCTCACTGTATCTATTGTAGAAATAGAAATAAGAAGTAGAATTAACTTTGTAAAAGTTCTTACTATATTTTTCCTGCTACTGTTTTCATCTGCTTCTCTGGACTCAGAACTCTGTAGACGATTATAGGATCACTCAGCTTAAAAAGAATAGTATTTTTCAATCCAATGTTGACTTAATTGTCCACAAGTCACTTAACATCCCCAGTAATTCAGGAAATCCATCAGCCCTTTGTGCTGGAGTGAACTTGTCTCTTGATAGAATTGATAAATAAAGCAAAATTGAAGCTTGAGTCGTTGGAAGTCATGACACAGGTCACAGACTGGCACATCCACAGACTGCCATGATCAGGCTCACATTAACTCTGCCAGGCAGCTTTTCTTTGGGATTATCATATAGAATGCAGGGAGAAGGGGCTTTCTGGCCAAATCTGAAATTCTGGACTTAAAGTCTGTCACTTGAAAGACCAATTAAATAAAATACATACAATAATAGAAGAAAATCATGAACTTGGACAGGCTCTCAATGGCACTGTGGATTTTGAGTGTAACACAGCAAAATTAAGAATTGCCCAGGCAGTTAAGCTGAGACAACTGAAATGCTGGGGTGGAAAAGTAGGGTGTCTAAAGGCAAAAACCATCTATGATGTTGAATTAAACATGGTCCATGAATTTATTTCTTTTTTAATCCTTTAAAAAATATCTTTCATCCCTACATAGACCTTTTATCTCAGAATTATTAACTGCCAAAGAGAAGGTAAAATACAATAATTCTGTAGTCATGAATACTCATATTCTGTTTTGATAACTAATAATATAAGATCAGTTAATTAAACACCCTCTTAAAATAAATGCTTGAATAAATTTTTAATTCATTCGGTGTTCCTAGCATGGTTCTTAATACAGCAGTGCTCTGTAGTTTATATCTAAATGGAATTTTCAGAGTCAAAATTATGCCCTCCATCAACTAAGAGGGAAAAACGTGGGCATATGCATCGTGTGCCTGTGTAAAGGGGAGGGATCACAACTTTATTTCGGTGGCTGTAAATTATCACCAAAAAACATCTTAAAAATAAGAGTTTCGAGAAGCATTTTTCCTAGACTGTTGATAACATAAGATAATAGGAGTGTTTCTACTTAATGTTTTACACTAGAGAACTTCAAATACTAGGAAAGATAATTATATACATGAGCGGGGGAAATTTATTATCATGACATGATGGGAAGTAAATCATGCAGCTGTGAAAAGACAGGTGCCAGGATATCTCTACACATAAGAGAAGCCAAGCAGGTGATAACGTCAAGCCTTGCTATCACCCAGCCTGTAGTGTGTAATACTGTGATATCTGGTGCTATGTGACACTTCTTCTCAGGAATGACGTCTTAAAATTGGAATTCTCAAGTCTCCACTACAGTTGGCACTGTATCTGATTTACTAATTTATTAATACTAATAGCCAGCTAATAGAAATTGGTGCGGAAGAGCCTTGGTGTCATTCCCACTGACACACTGTGCCCAAGGACACAGTGGATGCAGGAAAGGGTAAAAATACACCACGTGCATGGAGAACACAAGTGTTGTTACAGTTGTTCAACTAAATCTATGAGCAACTAATCATCTAGCGTTTTTAAAAAGAATGAACCGTTTACTATTTCTCCTGCCACACTAGGGAGGCTGTAGATACTAACATTCCTGTATTAGTAGTATTTGTTTGTAGGACTGAGTGGAAACACTCGTGCTGGGCTGCTACCACACACTCCTCAATCCTGCAGGGTAACTACTGGCATCAACCACCAAGGTGAATGTAAACTTGAACCCCAAACTAGCAGCCTCTGTCTGAACTAACTCAATTGACAAAACAAAAAAACCAAAACCATTTGGGATAGCAAAAGTAAAAATAAAAGTCTACCAAAAAAAAAGTCTATCAGGGTCAACAGATCAGAGCATATGAATTGCTCTTTCATTTTCACAGCAATCACAGCTTGCGTGAAGCTGCCAGTATTCAGCATAAATAACACTTGGAAAATTTCAGAAGACAAATTGCCTCCTGCAATGTGACATCAAGGTGGTGTATGGAATTTTATATACAAATTTTGTTTCCTCAAAACATATTTGAGGTATGGGCCAGAATGTATATAGGAGCTTTGTATTGAAAAACAAAACCAACAGGAGCTCATGCACCAAATTAGATCTAGATAAGACATTTTTGAGAAACAGGCATATCTTAGTTACCACAAAAGCTTCTGATGATAATTAATTTAATATAGCATGTACAAACAAATACCATCTGTAGTTTTAAATTATAATCCTTAGACAAAACTATAGTTTCTGGAAAATTCATACATGAAGGCATTTTCAAATACTGGCAGAAGCTTCTTGTAGGTGTTTCAAACGTCTACCTTTTAAATTTCTAAATGCTCAATCTCAGCAAAAACAATTATCTCTATTTGAAAGTTCTTTTCCATAGAACTAACACCTATTTCATTCATTTTGAGTAAAAGAAAAACACACAGGCTAAACAGATTGCAACTTTTTTGTTCCCTATACTTATTTTTCTGCTTTTAACAACATTATTTTAATTTTATAAAACAAAAGTAGGTTTTGTTTAGCAACGTTTGCAAAAATGCACACTGAAGAAACCATTTTGGTTTTCATCAGCTCTTAGCTTTTTTCATCAAAAAAACTAATAAAGAAATAAGTAAATAAGAAATCAACAGCTTTCCTTTCAAAGCAAAATCTAAACCACTTAATAAAAAGTATTTCAACATTTTGAGTTATGTACAGATAATATTTCAAAACGCTTCCTATGAAAGATCACCTTTTGAAATAACATCTAAGAAAAAAAACTCTCTCTCTAGACATTTTTCTTTTTAAATTTCATCCTGACCTTGAAATAATCTGAATAAATTTGGTGTGGATCAAACGCGTACTAAAATAACCCATTTATAAAGAGGAAGCTACATAGCCATAGAAATATTTATAAATAGATGGTGGATATAGAAATACAAAAACTGATTTTGCAGAAAAAGCATGATTTTAAGAGATCTGCAGCTGTTCTCAACCTTTAGCACTGCTTATGTGAGCCAAGAGATTTTTGTCTAGTACTGAAGCTAAATTAACTTCAGGGCTTGGATTTATCCCCTTGGGTAAACCCCTAACATACACAGCACCAGGCAAAAAGCTTACCCTCAATTTCATTTTCCCAAAATTGAAATGCTTTAAAAAATAAGCATAAATGTATTTCAAAATCCAATTGCTTTGGCCCTAAATCTATCTTTTCTTGGCAGAGTGCGGTTGTTTTTAATCTGAATGCTAATATTTTGCAATGTGGCATCAGATATAAAATACTAATTTACATTGTGCCAGAGATCTATAGCATTTCAGTACTAGTCAATCAATAAGTGATTAGAGGAGCGGGTTTCTGAACAAGGGAACATTATTTAAACTATAAAATAATACTGCAAATTATTCTGTAGATGATATGTACCAAAATGTCTAGAGCAGAACAACTGCGTTCATTAACAGTGTCTCAAACAGAGGGGAAGCAGAGTAGAAGAAAGAGCTGTGTGATTTTAGATCAATGTGTTAAATGCATGTAAGAAACAGAGGTACAAAGGCTATATTGAAGGAGGATAAATTTAATGAAATTCTGAAGTAACAATTTAAGTAAAAATACCTTTAATATCTGAAAATTGGAAGTATTTGCAGACTGGGAGCTTCAATTCCAACTTTTATTCCTGCCAGCATACCTTGCAGTAAGTAGGGAAAAAATTTAACTTGTTTAACTATTATGTGAAATACATTATTTATAAAGTTAGCCCATTTTTTATATGCAGACATAGGCAGAATTCCTGACTGGACTTTTTTTGAAAGAACTATAAAACAAGCTGTAGTATTAATTCTTGGATGTTGTATTTTTTTCTTTAATATATTGTTTTTCATTTATCAGAAATAAGTAACCTAATACTCACATTCATCACGCTAATAAGCCTTATGTAGTCATAATTCATGTTACAAACTGTAAAAACAAAAGGAATTTTCCCAATTATAAAAGGAGATAAAAACTTAGCAGGGAAAAATACACACATTTGACATTTTTTCCGCCAGTAGTTTTCTCTGCATCCTTCAGGTTTTTGAGTCTAATGGAAAAACTCTTTACAATGATGAAGCTGAACTACTGTAGAAATGAATGGATACACTACTGCTTGGAGAAAGCTTTTTTTTCTTAAAAAATACAAATTTTTCCTTCTTTCACCAGTGTAAACATGATATTCCCAACTGTCAGCAGGATACTTCCCCAGTTACTGGACAGGTGCATTTCTTGCTAATCAAGATTTCTACCCCATACTCCTCAAAACTAGTCTAGTCCAAATAGTTTCATTATTCCAAGTCAAAGCCTTAATTTTGCATTAATCTGAGTCTAATGCCTTTTCTAGTATTATTTTTCCCAGCGCATCTTCTGAGTTGGTACAGTCTCCATGAGATATTTCATGGATCTGTCCCACAGCCAGACCACAGCAATGCTTTGGGCAGGTAAGGAGACTCCTTTCTGCTGTTCCCAACCCCTCCCTCGCCTTCCCAAAAACATGAGACTGCACTCACCAGTTCACAGAATGAGCTGGGAAGGGAAGATGTGGCTGAGTGAAGGATAGAGCTAAAATTACAAGGGTTCCATGACCCTCCTGTGTCTGCCCATGCAGCAAAGGGAAGGTGTCAGCTGAGGTGTGTAACAGAGAACACACAAAGTGCTTTTCTCACAGCAGTGTGTCCTCTTCCCTTTCGAACGCTGTGGGAATTAGGAATACCAGACTTGTGCTTTACAAAGACGAAAGGGCCAAAGGGCTGTGTTAAATAGTGGTGTTACAGCACAGGAACAGGAGATTAGCACAACCTGCCTCTTCCCTTGACATCTGCAACCATAATGATTTAAGAATCTACTGAAGAGGGCAGGGTGGGGTCATGAAACGCAGAGTGGCTCTGAAGCATTTAAACATTTTCCACTGCTACTACAGCCAAACACCAAATTTCTCCTGAACAGGGGCTGGTTTTCTGCAATTTCTATGGATAGCAGTTGTGCAGGCTTAAGGAATGGCTATTATGAACCAATAATAATTTTGACACCAGAATATACATATTTTTGTATTCTAAGTATTATACTTGACTTTTCCCATTTCTGTAGTCTTTATTTTGCTATGTAGGGATTTGCAGTATGCTTTATAATATAGCTACTATGATAGTAGTAGCTTACTGTGTGTATTTTATATGAAGTTTTACAGAGCAGAAGCTTATTTATTTCACATCCTTTTACTGTAGATTTTTACTTTAATATTGGGATTTGGTTTGAAAAAATTAATGATATTGTAAGCCCAAGTAGCTGACCAAGGATTACTGAACACAGAAAGAATAATATTATCACTTCAGTACAGGATCATAACTGAACAGGAAAAATCTTGGGAAGTTTTAAAGTCTGTCTAACGCTATAGCCATGAATCCACAAGAAAATTCATATTCCTGCACTCCATCTGTAGAATGTGCACAGGGAAACAGTATTTTCAGTGGTATTTTTATAAAAGAAGCCTTGCCAGTTTTCATAACAAAAGAAGTTAGCTTACCTTTCCTTTGAGTTCTATTTCCTATTGTGATCTATACACATACTCAGTATCTGCTTTAGATTTAATTCAATCAACCAGCAGAACATCAGTAATATCTGCAGCCCTCCTTACCTCCCTGTTTTCCCTCAGTCCAATGCTGCTGTATTTCATATTTAGTTTGCTGATCATATTTTTAACCATCTGATTTACTTGAGCCTGAAAAGCAGTACAAAACTATCTGGATTGGCGAAAGGCCAAGGGCTTGTCGAGCTCCCTCTCCCACCATTTTGGAATAGGTGCTATCTTCTTGATGGTTGGCTTTTTTTTCCTTCAATATATCACAGACATAGAGGATCAGAGACAAGATAGGGTGCAGTTCTTGTCAGGTGTTTTACAAGAGAGTTGGATTTCCATATCAATGAAAAGATCAAATTATAAATTTTGGGAACTTTAAATAATAGGAGAATAATATTTTACATTGTTTTAGCTCCTATAGCCAAGGAGTTTCTCAGTTTGTTCACTCAATTCTCAGAGTTACAACAAAAAAATCAGCACCAACCACTTGGGGCATAAAAGTTGGGGAAAACAACAGTCCTGGGGGAAACTTTATCTGGAAAGTTAAGGGTTGTAATGGAACTTCTACATGAAGAGGTGGCACGATTCTCCCTGATTGATTCAGTTTTCTGCCTGCTACTTGATGATAAAAGCACATATTGAGTAAAGCAACTACTGTACTTTATATCATTTACTTCTTTATTATTTAGTCTGTTCAGATATGCCCTGTGCAGCAGATAATATGTCTTTCATTTCCACTCATAATTGCCTGCAGTATATGTCAGCCTAAGTTCTCCATATATATCTCTGCTAACAATAAAATTGAAGTCATTGTTTATGTGGTAAACTCAAGGACATGAAACAAAAAAATAATCAAAGCTAAAAAAAGAAGACAAAGCACCAATACTGCAAAATGGAGCAGAGTGTAAAAGCAATCAAGCAAAATAAAGGTGGAAAATAAAAGGAACATCGTAACAGCACTTGAGATAAATTATGACATTTCTAAGAACAAAGAAACCAGAGGTTATTACAGGAAACAGTATGACTTCTGATGCATGGATATTCTGGTGGCTGAAGAAGTAAACATACAGCAGACATTGCTTCTAGTAAATTACATGAATCATTCTGTGAAGAATTAAATCTGCAGGAAATACAGAGCACTGCAAAAATTGCACATCTGAAGGTACAAAAATGACAACATCAGAAGGCTTCTGAAGAAAAATACTTCACAATCATGGAATGATTTAATTTTAAGTGGCAAGACACGGAAGAAACATGAAGAAATATCTTTGAAAGCAAAACGACAGGTAGCAATTTCTGGCAGATAACACCTCTCAATTACTCCATGCTTGTATAAATTACTTATTTTTCTTAATAGAGGTTTATTTTAATATAAGTAAAAGCAAACCCACTAATACAGCAGTTTATATATGCAAAATACTGTAAAATCCATAATAAAGATAGATATTAGACTGCCAACATGAAACTCAAGTTCTCAGACCAATCTCTGTGTCAGTGACAGA
The DNA here is from genome assembly GCA_013398115.1 of Falcunculus frontatus. Taxonomy (NCBI): domain Eukaryota; kingdom Metazoa; phylum Chordata; class Aves; order Passeriformes; genus Falcunculus; species Falcunculus frontatus. The sequence continues at coordinate 1,291,518 of VZRV01007534.1, forward strand.
AACTAAGAATTCAAGGACTGGTCATTTCCTCCGGTCGGTGAATTTTAGCCTTCTCCATATGGTACCATTATCTTGCAACAAAGGAAATGTAATATCTTGGTATAAAGCATTGAAAGTAATTGCAATCCAGAGCTGCAATTTCCAAGTTAATAACCTGTGTTATAAAATTGGTGGGCATTTTGGACTTTTTTTCATAATAAGCATCTTGAGCTGGCAGGAAATGTGGAAAGGCTTGAATGCTTACCCCAAAACCTGAAGGTAAGCCTGTAGTTTACCTGTGCTGAGACCCTCCTATAAACCATGCTGCTGGAACAGAAGGAAATCTAAACCAAAAAATAAGTGCATTTTTATATATCTTTTGCTTTTACACTGCATTCTTATTCTTCAACTGGTTTCTTTTACCACCTACGTCTTTAATGACAACTGACAGTTAAGGAATTTTATGACCTTGATTCCTATTTTTATAATGGGCTTCTGGAGGGGAAAAAAACCCATTGTTTTGGGACAACCTGACTTGCCAAAGTATGACAGCACCAATATCTCAGTCAAGCATTCCAACATGTGATTTATGCAATGTTTTTACCAGTCAGGAGAATACTCTTCATACTTTCAGGCAAGACAGCAATTAAAGATTGCCTTCTGTGTTTAGAAATGGAAAGATTCCTGCTTTTGTGACCATTGTTTGTGACCAGCTGAAAGATTGCTGCTTTTGTGACCACTGCTGCTGACTGACTCTGTATCTATCCCACAATTCTAATGTAGTAATTTCTGAATCGCATGTCAAGAAATTACTCCCCTCCTACATTCCTGCAACTTCACTGTAACCTATCTTATGGGCAAAAATAAGTGTTAGATTACTGTCATTTTGCTTGGGATTTAGATTTTTAGATTTAGCTATTCACAGACATCACTAGTAAAATTTAATTTTTCATTGCTACATCTGGATATTTACTGAATCAACATTCATCCTAATTTTATGATTTTATTCAGACCTAGAAATCACCTTGTTACAGAACATATGCAGCTCCTTGCATATCTAGGGCCTAAAACAAGGCACAAATGCATCCTTTTTATTGCTTCCATTTTTCAATGTTACTCACTTGAATCACCTAGAGCCAAAGCAAATCAATGCCACCTTCTCTGTATTGGGCCCTGTCTTTGGCTTTAGTATGATGATAATCAAGACGTTGCTATTAATTACACAAAACTATGATTAGAAACTGACATGTTTTGAAGTGCTCAAATATTTACAAGACTGTAGAGCAGAAGATAGACATGATATTTGCCTTATGTACAGGCAGAGGAAATATGCACAGAGAACAGTCCAAGATCACTAGTGATCTCAAAAGTAATACATTTTGTTTGTCTGTATTTTTCTAAAAAAACCTATTGCATTATGTTAAATACCCTGAGGGCTTAGAGTAAAACGTGACTGGAATGTATACAAAGAAAAAACTTTCTGTCTCATTAGATGATCTGAGTTTCAAAATCTGTTCTAAAAGTGTTGTAAAGTGTGTAGTGTTGTAGATTAATGCACTGAATACATTTCCACAGTGCTTGATGTGTTTCATAAAAGGTCCATTTCAGAAGTGTGCTGTATTATAGGTGAACAGTCGCAGTAAATAATCTTGTTACAGAAACCTAAGCAATTTTTACAAGGCGTATTTCTGGCTGACTGAACAATTTATTCTCCAGATGTCACATTGTATTTTTCCAATATAAAATGAAACAGCTTTTCTTTTTTCTTTTTTTTAAGGCGGACTCTTTTGTTTGGATCAAAGGTACTTCCTTAAATAGAAAAATCTATTATTAAAACCCACTGCGGTATAAAATTTACACTATATGTCATTACTATATCTAATTTATCATTTTATTTGATTTAGTGGGATAAAAGACCACCCCAAAGTGTGAATATTGCTGAGGATGGCTGTGTACGTTTTAAAAACAGGAATCATTAGTTCTCAAACCGATCATCTCTGTTGATCCTAAAGGTTGCAGGCATCTTGACTAGATCTATGTATAGTTAAAACTGTGTCACTTCAGATGTTACCCACTAATAAACCCATATGTCACATTATGGGTCCTGGAAGATTACATGATAATGTGATATGATAAGAACTGCTTCTCTGAAAAGCAAGGGCAATTAAAAACATTTTCACTAGGCAGACATCATCAGTAGAGATAAACAAGGTAATTTTCCAGCATATATTTTCTTGGCTTCAGAAAAGAAATACTTTCACAGGAAGATCTCTCCTAGGAAAATTGACAGACTATCAGCAACTTATTTTACTGACGAAAAAAAATTGAAAAATAATCCTGTGCACTAGTGGATGTCACACATTTCTATTTTCTCATCCTGTTTTCTTGATTATACAAACAGAAAATTACCATCAAAGGGTAAATTTCTTTAAAATATTCCCCAGTTTACTCTTCATTGTTTTTTAATCATTTTTGTTTCTACCCACCAAGCTGTGTATTCATATAGACCAACACGAGAGTGCCAAACAGTTGAATCTACAAGTTTTTGTCTATTAATATGTAGGTGGTTACCTAAATCTAATTTCACCAAAAATTTAGGATATTGATTTGCCCCCGAGTGATTTGTTTGATCCAATGCCTAACTCCCTATTCTGTGTTTACATTTTGAAGAGATATGAACCTCACAGCTATGAATTTTAGATGGTGTGGAGCACATGGCATAGCATTGTTACGGATTATCTCCAGGGAGGAAGACTCCACACCCTCTCTGGACAATCTGTTCCAGTGCTTGGTCACTGCACAGTAAAGTTCTTTGTCATAATAAAGTGAAACTTCCTGTGAAACAGTTTTTGCCGGTTGCTTCTTGTTCTATTGCGTGGCATCACCAGGAAGAGCCTGGCTCCATCCTCCTGTATCAGATTAGCATGGTTGCCTCTAAAATTATCCAGATAGATTTAAAAGCTGGGTAAATTTGTAATGCAACTTCAGTACAGCCTCTGAAGAAAGGATTCTTTGCTTAATTTCAGTCTCCCCTAATGTTTGAGGGGTTTTTCCCATTGTCATTTGAATTCCTACCCCTTCTACTTATCTGGCAACAGAGGTCAGAAAAATTGAAATAATCTATGCAATATGGAGAGGATATTCATTTGAGAATCAGAGTGTTGATCACAGTTTTTACAGCTGACCAATGTGTGCAAAATCCAATGTACAATGACAATGGCTCACTAACTCATCAGCTTCTCATTCACTTCCAGGGTCCATTAGCAGGCTTTGGAATTTCATTCAAGTCCATTATTTTTGAGGCTGAATTGGGATAATTGGCCCGGTCTTTCTTCTTGCTTGAGCACTAGAAGGTCTCTGACAGTCTTCTTATTAAGGTGATAACCTGCCAAAGCCATGAATGCGCTGTGATATCTCCAGTCGCGACAGATAGTCCCCTCTGCCCTACAGTGGGCTTGTATTAGAGGTCCCTTTTAAAACTCCAGTAGAGATGAATGAGGAAATTATTTTAAGGCTTTTCTGTACATGACGCTTTATACATACTGAGAGACTGATAAGCACCATGAAGAATCCTTCCGTTGCTAACAAGTTATGAACGACTACAGAACAGCTATTTTGACTTTTGCTTTTTACCCAAGTTCAAATGGATTTCAGTGAGTTTCCTCACCTAAGACTGACCTGATTCAAGATCAGATGAAAGTAAAACAGTGTCTGGTTAGGTCAGGACCTGGTTAGGTCTTCAGTATGAACATCAGCACCAGCTGTATGGCTTTGCATTCCTTGTGGCTGGTTCATACCATAGCTGCTTATACCAGATACAGCTACTTTGGTTGGAATCCTTCTTTTTCCAGGAACGTGCTGTTCCTACACTGAGAACAGCACCGCTGAAGGACACCTTGGGCAAAAGAAGGTTACATGAAAGGAAGACCTGAACCTGAGATGGAGCTTTGAAAGTCGTGAAGGAAACAGAGGAGTTACACAGTAATGGACCAGACATCCTAAAAACACTTCCAAAAGCACAAGCCAATGAAATTAAACATTCTTATCCTTAAAATAAGCTCCCTGTTTTTGCATGCCTTTCCTTCTTCCTTGCTTTGGAAGAGGTGTGGAAAAGAAGGCAGACCTGTGATGTACTACTCAGTAGCAGATGGCACGGGAGCCAAAAAGAGCAGCATTATTCATTTGAGAAATCCAGGGACAAATATGGCGGTCTCACGTTAAAACTTTTTTCCCCTCTGCTTCCAGGTTTGGAATGCATGAATATCAACCTGAGGCTCCCTCCTTCCCCCCTTTCAGAAGCCCGAGAATGTGTCTGGACCAGAAGGAATGTGTTCCATTGCCACTGCTGCATCCCACTGGAGAAACAATGTGCCAATGTAAGGCAGATGATACCAGTAAGAGACTGGGAGCATGAGGATCAGGTAAACAGGAGCAGGTTTTTACAACTCTAACACAATTAATATCTTCTTGCCTTAAAAGTTTGGAATGAGCAATTACTGAAGCACAAATCAAGACACCATAACATAAGGTATAATGGCAAAAGCATTGAAACATACTTATTAATTAGTATTTCTGATTCAATTCTTAAGGTAGTGGTGAGCTTAAAAAATAAGAGAAAGCTTCAAATTGAAGCAAATTGGAAGGGAATCCTTTCACAAAAATACTTTTAATTGGCCATCATTTCCTGTGCTTCCGTTTTCTCCATCTACAGTCACTTGTGTCCCTGTTAACTGCCTCCCACACAGTCCAGTCTTTCTTTTCCCTCATCCTACAATGAGGCAATAACACGGTGCTCATCAACTATCCTATTACCATAGAAATGATAGCAACATCACAAATTCAGCAGTCTGATTCCTTGACAGGGTTGATTAGGAATAGAATAAGAGCTGGAGAAAAGCTGAACCCTTGATTAAACACAAATAGCTCTTATAATGAACGGATAGGGGAATGAAATACATTTAAAATCAGAAGAAGCATCTTCATATTCTACATGAGAAGTGGTTTTGGCACTTTTTCCTATTTTTTGAATTGTTTCAAATTGTTTGCAAAGTTCCCTAACTTCCTTTTAAATCACTCATATACACACAATTAGTAATCATATGTGCTCCAGAATTCACAGAAAAATCAGTGCAAGTACAGCTTGTAAAACACTAGCTAGAACTTTACAATTTTCACAATAAATATATTTAGCATTGCAAATGCACTATAGCCAAGTATACACAGCCACACAAACACAGGCAAACCTGTGGGTTTATTATTTTCAAACAGATCTACTTGAATTCAAAGGCTGTGTTATTTAGAGGCCTTTCTGGTAAGTTCTGACTGTTCCCTTAATAAAACCACCTCCCAAGAAGTGTTCTGCATCTTGCCCCAGTCCCAGAAAACCACTTTTCCCTACACCCAATGAAGACCTTGGCTCAGCAGGACACTGACCATTTCTTCTCCCACTGCTTCAATACCTTAATGAATTAATCAAAGCTAGATACTTTATTGTCTCCTGAATCAAGACCTGTATTGAGCCCACAGCCACTACAGTTGGAAAAGGACTATTTTTGTCATTCAAACCATTCATCCCAAAAGAAGAAATACCATATATGAAAATAGAAGTGTTCTAACAGTTCATTTTTCAAAAGGCTGTCTTTTCGAGTTCTCACACTAAATGTAAGTGTTAAATCCTCAATTCATATTTTACTGGAGACTTGACAACTCCAATTGCAACCAGTTTATTTTACCAGTTACAGTGTACAGTAGGGTGTGCATACCCATTCCAGGCCATCTCTATTCTCAGGCCTGCTGCAGTGTTTCTTCTACTTCAGACTATTTAGTCAATGCCATTAATCAAAATCCTATAGCAGAAAATGCATGCATAAGTCCTACACATTTATTGCCATGGCAACAATTCAGGCTCTTGTTCATATGTCAAGCTACATCAGTGGAGATAAATTCTATTGTTTTCACACTGACAGTTCTTTCTGTGTTGGACTTAATCCATAGAAAAATATAGCTTTACCTCTTATTAAAATAAAACACAGACCACCCAACTCTCCGAATTCTCATTCTTCACATCATATAAGTAAACAATCTGAATAGTTATAAAATTATAGTTTGATATTCGGGTTTACGATAGCAATTAAAGAGTAAAAAATGGCCCAGAACTCATGATATTGTCTTAATCTGTGGGATTGGTTAGGAATGTAATTCTTCATGAAGAGATGAGCTCATTGCTGTGAATCCAAATAGCTATGATACCACAGCGCTGCATTCTTGAATTAGATTGCAGTATTTCAAAATAAATGCCTTTAAGCTTTAAGTGAAGTTGATGTAGTTAATTTTCCAACTTAGCTGTGATACTGTGGTTTTCATAACATAAAAATTAATGATTAATGCATAATATCCTGAGAATGATTTTATATTTCACTCAGCTCATGATAAAATACACTGTCATATGGGTGACTCACAAGTACAAAAGAAAGATAAGAATCATTTTTCATGCATAAGCCTCTCTAGATTTACTTGTGTATGCTCTATTATAAGGAATTCTTAATGCATGCCTGATATAATTTTATATGATTTTACTCTGTAATAGACCACAGTTTTGATGCCTATTTTCATAGACACAGTATGTTTCTCATTATCACAGACTAATAAGGAACCAGTCTTTCATTAATAAAATACTTCTAATGCTTCATACTCTCATTATTCCCTGTGTACAGAGCATCACGCTCCCTGGAAAGGCAGAAGCCTCACATCAGCACTGAAGACACATCCTTTTCAATCTGACCCTTTTTCCACTTCCTCATGCAGATTTAAGTCCCTGCTTTTCCAGCATGCTTCATATTGACAAAGCCTATTACTGTGATATACTACACTGGAGTTCATTTCAACTAATATCCACAGCTACATCTGTTACTGTCAGCGCCCAATCCAAGTTCCTGCCTCAATGAAGATGAAGACAACCATTATTATTTACTTATTGTCACGCCATGTTATGCCAGTATCAGAAACTGCTTCACATACACACCGTGTGTGACTTGCATCAAATATATATATTTTTAAATGGGGGGCTTTGTGTAATTTGTAAATATCCTGTGAACTTCATTCATATTAATGAAGCAGCGTTTGCACTTCAGTGGCATTTTTATGCAAATTGCAGTAACTCTTTGTGTGCCATGACTCTGTACGTGACACAGGCCACAGCTCCTGAGGCAAGATTCTTATTTCTCTGGATGAGCAGCACAGGACAGAATACTCCTTTTCCCACCACCTAAAAGAGAGAACTAGGGGTCTGAAGATGTGAAGCACAGAATATTTCAAATAACTTGAATCTTACCATGTTCTTAAGAAGAAGCACTAACAAAACATGTTTCAAGGTCTGAGCAATTCAGAGCAAAATCTCTTTTCCGAACTCCAACAAGTAATGTTTAACCATGTTTTTCCTTGCACCAATTAGAATCATCATGTTTCTCACTGCTCCTAAATCAGACACAAACTAGTTTCAATAAAATATATTTTTAAATAGTAATATTTGAAGCAGAACAAAAGCAGCTTTTTTCCATATGAATGAATTACACATCAAAATAAAATTTTAGTTCCCAGTTTAGCACTGCCCTCTGGTGATACATATCTTGGATATGTATGTGACCCATTTCATCTCAGTGTATCAGGCCCAGATCTGAACAGGAACTAAAATAAAATTTAGGCATTTAAATCTACGACAAGAATTCCTTCATCTGCTAACACCACACCCTATATTTCTGCCCACTAAGTTCCCCAGCCTGAAGATTGCTTTGTGCATAGGCAGAGTTCCAGCCATCTGGGATGGGCGTTGGATGGGGTCTGCTAAAGTCCTAGATTTGTCATGTCATCCCCTAGAGGAGTCCCTCACACAGGAGTGGGTTCTCAGCTTCCCTACATACATCTCCAGTACGGACAATCTCAGCCACGCTTTATCTTCCGAAGACTTCAGTATCTACCATCAAACAAGTGTTTTAAGCCATAAATCTGACTCTAGGTGATTGTATCTGAGTTGCAGGGAGTCATCTTAATCCTCACGGGGCTGAAATTTATGAACCCTGTTTTCAGCAGGGGGTTTCCTGCAACATTTGCTGTCTGTTTATGTACCTCATTAGGAGGCACCCAGTTACCACACTCTTGTTATGCAGCTCAGTGTTTCCGAGCATTTCTAAATCCATTAGGCTGCAAAGTTTTTGGAAAAACAAATCGTGTACCACGATGGCTTTTAATTACAATTGCATAAGGTTAGGTTAATTTTCAATATTCATTCATTATTATCAAAGAATATAAATCTCCAGTCCTAACCTAGAACACTGAAAAACATTAGTCCATTGTTCCTGTCATGAGACCGATGAGCAATGCTCAACTCAAATGGGTATTTTGTGTATCTGGGATGAAAGGTTGTGTGGAAAAATGGTCTGCAACATATTTGTCATTGGTGTGAAAATCCTTTTCAAGGCTCATTCAGGGAAGCTTTCAGGTACTGAGCTGCTTTGAAGATCTGACCTTTCGTGTGGGTGGCTCCTGTTACTGTTGAAAATTCACCAACAAGAAATGAAACAAGATGGTATTCTGAATACAATATGGTAGAAAGAACTGAGAAATGTAAGATTCTTAATGAAATATTTTAAGTATAGGAAGATTCTATAATGTTTGGAGGGGTTTTTTTAACACACCAATGAAAACTTGTGCATTTGAATTCTGGGTCCTAGTTGCAGGTAAATAGAGAATGCCACAAATATACAAACCTGATATGTCTCCTATAATGATGATCAAGACAAAAAAAATGAACTTTCACTCCAAGTTCATTGTGCAATACTTCACATTATTAATAAGAATTATGCCACAGGATTATTACTTTGCTTAATAATGTGTTTAATGTAAATTTAATGTAAAAGATCCATGATAGAGGCAGTCAAAGCTCTGTTAAAATCCTTTTGCAAAGTTCAGCCACTGCATTAGTAGCTGTAGGCTAATAGCCTCGTGTTAATTTGGATTCTAATCTATTATTTTGCATGATATTTAATGTGTTTTTGTAATTAGATTTTTTTTTTTAAACAAAGCAAGAAAAAATCATATGGGTCAGAGTGCATGACTGTCATTAACTAGAGAGCATTTCTGGGACATGTATAATCATAACACAACTTCTGCAGTGAAATAGTGTAGATTATACTCCAGTCAACAACCTGTGTCTTACCCTGTGGGAGGAAAAAAACCATGACAATGAAGTGATAAACACCTGCAGCTGTTCACACATACTGCTCCCATTTAAAAGGTTCTTACCCTCTTGGCTGGTCCAGAATATTAATTTACATATTCATCCCTAAATTGGGTTGAGACAAAAATGAATCAAATTAATACGCCTCTGATAAACTTCACTCCAAATGAGAGTTTGAGAACGATTATACAAAATAATTCTTTTGAGAGAAGCAATGATATGAAAACCTCCAGGAAAAAGGGCACAAGTCTACCCAAGAAAAGACTGGTGAACACAGCAAACCTCAGAAGCTATGGACAGAAAGAAGGGTCATATAGAGATGCATCTCTTTTTATCAACTTCCTGCTAAATTTCCACTGGATCTGTATTACCCTTAAGACAGTTACCCGGAATTTTAAAGTATTCTTTATTTTCTCTAATTCTCTTAAGCTTTAAATTAGTTGTCAGCATGATAAATTACTATAAAGTAAAAATAAAAGTTTATGATCTAAAAATCATTCAATTCAAATGGTGGCTTGGCATCCTTCAATTAAGGTGAAAAAAAATTCAAGCAACATTTGTTTGTTCTTATTTAATTAAATGGAGAATATGTATACATTGCTTAATATTTATCTTGCCTTTTAGGCCATATGGCCAAATCTTGCTCTTGTCAGCAAATTTTAACAAATTTTCTCTTCTCAGTGGATTGTCCTACTAAAAATACTCAAGAATTATTTCAGTTAGGCTCTGTGATATTTATCACAGTTTAATCTGACACACCTTGAAAATGTATAGAGCTAGGAGTACAAAAACCAAAAAATTCTTCACTTCTGAGGAGCTCCAAATGCATGATTTTCTTAAAAAAAAAAAAGCTACAGGACAATTAATAAACTGAAAACTATACAGTGTGACTGAAACAAGATTAGAAATCAGCATCCTGGTGTAAGACCTTCTCTATTCACAACTTGGTTTAACTTATTATACCTTAGTTTAGCACTAGTGAAAGGCACTGATTCTGTACATGCCATATGAGAATCTAGTGAAATAAACATCACCCAGAAAACAATCTTTCAGATAAACACTTATCTAAAATAAAAACTTGAACAAAGGCCAAAGGCTGGGACAGGGAAAAAAATATTCCAGAGTGAACTGTGCAGTTTTACATAAAACAAAGTTAGCATGAATATAATGTAACTAAGTCAAGAAATATATGAGTGATTTATTATATTGGAATCCATTAAAAATATTCATTGCAGTTTAAAACCATATAGTCATTAAGTATCTTTGAAAACACACATTCTCTACTGTCATTATAAGATATTCTTGACAGCACATCATTTTTAATGGCATCATTATAAACAGGATTCCTAATGGCTCTGTTTAGTATGTAACAGAATTGGAAGTCAGTAATATACAGAACTGTATTCAACATAATCAGATAACAAAGAGCACTGAAGGAAAGATGAGTGCACAATTAATAGATGAATAATTATTTTGTGTAAAATGAAACACATTTTAAATAGAGTGTCAAATAGGCATTCTAATGGAAAAATGGAACAGTGGAATAGACTTGATGTACATTACTTACAAATACAATAGGAACTACTGGTGTTGATATATGATCTAAACAGGAGATAGGAGAGGGAAGATTATGCCCAAGGCTAATTGCTGTGATAATGCTGGTTTCCAATTGCAGCAAACTGTTACAGGCTTAAACCAGCTCCCCGATCCAGTACATGTGCCTTAAAACAAAATTTCAATCTCATCCTTGCTTTTGCTTGTGGTCCTTTCTAATAACAGGTCATTCAAGGAACAATTGTTCATCACTTTTGTCCCTTCGAGTGCATGGGGGTAGTCAGTCTTCAAGTGTCATCAGTCCTCACCTTCACAGTATGGAATTTGTGAATCTTAAGGGACCTCAGGAAAAAACAAAGTTTATCTTTAGTAAGTTCAGGAAGCCAGGCATTTGAAATGAAAACCATGTCCTAATTCAGTACACAATAGGCAAGACAGATTTATATGAAATAAAAAGGAGAGGAGAATTTTCCCAATGCAGCACTATCCCTCACTAACAGTGGTATGAAGAAAATAGGTCTCGTGACTCACCATAAAAACGAATGGGACTGTAGCGACACTCATGAGCACAAACAGAGTACTCACTCCAGCTACCTTCTCCCTCCAAGGCCTGAAAGAGCAGGAAAAAGGATAAGTAACTGAAAACAAGGTTCTGCAATGAGAGTCTCTAACTGATCTTTGTTGCAACACAGACACATTAACAAAAAGCCATAGGAAACTTTTAATTATTTCTTATGATGTATGGAGATATAAATTGATATTCACGAAGATCCTGACCAGCCAGCAAACTTGTCAAAACAAAAAACCAAAAAAAAACGTGTGTGAATGTGGACTTGTGTATGCATATACAGATATCACCCTTTCCACAGAAACTCCAGTGCTCGGGAGGAAGCCTAAGTAGAGATATTAAACTGGGTCACCACAAGTTTAATTTCTTTCATTATGTCATTTGTGGCAGTGCCATCCAAGAAGAGGAAGTGTCTATATACGGTAATAAGCCATTCAAAATGACAAAATCTATTACATACCTCTGGATATGTAAAGAGCTGGCTTACAGCCATACTGAGTCAGTTTAACAGTATACTTAGCTACAAGTATTAATGGCTGCATATATTTGCATACTTGTATGGTTTTCTGTGATCTGTTCTTACTCAACCCAAAATAAGGAAATATGGACTTGCATATAGAGGATCACCTTAACTAGTACTGATATGATGTTCCTCTGATCTTTCTGAAATATACAATACTTGTGAATGCTTAAAATTGTTGTAACATGTTGGACCATTTATGTTTTGGCATGTGACCATTAAGACTGATCTTCTTGTTGCCTTTTCTACTATTAGAAAACTAAAAAATATTAAAAAAAACAAAAAATATATATTTTTGCTTTTCACATTCCACACTGATTATGCAATAAGGCAATGTACAGACAAATATATTAAACCTGAGACAAATGATGTTGTGAATAACTACGTAAAAGTTGTTCTGTGTCAATACTTTTCCCCGAAGTACAGTCAGGTATAGCTCCATAAGGTCTGTTTGGCATTTTGGTCTCACTCCCCAAACTTTTTCTCCACTCTACCGTATCAACCATAAATCTAAACTCTCCCTTACACATGTGAGAATCTCTGCATTCTCACTGGTGTTAATACTTTGCACTATTACTCAATGCCCTATGCAAATGAAAAAGCACCTTTTTACCTATAACACAAAACATTTCCAGAGTTTTTTTACTGATTTCTACTTTTCTAAAACTAATGCAAAAACATCTGTACGTATAAAACCCCATTTTCTTTAGTAATCTAATGCTGTCAGTTGCACGAGGATTTTAGAGCTAACACAGCCAAGTGATAATAGGCAGTACATACTCTGCCTCAGCTGAAATCTGGCACATGGGTGGGGGGTATAGAGCAGGTATGAAGGTTTCAACAGTCAGATATTACTACTTACAAGGACTTTGATAACCATGAAGACTAAGATGCAAGTGTTGAAGGAGCTAGGTAACTCAGAGCTGTGCTGTCCTGTTCTGCCAGACAGGTCTGGCGCTATCCAAACAGCAAGGTGGCTCTAGACCAGTTCCCCAGAGGATATTTCTGGCTGCACTCTCTTCCACATCCCAGCAGGAGCTCGCTCTGAGCCAGGTCTGCAAGAGCAAGGCTCTGAACTGCTCAGAGACCACACAAGGTCAAGCATTAGGAAAAAATCAGCACATGGAGGGCTCTAATTTTACTATCCATAAAAGTATCAATCTTGAAGCAATGCTATTTTAAAGTTTTAGATTCCTAGCTATAAAATGGGATAACTGTCCAGGGCTGCTGTGAGGAAACATTTAATCATGTGTATAAGGGTTTCCACAATACAGTGATAATTTCTACAGAAAAGCCTATCAGAAATACATTTTGTCAAATTATATCAGACTTCTTTTTTTTTTTGGTCAGAATTACTGTTCGTTAAAACAGCCTGAAATAAATAATGTATAGGGAACATACTTAACTGATTGAAGATTTCATCATAACATATATATAAAAAATACACCCTGATTCCTGATTTTGAATAATCTAGTTTTTGAATGCTTGACTTTTAAACCTTATTAGATCTCCTGTTCTATACCTTTGTTGCATGTGCAATATATAACAGAATGACCTTCATCCATAGCATCCTTGTAGTAGAACAGAAGCATTTACTATAGATTTTATTATAAATGCCTTAATGAAATTCTAATCAATAATACTTCAGAGAATGGTAAAGAAATTGATTTCATCGATAAAAGGAGATGTTATTATCTCAGTTCAGTAACTATGAAATAGAAAGATGAAAAAGTCTGTTTTTCATATGAGAACTGAGCACAGCTGTACAGTTATATAATAAAGTATCACTTGTATCCATGGCAATAGGGAATAATTGATGCACCACAGTTATTTTTATAAACCCAAAGAAAAAAAAATCAACTGGAAATTTCTTTGCCAGTTTCTTGGCATTGTATGTTTTTTATCTGTACATAATGTACAAATTTATAGTCTGAATACACTCACTGATCTGACTCGTTGAATAAAACATGCTGGGATTTGCTGCATATTAAAGAAGATGGGGATCTCATACCCTACAACCAAGTCTTTCATGAGGGATTTAATGAAAAACATTTCTTGAAATAAGATATGTTGTTACCTTAAATTCAGATTGCATTGGATTTGGATTCTATACGCCATAGAGATTTTTTTTTAATGACTAAAATGTTTTCCAGCTGTCTTACAGTGGCAAGTTTAGGGATATTTTACTGAAAGTCAGTAGATGCCTATAATGCAAGAAAAACTTTTGGAGACCCAAAAGTTTAGTATATATTGTGTCTTGGACCTTCCCTAATATAGTTACATTTCTTGGTCTTTCTTGAGAAAAAAAAAAATGTCAAAATTCTTGCGATTTTAAAGAAAAATCTTATCTCTTGAAATTAAATCAGGAAAGGATATTGCTACTGTTTGGGGTTTATTTTAAAAATGAGATTAATTCACTAGAAAACTAAAGGAAGGTTCAGGTGCTCCTGTCAGTCTATTAATACCAACCTTCTCTACAAAAGAAAGGAAAGAAGTTACTTTCTTTTTTTTTCCCCCAAATGTAGATCCATTTATTCATAACAGGGTTTGCATTTGCAATCACCTCTGTTTACTTTGCTTCAAGAGATAGCAATGTTTTGCTATAAAGACAAATATTCTGTCAAACCAAACCTCTCATACTTTTTCCTTAGCAGATTCTATTGCAGGATTATTTTCCAGTGGCATTCAGATGACCACAAAACAAGACCTTTTGTGATGAACCTTTTTGATTTCACTTTTTTTTTAATTTGCTCAAATCAGAATTCTAATTGTTGTTCCAAATGCAAGATGAACCATGCTAATTGGTTTCCATTTTTATCCCTAGCTGACTTCTGAGGATGATTAAATAAATTGCATCTCCAAGACAATGGACAGGCAAGATCTCAGAACTTCTGTTAAATGCTGAAGCATAATACATAATCCTTGGCAAACATTCTCCAAAGTACACAGAACATTTGTGTATTCAGTACTATATTTCCCTCCTTTACACACCATGGCATCATCACCTTTTCTCATTTCTTTCAGTGCTTCTTTTCACTTTCCTCTTCCCTGGCATCTGTAGGAATCTTTTGCCTGAATTATCAGATGGATATGAACACAAGCTATTTGCTTTTCAGAGATTAAAAATGGATAGTCTCTTAGAAATACCAGCTGCAGTTGTTTACCAGGGATTCTATTATTTTGGAAACTCTGCAGCGCCATTTGCTTGAGCAATAGTCCTGTTACAAAATTTTTCATGAGCCCAGCCTGAGAGTGTCTTTAAATACTTGGAGTGGAAGGAGTCAGGGATGTATATAAAATTCACATATCCACACTTTGTTTCCCCCATGATGGAATTTTTAAGTTTATCTGGCAATTCATGGTAAGTGGGCTTGACCCAGACATTTACTGGACAGCAGCAGGTACAAGCTACAGCCCACACACACAGGCACACTTTTACCTAAAAAAACTCATTTTAGTTATAACTTCCCTTCTGCCATTCAAAAATTACAGCCACTTTCATTATAATCAGCTTCCTTATCAGCTAGTGACTGTTCTTAATTCTGTTTATATTCAATGACAGCATCTAAAAATAGTTCTCCATTATTTTATCTTTTTAGGCTATTTCTTTTCCTTCCCCTTCACTACTATATCAAAATGCCTTTCTGTCTAGGGATACTGAACAGGGAATTAAAATGCATTAACAAAAGCAAGGTTATGGACTGTGAGTCAGCAAGAACAAAAGAACCAAATGCATCATGTAAAAGCTAATAATATTTAGATAGAGAGCCCAGAATTTAGCATTTCCATTATATTTTTCAGTTAGCATGAAAGTTTAATCTTCCACTAATCATTTAAAATGTAAAATAAACGGGGCTTGGACATATCACAGTCTATACTCAGGTCCCCAGGAGAGCAAAAACCACAAAAGAAACCTAGCAATATGATGCTATATATTCTGAGATATTGCCATTCAATCCGATTTGCCACATGCCCATACATTTTAATGCTGACTTCATTATGAAATCTCCTCTTGATTAATCATTGGTGAACAATGACTAAATTGCACTCCAGCATCAGCTTGAACTGGGACATTGTTAGGAGCAACATTCATTTGAAAAGCAAACCAGATGGGCCAAGGAAAGGTCAGTGTGGTACTACCACAGTCACAATGGACAAAGCCCATAAACCAGTGCCAGAAGTTGTTGAACTGAGACTACAGTAGCTTTAAGAACATGCTGTGAGTCTGTTTGCATTCCAGGTCTTTCCTCCAGCGTGTGTTAGCTTCTTGCTTTTTATGGTAAAAACTTGCCTTTACAATCTCTAACAGATGCTTCTCTTTAATTATCACATACATCACCCTCACTGCTGTGAAACAAAAGGTGTACTACAGTTTTCCCAATTTATAAATACACAATCTATCTCTAAACATATACAACCAAGAGATTTCCAAAACAACTAATCCAGCCAGGGAGATGGAGTACAAAACTGTCCTAAAACCTTCCACAGCTGCCATTTCAGCATTGAAAGTGCCACAGAGCACTCCTGATCCACCTAAAAATTTTGTCAGATCTCCCTCTGTTTCAACCTTATCTCACACTTGATTTTGGTCACAATTCTCAGGGACAGCTCTTTCTTCAAGTGTCTTAATTTGCTCAGCATACTCAGCACCCACTAAGCCTCTTCCTGGGCACTGACCAGGACACCTCATCAGGCTCATTCAAACAGTAGGGGAATGAAAGGGAATGGAAAACCATCACAAAATCCAAGGAGCCACATACAAATTCTCCTCAGGCCTGCTTTAAACCCTCAGCAGGCCACTGCCATAGTGATAAGTGATCAGAAGTCTTTAGCCCAGGCCTGCCATTTGTGGGCTTTTTAAGTGACCATTTACAACTGCTGTGTTTGACCATACTAAAAATAGTATTACTACCATGTCTTTACATTTCCTTTAAAATAAATGCTGCTTATTTATTGGCACTGATCTGTCATTTGAGCAAATTTTAAATCAAGAGATCACTTAATACTGGCTTTTTTATCCACAATGCAAGTTTGCATAACATTATGGTAGTCTATATACTTTAGTACAGATGACATTTGTCAAGCTTAGTAAGTCCTGGCAAATTTATATTTTGAAGTTACTCCAAAAAACATCATAAAATAACCTTATATCTGATATACCAAGATGAGACAAAAGTCTCAGGAAAATTGTAGTACTTGGCTTCTAAACGTCATCTCTTTCTTCTAATATCAACTGTAAGTAAATATATTCTTGACACTTAAGTAATCTTTTCTCTACAATTACCATTCTTCACATCAAATTCTACTTCATGAATGTATTACAAGTGGCTGGTAGACTAGATTTCTTTTTTCAATGCCTTATGTCCAGTGGTACAATCTACACACACACAGAAGTATAGTCTGAAGTTTTAAGAGTCTTGGTCTTGTTTCAGCAATACATGATCGAAAAACTTCATATACACAACCAAATTAGCTACTGGAGCTGTACAAAACTACACAGAAACAATTGGAAAGATGTATTTTTCTACTGAGCTCTGAAATTCTCACATCTGAATCATGGCAATTACAAGCCAGGAACGATTAAAGTTTCTCATCCAATAGCTTGTAATTTAACCCAGTATATCTATTTTTGCCAGATATATTTATGGGTCTTAAAATAATCAGAATACAGAGAGTATTGTTGAGATACTCCTTTCTGCCTTGCTCAAGTGTTTTTAAGTAACAACAGGACACAATATAAAGCAATTGAGTTTGTTTTTAATAAGGTTAACGTCCTTTCCTAAAAGTCCACAAAAAGTCAAGATGTTGAATTCATAAGCAATATCCAGGGTCATCTGCAAGACTGAAATAACCAAAATCTTATAAAGGAAAGTCAAAGCTATATGAACTTCATATCCAAGTGACATTCAAATTTTGCACGTAAGAGTTTTCAATAATAAATAAAATCAGCAAACTACTTCTCAGATCTATTTTATATTAAGGAAGTATAGTAGTAGGTATGGCAAGTGTTATAATACAGAATTCCAACAGAACAGCTTCTAGGACCACTGCACTCCCTAGTGCTGATCCTAGAAGAGCCACACTGTACCCACCTGAGATCATCCCATCCTCCTGGTGGCAGTGGGAGCTGCATAAACCACCTTCACCAACACTCATTTCACCCATTTCATAAAGAAACACTGACCCTACACTGCTTCAAATGGATAAACTCACAGGCTTCCACTGCAGGCTGAAGAAACATTGTCACATTGGACTGAAATTACAAAAAGAGAGAGAAACCCCTTCCCTGCCAGCTCACAAACCAAGGAACAACACAACCTCCCTACTTTACGCAAAGCAAGTGTAGTTCTCAGAAGATATTTCTGTGAGATTTAGTTGATGATGGGGCCTCTGGTGCAGGTCAAATGACTTTCTTACTTCAGAGGAGACCTGTGACTCATATGACACTCTCCTCAGTGGAATCTAACACGAGGACAAATTCCTGTAGCTCACACTTTCCACTTTTAGTCTCTATTAGCTGATGAATCAATACTACAGAATTGCTGTCTCTGGTTTCTGTGCTGGTTGTGCACTGCCAAATGGATTGCCTTCGAGGGATGTACCTTCATTTATCCCCGAATACAAAATATTCAGGTTTTGGCATTACTTCCCTTTCCACAATTTAAATCTACTTTTCAATATGACATCCTCCTGTCAGGTAAGAGAACTCAGGCTGGGATATGGCAACACCATGGCTTTCCAGCTCTGCCAGTAAGGACAGAAAAGGACATTCTTTCAAGTTTCCACAGTGCTACAGGACAAAGGCAAGAAAGTATTTTAGGTTTATAGAAGAGTAAAATCTTATGGTTTAATTGCATATTTACTGGTTTAAAAAACTGCTGACAGAAAAACATGGAAGGTACTTGTGCATAGAGGGTATTAATTGGACATGGGTTGCAAGAAAGAACAGGTTATAAAGTTATCAGAGGAGTGACCAGTTTGTTGGAATTTTTCCAGCAAGTAAGTGGATATTTTCCACTTCTCTCTACATCTCACTAGCTGTGTGAGATCATTCTGGTGTGTAGTGACAGTTTAATGTCATTAGGGAGTTTCACACAGTGGAAAAGTATATGGTGTTTCAGGGATTTTCATGGTTTTGTGCTGGCAGAGGATACTTACTATGGGCATAGTAGAATATGTCAACTTTCTTTACAATTTTACTTCACTCTCATTTTAGAACCATTCGGTTGGCAAATCTTAGACTGCAGGGAATTTATTTCTCATTATGACTTGAAGAAGAGTGTGACTGGTAAAAGGCTAGATGAGAATATTATGGGAAGTTCCTTTCAAGGTGAAATCTCACTAATATATATTTTTATACAAAATAAATTTTATAGATATAAAAATCATTAACTGTTTAATGATTTTTCCATTTGGATTCCTAAACTGTATCTTAAATTGAGACTTATATAATCTGTAGAGTTTCTTCCTGCATGGAAGCAATTCTTTATTGGAACTTAGGTGACCTTTCAAAAATATATTTTGTTTTCCTAGGCAAATAGCCTCATTGAATAAAAGTCTGAACATTAATAAGATGGGTAAGAACACTCTGCTTGTGGCACAGCCACTGATGACTTGGTTGTATATTAAAAATAGTTTGGGATGTGTAGATTCCTATTTCTACAGATTGCTTCTATGCACTACAGCTTCTAGGCTATTAGATTTATTTTTTTATTATTTCTGAAGATTTTACAGAGTACTTAGGAGAGCATTGTAGGTATAGAAGCATTTCAGAGAGAATTTGATGGCAGGATGAATGTTACTGAACTGTAAAAGTGAGTCTAAGTTTTCCATTCCTGATAAGTATGTCATCTGCATGGCTTTGCGATAAAATTATTTAAAAACCTGTTCTGTGCAGAAGCTCTGTAAAAGGTTGACTATGCAAGGCTCTATGTGCTTATAGTTTGGAACTGTGGATTTTTGGAACCAACACTTTTCTGTATAAAGATGAAAACGGTGAATAATAAAACATCATTGGGACAACACGACAGTTTAAATGTGAGCTTATGGCACTCGCCGGGAAAAAAGAGCTACACAAACTAAGTAGTAGTGACATCATCTGGAAAAATGGGTTGGAAATAATTTTCTGCACTAGAAAAAAAAAGCACTGAATGAATACTACTTAGCTAAAACAATCAGAAATTTTTTAATTACTGACAACTTTTAGGTTCAACTCTGAGACAAATATATCCTGATGGAAGACTATCTTCAGATCATCTGTTTTTAGTGACTCCTTCAATACCATACAATATTATATTTTCCACTAACATTCCAGATCCTACCACAGCACTTCTAAATAGAACCTGTAAGTTTATATATATACCAGCTAAAGACATTCCTCAATTTTCTTTTTTTTTTTTTTTTTTTTTTTTAAGAGATTACGTTTAAGTATAATCTCAGGGACAGGTGTCTACTTGTGTTATCGAACACAAATATGTGTTTGGTTCATATCTTCCATGAGTCAACAAGAATAGCAGAGTCACAAGACAATGTCCTACCCAGGCTATGGGGCTGTCTTCAGGTGGAAAGAATGGCTCACATAAATCTTTCTAGATATCACAATGGAAAAAATACACACAGGTGTCACACTACCCAGTACCATTCCATTCCTCTCACTTGTAATTCCAGCCAGGAAACAGCAAGCTTCACCCTTGGAGAGACTCATAAATAGTTAAGTACCCTCTATCAACAGACGATAAAAGGGAAAAATAACCAATAAAACTACATAATGAACAACTACTGAGCAAACAGAGCTATAGCACTCAAACACAGTGAAGTTATTGCCTAGGCTATTACAAGGATTTTACAGTAATATCATTTGATTTTGCAGCTTCATGGCAATTACATCAAAGGTCTTTTACTCTTTTGAGATGTGTATCATTGCTTTAAAATAAATTCTATTATGAAGTCCAAGGTGGAAAGGAGAAAGAACAAAAAGTTGTTCAAGGTCACAGATAACAGTGTTCAATAGCTTATATGTAATATTTTGTCATCTTTCTTTAACTCCTGAAATTCAAGTGATGTTATATTCTGCTTCCTCCAAAAAGGATGAAGTACAGTAAAACTGTTTTTTATTTGTGTGCCACCATATATATAATGGAAGCTGAAATTCTTGATTTTGGGTGCAAATTGGAATTTGCACAGTTCAGGTTAAATTGACTTTGGCTTCATCTCACAACATCTGAAATCATACTGCAGTTCTCTGGTGCTTTCAGGACATAATTAGATAAATTCATAGATTAAGCTGCTCCTGGCAGTACTTGCTCTTCTGTGAATAGTGAACCAATTCCACAGCACATTGAAATACAAACTGTAGTTGCAATACCAAGTTGGCAATGAATCTTTGCTGTTGATTGTTGCGTGCCATATGGACCCACTTAAGCCTCTTCCATTTTTGGCTCTGGAAGAGAAGGCAGCCATTGTGGCCAGTCATGAGGTCAGTTTGGAAACCAAACAGCCCAGGTGCAAAAACTTCAGCAGGGCCATCTGCATCCATGACTGGTTTTTTGGCTACGTTTATCCCTGCCCATATTTAGACACGATATCTGCCTTCTTGCATAATGCCACCATTTTCTGCCAAACAGAACCCGGTAAGTCTGTCCTCATTTGTGTTGTAAGTGATCACAAAATACACCCAGTGTATTGCTAATTTTTGTGTCCCATTCTACTCTTATACTTCAAATATGAAAAGAGCTAAGATACTTCTCTTTCAGACTATTTCTTCTATCACATAAAGCACATAGAAGTTCAGATGAAAGTTCTTACAAACTTGAATGTGGATATTAATACTCACTTATGTAAAAGTTTGATGCCAGCCACCAAGAAAAGTTGAGATACTCAGAGGAAAGATTAGAAATGTAATTATAATGATATTGATACGGCTACAGCCTCTTACTTTGTACAAAATGCAAATGCATTATCCTTTGATACACAATTCCTAAAAAGGCTAGATAGATACACATTAATCAAGTTTATTTTGTGCTCAACAGTATCACAAATATCTCAAAAAAAAAATCTTTATTTTGTGTTCAACAAATATCTACTGAATATTTAAATCATACTTACATTTCCTGCCACTCCTTTCTGAGGCAGAAATAATTAAACCGGTCTTTTATTTTTCACCTCAAAAAGTACTATATGAGAAAAAAAGTATAAATTAGACACATTGCAAGGCTGTAACACTGTTTGAAGAACAAGCAAAACACATTCTAAAGCAAATCCTGCATTTCCTATATTAATACCATTCTGTGGGTATATTTTCTGTTCGTCACTGTTAAAATAAGGCATCATGTTTAACCTTCAGTTTGGAGAAAGTACTGATAAAGGATACTTGCGCAAAATCTAAAGAAAAAAATTCTGATTCACCACTGTTGTCATTCAACATCTATATTTTTCTAACAGCATGCAATGAAAAATCAAGAAATAATGACTCAAGGTCACAATACTGGACAAGGACTTTACAAAACTTGTATTAGAAAAAGAAATATCTCATAAAGTACACAAAACCTATATACAGAGATGTATTAAAATCACATACTAGAATGTTTCTTTTCTCATTATTACAATATATAGCATACTTCCAGTTTCATATTATGCTTTGTTATAGCTTTCTCACTTTTAAAATTGATTAACAAATCCTTTCTTTATTCTGAGCTGGAGAAAAACACATCTCAAATGCAATCTTTCCTTGCCCTGCTTTCCTGTATCTTTTGTGCCAAACCGTTACACAAACCAGTTTTGTCACTCTGGTTATTTTTGCTGATGCAACATGTGTGTACAGGACCAAGCATTTACAGAAAATTCTGGCTTGACTCAAAAGCAAATAACAATTATATAACCAAGAACTCTGCATACAGCATTTCAGGGTGGTAAAGCTGCACCGAAATGAAGTTCTGATAGCAAATGAAAATGCCAATGGGAAGTTGCATCGTGGTCAAAGTAGCTTTCCATTTTTAATTTTTCTTCAGAAAAGGAAATGTCTCACTCCCTGCCTAGAGTTAGCTTTGAGTCTCTGCACCAGTGGCCTTAACCTTATCCACAGGCCTTCAAGAAAGTCATGTTTTGTAGTCTGCTGCCTCCAAAAAAAAAACCCTGCAAAAATGCTTTTCCTCCTGGGAAAGAAGTAAAATGAAGGTGACAGTCTGGAATACCAGTGAACTGGCAGTTATTTCACATTGAGTCTTTGTCAAATGACTGACAATACATTTCAGAAATATGTGAACAGTGGCAAACACGTACAAGCCTTTGGAGAGCCCTAGAATTTATTTGTACATATTTTATACCAAGGATATGGAATAAATGCACCCAGAAAATGATTTAAAATTCCAGACACACATGCTGCACTCTGATTGGCATCTCAATAATGCCTAGGAAATACAGGTTTCTTTGCTTGAGTTTTGTGTATAGATTCTGCCTCACGTAAGGAATGAGGTGTTCCATTCCAGCCAGTGCATCCCAGGGCACTCCTTCTAAGATCACAGCGTTGCCGTTTGAGCTTCATTCTTTACAAAATCATTGAAGTGCAGGAGTTACCTAATTCCATGTCTTGTATGGACTATACATATGTTTGTGTAACTGTGTGTATCCTACTTTCCCTTTTGTACAAATAAACACATAGAAACCCCAAACTATTCATCATTCCACAATACTAAAAAACTTCTGAATGTCTCCCTTGTATTGTGTCAGAAAATCCAACAAGAATTTTTATTCCGATTATCAATAGGTAACTATACTGATACAGAAACAGGGATCCAAGCCAGCACAATTTCTCTAGTACAGCACACAAATGTCAGAGACCCCTCCTGTGCTGCATCCATGAAGATGTGTGTGATGGCCACACCATGTCTCCTGCCAAAAGATACTGGCTGGGAGCCAAAATCACAGCCTGTTCTCTAACAAGAAGAGAAGAGATATGACAAGAGAAGCCATAATCAACACCAAACATACTGACATAAATCTTTACAAATGCAATGCAAGTGCTTTTGACTTGTTCATTCTATTTACTGCTAAGGTTTTCAAGTAAGCCCTCTTGAATCCACCAATTTCACACTGGCTTCAGACACATCTGGAACTACTGTATTGCACATTTGTAAAAGCAGAGCTCACAAAGTACTACTGCTCCATTAACATTTCCTCAAAAACTAAACAAATAAGTAAAACCCCTTACAGAATACCTGACAATGTGCTTTAGTTACAACCACGAGGCTTCTCCTTTTTTCTATTGTTCTCTTGTTACCAAGTTATCAGCTGGGACTTTTCATGTGCACACAGCCAAGCAGTTATAACTGGGAACTCTGCCTTCTCCTCCGCACAGAATATGAACGTTTAGCTGACTTACCTGTATCAACCTATTTAGAAAAACAAGATTTCTTTTCAAAGATACAAAGGAAAGATCAAATTACAATACAAATAATTCATGTTGTGTTTAATTCTATGTTAAATTTGGATTTTTCAAGTCACTACAATACCCCTTGGAGTGTTTCAGGCTTATCTATAATTGGGGAAACATAGATAAACATCAAGTTGCTCTAAATCTTCATAATCTCAGAATTAATATAGTATATTTGCAAATGTTCATGTTATAGATGAATTTTTCTATCTAAAAAGAAAACCTGGGAGAAATGACAATGAAACAACATGTAAATTTAGCTTTAAAATATTTACAAAGACAGCACTGTATTTGATAGCATATATCAAAAAGAAGAAGATTGTCATGTTCTTAATCAGACCAACTATATAACAAGCCTAAAAGAAATCTCTCTACATCAGACTCTACAAAAGGATATGTCAGCACAAATGTAAAGGACTTGGGGTTTTGAGATAAACCAGCCTTGAAAAATAATCTTCTGATAAATCTCAAATTCCAGATGGTTTTTGTGGGTTTCATATAACAGCTGTATTCAGAGAGCATCATGATGAGGTATCTGGTTTATTTTTAAACAGTAAATAGATAGTGGTACTGTTTTGATATTACTTAAAATAGTATCTAGCATATATATTTTTAAGATAACCACTTGATATCCTGTGAGAACATATCACAATATCCTTACTTAGCTCTCAGTATCTGCATGTAGGTATTTGTTAAGCAATGCATCATTTCAAAAGGGATTTTGGAATTAATCTAGCCTTCCACAAATGTACAAAATACAGTCTGCTACTTTACTACCTTTGTGATAATGTTATGGCTAAAAAGTGCTTTTAATCCAAATGCAAGTCTCCAAATGTTCTTAAACTAAAACTGTTTTCAATTTTTTTGACACAAGTTCTTAATTAATTTGGCTTCTTGATATTTTAAGCTATAGAAGATCAACTACATAAAAATGAGATGTCAAATTTTTCCCATACATCAGGCATAATGCTATTTTCATTGTATCTTTACAAGACATCAGATATGTTAATATTTATGGAGTATACATGGGGGAATACTGCTAGAATTAATAAATAATAAAGCTAATATTTTTTTCAAAAATAAATCATCAGATATCTCATTATAAACTAGATGTCTTGAGTTGTAGATAATTTAGTACAGTAATAAATAGCACGAGAACACAGTGCTGATGGAATTATGTTTCATTATTTAAAATATCTTTCTACTCATATAAGAATGTATTCTTTTGTGCTCAAAAACATGTAAATAGAACTGGTTTAGAATTGTGGGTACTTTCAAACGAATAAAAATTAGGTAGATGCCAGGTAGATATTCCTGAGCAGATGTATATAAAGCACCATTTCTCAAAGGCACTTGGAAATCATCCTGGAATGTGTCTTTGGGAAGATGTTACTCAAAGTTTAGTCCATTGTTTTATTGTCTGACAATAATAGGATTCTTCCATCTTGAGCAACGTGTTATCTTACAGGTTTTAATCTTGCCACTTTTGAGTCTTACCTGCAAAAGAATCAATAATAGGGCAAGGGTTTGGGGTGGGGGGGAAGGGTTGTGCAACAATTAATTAGCAAATTATTGGGTCAGGCTTTATCAATGTCTTGCATAAAATTTTGTGGTACCCAATGACTCAGCAATAACATCTAAGAATTTGATGCATGTTGATACTTGCACTCAGTATCATTAATAAGTTTGTCTCCATTCTGTGTATCCAGTCTTAAGGTTCAGTTTTGTAAAATCAATTGGATTTCAACCCAGGGAGTCTACATGGCATACTCAGTATTCTGAGAAGTGCTGGAGGAGTCGCCCCTTCTCTCCAGAGCTGGGATTTTCAAAGCGTGCTAGAGAAAGCAGGTTGTGTTCTCAGTGAAAGTCAGAGGGAACTGATGCTGAACTCCATTAGATCCCTTCATTTGTAAAATCACAGCCTATTCTCCTTGACCTGGGACATGTCTTCATTCTCTTTCTAATCTGTGCCTGGTATGCATTGTACAAGTGTTAATTAACTGATAGTAACATAATTAAGAAAATGTTGCTATGGATCATTGTAATTCAGCTTCAGACACTGACAATGAAATATAAATATAATGTTAAAAGAACAACTTGCTGCCAAGCATAATGGAAATAGGAATATCAATATGAGTTAATGATTAAAACTCCAGAACCTTCAAAAGTAACTCACAGCTCTATTGCTTTATTTTCTCACAGCTCTCTTCCTCTTTCTATGGAGTTCCTAATCTATACACAGTATATGAGATTTACATATGATTTCAGTAAATCACTAAGCCCATTCTGCTGTTGAATTTCTCCATATGTGACTTAGTGAACCGGTTTTATGTCAAAAGCACATTAAAAAAAGATAAGCCCAGACAGCATTTTCAGGCTGCAACAGGTAAGTTAACACTGTATTGTTTAGTTTTCTGTGTCTACACCTAAGTGACAAGGTGATGATTTGTTTAAACATTAGGAGTTCAGATATGTACTGATCAAATATTATCTAAGAAAAGCTTAAAGTGAAGTGGCATAGAAATTGATGTTTAATTGATTAATTTACTTTATAATTCTGGGACTTATCATACTAGAAGCTAAGATGAAGTGGAAAGCATAAACTGAATTATCCACCAGGTGGATTCCATTACATTTCTACATCTGCAAATTTAAAATTCTGATAACTGAAACAATAATGTTACAGGCAGCAAACCAGCACCTAGCCAGTAGGAAAGTAACAGAATGTTATTTGCTTCAGTTGCCGCTGGTTTCTATAGCACCATGATGATTTACTCAGTAAGGATATGGTTCTCTGAAATCTACAAAATAACTCTCTTCTCATCACCATTTACTAGGTTAAGATTTGGCCTTTTTAGACTATTCTAATAACACTGTTGAAAGGGGAAAAAAAAATATTTACACTGAATTTTAATGATATGGATATAGAGATGAGCCAACCTTCTATATCCAAGAAACAAAACTCTAAGGCAACTTTACATTTAACAGTAAAGGAACAAATCCTGATGGGTTTTTATTTCCAAGCTCCTAGAGGTGCCCAATAACCCTACTATTGTTCTACACAGTCTTCTTCTCAATAACTCCAGCAGTGCATCAGCTCTCTGGTCAGTGGGATGAGAAAGACAGTGAGAACATCAGGGAAGCAGAAGAGAAATGAACAGAGTAATAATAAAAGTAAGCATTTTGCTTATTCTACTGATGCTTTAAGCTGCAAACAATGCAGTCACAGGAACTTCCACAAATACTTTCAGAGCTCGGTAAGGTAACAAAAGGGGTCCATAAATATGGCTCAGAGCTGCTTTCTATTTTCATCTTTCCTTTATTTGCCAGCAGAATGATGATGCGAAATATTGATTCCCACATTCAGAAGCTGGATCTGGCTTTTGGGATCTACAGTTTCTATATCTTTCCACATTTGAGGCTCAGAGTTCTCTACTGAGACAAAGTCCACAAGGGAAAGCACAATTCCTTATTTTGAGGGATATCTGCCTGTCTTACAAGAGTCAAACAAAGCATTTGAATCCTATCCTGCAAACAATTTAGGTGTACCTATACACATGAAGAGCCTCACTGAAATTAACAGGGCAGACAAAACACAAAATTACAGGAATAAATGCTGTGGGACTGGGACTTTGAGTATTATACATCTGCTCTTTCCCAAAAGATAAGATTAAGTACACCGTTTTTTCCACCTGCACATCATGTGAAAATGGAGCTCAGGGAAGCATGCATTCTAAAAAGACAACACCAAGAAGATGGCATTCCTGGGAAATATATTTTGAAGTTATTCAGAAGTTCCCCTATGACCTCATGGGTAACATCTACAGATCACCAATAGAGAATACAGAGAGAAATTGTACCAAAAAAAAAGTGTTTCATATATACACAGTGTTTACAGATATTACAGAAAAAAATGACAATTTTTTCTTGATTTTTTTATGAGAAAGGGGCTATTTTGTGCATTTTAGGTTTGGGGTTTTTTTATCTAAGAATTCTATGTGTTTATCCATGGTAAATATGCAAACATTAATAACGTAAGAACACGGACATTGTTTGGGATTAAATTAAAACCATTTGCCTTATGCATGCTCATTTCCTTTTTTACTACTCAATTCCCCTATGATGCCATCTGATCACTTCTTGAATGTCCCCTGTGCTTTTGCCTTAACAATCTTGCCTGGTAGGCCATTCCACACGTTTGTGATTCTCGGCATGAAAAAAATGCTTCCTGACATCTGTTCTGAATTTGTTTCTCTTTAATTTCCATTTATGCTTCCTTATCCTAACATCTGTGTCATTGTGAAAACGGTAATTCAGATTGACGTTATCTGTGCCATTTAAGATTTTACATTCCCCAGCTAAAAGCTACTCATAACCATGTAGTGGTTTTGTACTTCTTATTGATAGTTAGCTTAGCAACATTGCCTGGCTCTAATTCATGTTTTAGGTTATACTTCAGCTTTGTTGTTTTTTATTCTGTTTTCATGCACGTTTCTTCCAAGCTGAGGGTTAGCACTGTACCCAGTGGGCCATTTTCAGCCCATAGGTGTTTCCCACAGATGTTGTATAAGAAAAGAAGCTGAATTTGGCCCAATAAGCTTAATGGGGGTATCAAGAGGACTGTACATCATGCTAATTCCTGCCGTGGGCTATGAGTGCACCTTTGGTATCTCTACAAGTCTGGGGGTTAGGAAACTTTTCATCTGTTTCTCTCAATGGCTTACAGAGGCTGGAGCACCAAACCATACTCAGTGAATATTATATATAAATAATTTCCTGACATTTTGTCCCGACAGATAGAGAGGTAAAAAGGATATTGAAATTACTCTTTATAGTTCCCCCAAGTCAACAAAAGGATCTGGGACTATTTTTTCTACACCTTTAAATCCCTAAGACTGGGACTAAATATCTCCTTTCACTTGTCCTTAAAGAACAGATTAATTCCAAGAGACGAACTGTCAGAGCTCAGACTCACAACAAGCGCAGCAATTACCAGCATGTTTAACAGCAGTTAGCAAAGAGCCCATTTTATGTGGTTGGTATCTATGACTGAGCTAAAACTGGACTATTTCTAATACTAAAAAATATAGAGAAGTAAAGCAATATAGCAGTTGATTATGGAGTGTGGAGTAAAGGCTCCTGCTGGAGACCATAAAACAACTATTGATCCCTTTTTCATGGTAATAAAGGGGTGCAATTCATACAGAGTTGTGTCTCAAATCACAGCCAAGCTTTACTCTTTTGCTTCCAAAATACTGAACTTACATTCTACGAAATTATCTAAGAATTAGAAATACTTTAGGTATTTGTTTACCTTACTTATTCTTGACTGTTGACAACCCAAAGTTGATACTGAACCGTGAAAGTGGTACTGCCTAGAAAGGTTGAAACAATAATTTTTAGCACTTAATTGCCCTACATAAACTCCCACCAATGTATAACCATTTAAAGGGAGTATTTCTGAATAGATTGAAAAATTATTCTGTTTAATTCCACCATTCTAATAGAGTGTTTTGAAAAATACACCTAGTTACCAAGAAGATCCGAACACAAACATTTGAGCTTTTCTCAAGGTCATAATTTTCTTTCTTTATCTAAGCAAATAATACACTTTAAAGTATTATTCAATATATTTCCTATACTGTAAGATAATAAGAACAGTCTGCTTCACTATATTTGGGAAGAGTATGTGCTCTGCCTAACTAGGTTACCTAGGTTTTTTAAATGAAAAGCTCTGTGCCCATCATTCAAAAACTGTGTATTCTACAAGGTAAAAGAGAAGATAAAGGTGACATTAATCTTATTTCATAAAGGATTACCTTGTTTCATTCATCTGGATGAAGTAGTGGGCTTTGAAATACCCAACTATGATCCAGCTTATATCTCTAGAATATGTCCAATAAAAGCAAAAAAAAAAAAAAAGAAAGGCCAAAATCACAAGATACTGTGCAGGTAAACATGGTGGAGGCGTGTATGAATCCACATAGGAGGGGAGACCAATTTAAAAACTGAGGTGTTCAAGAAGTTATGTGTCACCTAAAATGTGTTTCATGTTAAACAGCCAGCAAAGAACTGCACACTGAGCACACTAACTGGAAAGGTGGAAAAGGAAGGAGCTGATATCAATATCTGTTTTAATTAAAGTTGAGGAGTGAAGAACTTTCACATATTATTTACATGCAATGCAAATTCCTTTCGTTTCAACAGGGTTTGCGAGTAAATGTTGCATTCTAATAACTTCTGCTGAAGAGTGTGAAGGTTTTTAACAATACTCACTATTTTCTCAAGTAAAATGAGAATTATTTTACATCATGTCTTTTAGGTTGCTTAATTTAGGCAGGAAAAAAGGCATTTTTAAAAAATGCTTGATATTCTGGAATGCAATAGCAATTCCTGTACTTCCAACTAATGCTTCCTGTCTTACAAAGCAGGCCTAGGTTACTGACCCTGCTCTAACTAAGCTTCTTCCCTGATTAAAAGGCAAGTTTCTTTCATGGTTATATCATTTTAAAACCTATTCAGATGTGATAACATTTTTGCTCCTGTATCTTGGCAACATGATTTATTCCGTTAACACTGAGTGTTACAATCTGAAAAAGCAGTACCATCTGGGTTGAATTAATAGCCTACCCAGAAAAATAAATGAGAATGGTCTGCTATAATTAACATGTAGGTAAAGTATATTTAACAGATTATTATAATTAATATATCAGTTACCGATTTCATGCTAAACAGAATTGTGAACACAAGATATTAAGATTAGTTACCCTTTCTGCATGTGCCTGGTAAAAATTCAATAGAAGAATAGATCCAAAGAATCAATAAAATTGATCTTAACATTAAGAAATTACAAGCCAAGAGAAACAATGTAGGGTATTATGAAATAACAGAAGAAAATTACTCGTTTCATGAATTCTGAAATAACACCTATAAAACTCAAATGTGACCGGAAACAAATCCAACCCCAACCCAAATGCTTGAGGGATTAATTTAAACACTCTTAAAGGCATCCATCTATGTAGATGCACAGGGCAGACCTGTTCCTTAAAGCTGTCTTTGAATTACATAAAACATAAAATACAGCAGAAAGCCAACAAAAGAGAGATGGATTCGATCAAAATGTCATAAAGCATTAGCACCCATGCTGTGTTTTGTTGGTGAGCTTTTCATACGACACAAATGTTGATTTTGCTTCCACAATCTACCAAAGATCCAGGGGTTATTTAGCAACTTCCTCAACCTCTGTGTTCCAGAAACAAAGTTCAACCTTTTTGCTGCCCCACAAAAAGCATTTACTTTTGCTCAAGGTCCTAGATGTCTTTTCAGTTGACCTGATATGGCATTGCCAAGAAATATCAGATAAAAAATAACACATTCACAACCTCTACTTGTGCATCACTTTCTTTCTTACTGTGTAGTAACAAATCCAGAAACACACAGAACTGAAGATTAATACATGAAACTAATGTTTGTAAAGGCGGTTTTTTTCAAGAAAAGGTTTCCAACTGCCCACTCCTCAATTCCCCCTCACCCCTTGCATAATTAGGGCTTTTGTGTCTCCAGATTATCTTTAAATTCATGTTATTATAAATCTTGTTTATTACTGAAAAGACTAAGGGTCATTTGACAATGGTGTTGGGCACATTACAAATGAAGTATGTAGGAGAATCCATTCTAAAGGCTTGTAATTTAAACAAGGAAGACAAAGAGAAGATGAAAGAGGGAAATTAAATTCAAATGCAGTTAGAGAGCCAGGGGAATTCTCTGCTTTTCTCCTGACTTGCACTTTATGGACAGACAAAAAAGTTTAAATGCAATAAAACAGTAATGTTTTTAAACACATTTGGCATGAAAAAATCATGAAACACAAACAAGGCTATAAATAACAACAGAAACTTAAACCAGACATCACTATTCAGCACATGGGTCTCATTGAAAAGTTAGGAATAACATTGAAGTTAATTAGGTTATTTTTTTTTTTTAATTTAGATAATGTTGTTGGGGGAGGGGGAAGCCAAAACATTAATTGGCCTAACTTTCTTCTAGTGGAATTCCAAAATTCCTACTGCACATCAATTGATTGTGGAAAATGCTGAACACGAGACTGGCATGTGGATCACAGGGAGCATTTGGAGCTTGCAGGATTCCACAGTTACGTAGCTGAAGTAGAATGCTACAGTATTCTACAGTAATTGTTACCATTTAAACAATTATTTTAGATGATTAGGGTAGAATAGGAAGTAAAAATCAGCCAAAGAGATAATTACAGGCATGGCAGAAAAAGTTTCAGAAGCTTCCATGTAGAAATTAAGATGAAGAGCAACATTATGCATTACTTTCCTCATTCGTGTCAACTACAATGCTGCTGCTAACATTCTCCAAGGCTTTAATTTCCAACTCCAAGATATATTCCAAAGTAATTATATTCCCAGCTCAGTCAAATTTGCATTCTAATGCAAAATGTTAGCAGTATTGTCATATGGTATTATGTCAACAGATTATGACATTTAAGTTCTGCAAATTTTGCCTTAACATTACTGAAGCAGCTATTAGGATTTTTGAGAAATCAAATATGGTTTAGGATTTATGTCTTACTCTGGAACAGCTGGTATTAGTCTCTGACACAATCCTAAACTGGGTGGATCTACATTCTGTTCCAAAGCCCTAAGTCCATAATTCTGTAACCCACCCAGACTCTTATTAATTAGTAGATAATATACAGTCACACCTAAGTGAAAAGCAGCCTGGATCACTAGGAATTGGTCTTGTGCATTCTAGAGGCATATTAGCGCTGCTAACAACGAGCATTGGATTTCTCACTTTATCTATAGCAGATAAATGTATAGAAAGGTTTTTTAAAAATGCTTTAGAAGTCTTTTATTTAGTATAAGTTTTTGCAAAATCATTTTTGCCAATTGGAACATAGAAGTTGGCATAAACGACATAAATTATTATTTTTAGTTGTCTTGATATATAAAAGTAATCAGGACGGTTTTGCAGGAATACTACCTTGACACTGAATTGGACTTTACCATACTGTGACTACTGTAACACAGAGTCACCAGCACACATCTCTTAACATACACAGAATGGAAGATAAGGGAAGAAAGGTCCTATCTGACAGGAGTAAGGTTCAAGGCTTTGGGTGAACAGTTGTTATCAAAAAAACCAGGCAAGAAGTGACTGACACAGAAGTCTACCGTAGCAAAGTGAAAACAGGAGGAAACAGAAGCGCAGGCTTTTTTTACAGAATGTAATTGTCTTCCTTGGGATAATGCATATGGAAAATAGTTAAAAGGCAAAGAACAGCTGCGTAACCATTCCTTATGGTAAAGAAATGTAAAGAAAGTTCATAATATTCCACAATGTCATTATGAGTGCCTGAGTATTCTCTTTTGGAAGTCAACAAATTTACCTGCAGGAAAGATATGTGTGTCTTCTGGTATGAAATGACTTTCATCAGCCCTGAATAGTGTCTTTTTCACTTTATCATAAATTAGGCACAGGCACTTAACTAGTCTTTATGAAACTAAAAAGTATCGCGACATTGTTGCTACACAGGCAACGATCCACAAGTGAAAAAAGTTGTATTTTGTAGTTATGTGAATTCCCATTGTAAATAATTGATTTCTGCAATTAAAGCCTTTCCAGAAATTTTAAGGCATTTTTTTCTATCAGGTCTTATTCTCCATACATAAGGAAAGGAATAGATAGTTAATATTTCTAATAGCTATTTTCTTTTAGAAAAAAACAGTGAGAGGCACATTCCTGGTCTTAAAGAAATCCTTAGCCAAAACTCAGCTATCTTAACCCAACAACTTTGTACAGGTCAGCTGTATTTGTCCACCATCAACACCATCTAAAGAAGCATTATTCTAATTCAAGAACAGAAAGGCTGATGATACAATATGATCCATGAAACAGACTAAAACAAGCTATGATATAACTCTGGCATTTGTATTGCAGGAGTCACAGTACTCCCTATACTGGAACTGAAGCTTTGCTGGAGCAAGGGCAACGCACATCTAATGAAAATAACATTTATTCTTGAAAAGACATCAATCTAAGTGAAAGATGAGAAGAGCAGATGAACACAATAAGGAAGCAAATGATAACAATGAAAGATAAGAGACACAGCATGATAAACTTAGGTCACAGCACACAGCCTGCTGAAGTAGCATGAACTTATCAAGAGCTTAGGCAGGCTTCGGTTAAGGACCACCAAGTTTTATGGCATTATTTTAACCACTGGAGGGCTCTTGTATTTTTTCCACAAATACCTTGGTAAAGAATCAGTATGGTAAATGTTCTTGTTAATAGGAAGCCCCTAGTTGCTGCATAAGCAGCATGCCTGTGCAATTTCATTCAAATCAAATTCAATTTACAGTGCTTTTATTTCATCTGCAATTAAAAGTTGAAAAAAAGGAAGGGAAAAAAAAACCTCTCAAGTAGAGGCTATCTATTTCTTCATAAATAGGACACCTTTTCAGAGACTCTCTTTTGTATGCAGTGGCAGAGATGAGATCTGTACAAAACACAAAAGGAATAAAGTATCAGTGCTTGGTATTGTGAGGGCACTGCCCAGATTCCCTGTCAAGTCTCAGTTCTGTACAGGCAATAATAACCATTACTGGGCTTTTTGGGTTTCAGCCACTGCTGTGACTCTCAATACCATGAATACAACACAAAAAAACATTTTAAAACTGCTGATAAAACCCCTTTCTTTTTCCACCTTTGAAAAAGTGTTGGGAGAGTTTCTGACAAAAGAAGGAAGTAATTTCAATGAAAGGGATAATGGGAAGTATATTGAATGAGAAAGAGGATGGAGGGCAGGAAATGCAACAATAAAGTTTAATTAAATTAAAGAACAAGCTCCAGCAGTGAAGTATATGTTGGAATAATTTTTTTTTTTTGTCTAAGAACTGACAGAAAAAGTGTAACATAGGTTATTGAAGATAAAAATATAACCATTGGATATAACATATAATATATTGATCTTTGATTCAAAAGATAATGTTCCACTGAATACCTCCTCTTTTT
The DNA here is from genome assembly GCA_013398115.1 of Falcunculus frontatus. Classification (NCBI taxonomy): domain Eukaryota; kingdom Metazoa; phylum Chordata; class Aves; order Passeriformes; genus Falcunculus; species Falcunculus frontatus. The sequence goes on from VZRV01007534.1 coordinate 1,326,838, forward strand.
TTAAGGATTTACCTTCTGTAATATAGTTGAGGAAACTAAAAGGAGTATGATACATGGAGGATCTAAACTAACATCCTCATAGAGATACTTATTTCAGGTCATGGAAGCCAATCAATGTCAGAGAGAATAAGGAGGTACCATTATGAGTACCATAATTTAAAACAGGTGTTTGAAATTATAGATCCTGCTGAAATCAAAAGCCACTTCAAACTATATCCTGCTTTTACAGCCAGACACCTTATTAATCTGATAACATTTCAGTTCCAGGGCAGGTGGGGAAGAAGGAGTTAAATATCCAGCATGACTGAATGAAATCACCAGTCACCTTACACATTAGAAATTCAAGTATATTAAAAAATGATCACAAAGTTTAGTATCAAGGCCTCTACAGTTCTACCCAAAAATGTTCCTTTGCAAGTCTCCTTCTTAAAGACCGATATCCACATTGCTGTAACACAGGTGCAACAGGATTTTGTCCTTAAATTCCGTTATCATGCACCATTTTAGAGGGAAGCTAGAGCTACAGATCCCTATGAAACTCATCAAGCTTCATACACTTTCCCCTTTTCAGTTGTGTGATTTTCCCCACATGGTGTGAAAGAAAAGTTCTGAAGCTGCTTGTGATTTTGCGATGACAGCATGACTTGCATTAGCCATGGTAAAGCCAACACATAAAGCAACTGCGAGCAGAATCACACAGAAGTGATAGAAAAGGAGCTGGTAGGATGCTCTCCGTGCCATGGACTTGCCACCATAAAAAACCCAAAGTAAAACACTCATGAGTTCTCAGACCCCAAGAACTCCTGGGACTGAGACTCCCACCCAACAGTGCCTAGTAGAGGAATAGGTACAGGTCAGACTTGGTACCCAGGACTAAGGGGCACAGAAGTAAACAGTAACCTCTGCCAGCTTTGCCTGTCTCCTCAGGGGATTTACAGCAGGAGAGCTGCATTGCCAGTTGCCTGGCAATAGCTAAAAGCTTAGAAAGAACCTGAGCTGCAATTGGATTTTGAAACTGACTGAAGAAAATATTTTTTCCCATATATTTTAACTCTCATATTTAAACCAACTGACACACCAAGACTAACAGTTATAAAAGGGGATGGTTTTAAGATTTGAGCATGGTTCTGTCTTCCTTTTCTTGACATTGCCCAAATTTGATTACCTTCATTTCAGTAGCAGTTAACAATATGGTACTTTAGTCAGCATTCTGGCATGAGAATGTAACACATTGAACTGCTGGTCAAAAAAAAAAAAATCAGCATTATAATTGAGCTCCTTTCAACAGAGAGCATCACAGACTATGTTTACAATGCACCTGACAGAGAAAATGAGTATTTTGTAGGAATAATGATTAATTCATAGATATATGTGATTTACTGTCACTGCTTCCAGTGCAACGAAAGCAGCACTACTGACAGAAAGATTCCCACACTATGGTTAAAAAAGGTAAAAAAAAAAAAAAAAACCCAAAACAGCTGTTAAGAGATTATTCCATATAGTAGATCAATCCTTTTTCACACATGGCTTTTTTACAACTTTTTCATTACTTTTCTTCATAGCAGAAGTATAACATTAACAAAACCCTACAGAGCTGTAGACTCCCTTTAGGAACATATTGCCTGCACTTGCTGTTTACAAATAGCAAAAATTTGGGGGTATTTTCCAGCGTATTTTACATTTGGGATAATATATATATATATACACACACAAACACATATATGTACAACTATGTGAGATATACATATATAACACTTCAAAAATATTTTGGTAGACAATTTTATATCAATGGTAAATGGCACTCAAACTGAAAATAGCTTTTATCTTTAATTGTCAAACTATAAAGTTGCCTTACACTAAGTAATTTTCCTTGAAAGGAATAATGTAAAGTGACAGAACAATAGAAGCCTAACATGTTGCAAAGGACATAAAAATTAACCTATAGAATTTAAAGCATCTTGAATACTATAGCATCTAGGAGCCATAAAGGAGTATGGGGGCAACACTGTACAAGAAGTTTACAAAACATCCCATCACCAACCTGATGTCACTGTTGAATTTTTAAAAAGTATCCTTTATATACCTCATTATCAGGTTTCTAAAAAAGCATATTTACTCATATTTATAACTCTTCTGAGAAAAACTAAACCCAAGCATATATGTATTTTTAAGTTTGTGGTTTTTACCATTGATCATGCTGACTTTTCTCTGGCCTCCCACACAACTTGAGAGCAACGGCTGGTAGCTACATCAGAGCCTTCAGCTGTGCTTTGGGTTAAGCAACCTCTCCTTCTCGTTCCTTTTGCTGGTTTTGGCTGAGGTAGAGTTATAATTTTCTCCCCAGTGGCTGGTATAGGGCTGTGTTCTGGATTTGTGCTGAACACAGGGTTGATAATACAGAGATGTTTTTGTTATTGCTGAACAGGGCTCACATGGAGACAAGGCCTTTGCTGCTTCTTGTCCAGCCAGGCTGGGGATACCTGGGAGGAGACACAGCCAGGACAGCTGACCCCAGCTGACCAAAGGGATATTCCAGACCATGTGACATCATGCTCTGTATACAAAGTAGGAGGAAGAGGGGAAAGAGGGGATATTTGGAGTGATGGGGTTTGTCTTCCTGAGTCACCATTCCATGGGGTGGGGCCCTGCTCTCCTGGAGATGGCTGAACACCTGCCTGCCAATGGGAAGGGATGATTTAATTCCTTGTCTTGTTTTGCTTTGCTTGTATGGATGGCTTTTGCTTTCCCTATTAAACTATCCTTATCTCAACCCACGGGTGTTCCAGCTTTTACCCTTCCGATTCTCTCCCTGATCTCACTGGTGAGGGAGGGAGAGAGCAGCTGCCTGGGGCTTGGCTGCTGGCACAGGTTAGACCATGATGTGTCCCCATTTGAAGAATTTAACTCTACTTCTGTAAAGAAGCTGTTCCACTAACATGCAGAAGCTGATTATTCTGTGTTGTATAAAAGCCTCTAAAATCAGCAAGCTATCTACCTGTCTCCCACTGGACACCCTCTGGCAAATCCATAGGTGTACACAGAGCAGCAGGATCATCCTGTGGCCCAAGAGGGAACAGCTGCCTCAGAGGGCACTGCAGCTTCCAGGTTAGCTCAAGCACTCCCAGAGCATTTCTCCTTCCCAGCTTGTTAGTTCTGTCTACTCTGCTCTGTGATATTTATTTATTTTAAACCTGATGAAATTTGTTATTTTTTCTACAAAAGGGCTAATCAATGTTCCCCACTACCAACTCTAAGCTATCAGACCCAAAAAATTCAGTTTTCATTGACAGCTTCAATTCCTGTGATCATAGCAGCAGTACTAACCACTAAAAATAAAAGGAGCACTTCACCAAAGGTCTAAATACTATTTGATATAAGAATTGAGATATTTCAAGGCTACTCTGTAAAGCCTTGGCTTTGCTTTCAAGAGTAGACATCTTCTGCTGCTTTTCCTCAAGACTCAGGGAGCTAAATGCAGTCCTCCAAGTGGAGTCTTATATGACAGGGGTTAGTATTTCAATCAGGATTCTAAGATTTAATATTTTTTCTTAAAATAGAATGCATGTACTGCATGTCATAAGAAATTAAGGGTTAAATGTTAGAAAAAAAAAAATCTAAGAACTTCATTCAGTTCACTTAGACCATTTCTATTTAACAGGACCTGTTCATCTTGTAAAACAAAAACATAGTCCTGAAGCATAACTCTGTGCAAATGCAGTATTTAAAAAACATTTGAAGTTTTTAAAGTCTTCTAATAGGTACATCCAAGAATGTTCCAGAAGTGTTTGAGGCTATGAGAAACTGACTTATTCAAAACACTCACAACACGCCAAAATTTTTAGCTTATGATTAAACTGTAATACCTCTCCTTTTTCCTGTAGTACCATGAGACCGTTCTAATTAGGATGCCTGGTCTCCTAAAGTAGATTAGGTATACACAGCATTGTGTGCTCTAGAAAAGCCCTTTTTACAGACATGCTAGATTAGATCCAACAGAGAACCTTCTGACTGTCAAGGGAAAAAAACATAAACAAGGGTCACAAAAATAAGTATTACCTTGATACCTATTAAACTTGAATAATGTTCAAGTACAAAAGAGTTGTGATAAAAAATTGGGTATTTTAATGTGTATGAATATGTAACATTTATATTTAATAGTCTATTGTCATAAATTATAAATGTACTTTAAACGTGCATATCACAATAGCCCATTATTAACTATAACTATTTTGTCAGGCAGTAATTTGCATTTAATAATTTCAGTCATTTTCTTATTCAGACTTTGTATTTTCCCTTTTGAGTTCTTTTACTCCTCTGTTCCTCTGAGCTTAGGTTACTTTTTCAATGCAGCAAACTGTTGGGATATAATGGTTAAATAATGTGAAATTGCACCGATGCCAGTGAAATAAAAGCGAGTTTTACAAAACCAAGTTCCTTCCCTGAACATAATAACAGTAAATTTCTAGTGTCCTGTAGTGCAATATCCATTAGATTTATTATGTTGCAATTCCCAATCCCACTAGTTCTGCCTGAGGGTGAGTATATTACATTTCATCACAGTTTCATTTTCTCCTACAGATGAGAAATGGGAATGCTATTGCAGTTATGTAGAATGCATGTGTTAAATCTGATCTCTAATAAAATCAAACACATCACAACTCACAGCACTTTAGCACAGTGTCGGCAAAATGAAACACCATCTGTCATCATGTAGAGACTGCCTTATTGTAACACAAAATCAAACTGCTCAGTGTGAACATTGTTATTTAATAAATGGGTAAATGGAAACTGATCATTATGATCTTATTTATTTTAAATGACTGGTTAAAGCTACAAAAAAATGCATTATAGCTTATCAATTAGATGTATGGACATTACACTAACACCGAGAGCAAACATCCATAAGCCAAGCCAAAATTTTAAATGCCTTCAGTGAAAGAGTGAGATAAATATGCGAGACACACACTTACAACAAAGACCTGCCAAAATGTAGGCTAAGGATAGAAACTGATGAAACAAAAATTCACTGTCTGCACTCATGAGACAAAACCAGCTGAATGCTATGTTGTTAAAGAATAGCTACTTGTAGCAAGCAGGTTTTAAAAAAAGCAAACATCGTGCTCTGCTGTGAATGAATTGCAACAATAAAGGTTAGTCATCATCCCAACATAAGCTGCATTCCTAAGAGCTTCTACTTTAGCCATTTTAACACATATCAGAGTGAAGAATGATGCAACATATTTGCTGTTAGTATGAATTAATTGCCTTAAAGAAAAAAAGCATTCATCAACTAAACTGTTCCTTTCTATTGACAACAACAGATAAAACAAGATTTCAGGTTTGTAATTACAAGAACCTAGATTTGACAATTTAAATGCCAGCTTCAGTTATATAGGTTACTTTTGCTATTATAACAAAAACCTAAGTCATTTATCTTCAGAAAGGATCTTCACACACCGAATATGTAGTTTTCAAAGAGCTATTACTGTATCTGCAGAGACAATAACATGTGCTGACAAAATCTTAATAGTCCCATTGCCCTCATATCATATTTAAAGGACCCATGAGCCTGGTAAGATGTCAACAGAAGTATCCAATGCAGCAGCACTGACACTCTGTGATGTCTAAAGGAGCAAACAGAATGCCAGTAAAATCTCACATGTTTATTAACGTGAGAATTTTCTCCATTTCACCAATATTGTGTCATGACTTGAACAACCTTTAGCAGTTCAGCAGAAATGCCCCATGCTATGAATGCATTTATGATTATTTTGCTCATTGTATTGGTCTCAGAGGTTATTGCATACAACCTAAATATATCATAGAAGCTATGTGTTTGGTTTCAGTTTTCTTCAAGGTTTTTTTTTAAACATTTAAAAGAAATGTTTGCCTTAGGAAAAAAAATCACTACCCCTTGTTCTAAATGTGAATTTTTTTTTTTTTTTCAATATGGCTAATTTACAATCCTAGCAGGTAAGATAGGTGCAGACAATGAATAAAACCTCATTATTTTTGCAGCACAAATTGGGTCTATACTCAGTTATATTTTATGTTCCATTGATTTGGATGGCACATGTGTTTATTTTAAAGTGACAGACCAATACATATAGCCTTAAATAAAATTCTCAACATTTGGGGCATTAAACATCGAGGTACTTATTCCTTCTTTGATTTGCCTTGTTGCTCTTGGGCCTCAAATGTTTGTCACAGAGAAATACCTACCAGGCAAGATCCCAATAAAACTTGGGCACTGAGTGGTAAAATAAAAACAGTAAGTGTCCTTTATCCTGCTAATTCTCAAGGCACTGTGCGAGAGAGTCATTTACCTACCACCGAACTGCAGCCACTTGCAGTGAGAAGCACAGCAGCTGTTTAAGAGCCGCATTAACGCAGCACAGCAGCGCGGGACAGGCGGCCAGGAGAACACCCTATTGAGATGAAAGTGGAGAGAGAAATTACAAAATCTAACCATAATTACCAGGGCTGGATTAGGGCCAGAAAACAGTCACTACAGCATCTTGAATAACCACAATAATTCTGCAAGTTGGTTTTATAGCTCAGCCAGGAGATGGCATCTCAATCGGCACCGAGCTCTCTAAGGCCGTATTGGGACACTGCTTTTAGTGCAGAGCAAAAGGGAAATTAAGGATGGAGTACCAGCTTTATGTGTAGTTGTCATGGCTCTTGTTGCCTGAAATTAGATCTTGAACATTGATTTAACATAGAGTTTTTGTGTTTATTATATCAGATTAGGAAGTTATACAATCATATATGAGGCTTTTGAGAACACTGAAGCATTCTGCACACAGAGAGCACTGATATACTTTCCGTATGTGCTTCATTTATTAAAGCACTTATACAAGGGAGCCCTTAGAGAAGGAACATCTTTCCAGAGAGACTCTGGAGGTTTGGTTGCTAGGAAGTTACATATGCTTCTCTTTTTAATGAGATTTAAAGCATCATGCACTATATATTATTTTCTACATTTAGGATATTCACAATTATTTACCTTATTTTATACTTCATTTTGAATTTCTGGCATTTAATCTCTCTGTGTAAAAAACACAGAATTCCCTGCAATTTCCAGAGAGGGTACCTTCCACATTTTTTCCTCAAAAAAAAAAAAAAAAAAACAACCAAAAAAGAACAAACCTAAACCAACAAAAAAACCCCAAACCAGCTCATACAGCTTTTTCCTTTATTGACATGTCTGCTGCAGGCGTTCATTCATCAAAAATATGTTTTCACCAACTGAAAAAAGAATTAATCTTGGCCTGTACCTCAGTAACTATCAGTGTGGATACTATGGGCCTTCTATCTATTCTCTTCCAGTTTTTATAATGAGAATCCTGCTAGCTTTATTTTCAGAAGAGGTGTTTAAAAGTCTGCCTCTTCTATTTTCCTGAAAATTACAGAGGTAGTGTTTAAACAGAAATTATGTAAGAACAAATCACTCAACTCTTCTTACCCTTAAACGTTAAATAAAGGCACGGCCATTAGACAAAAGAAATTCTAAACTGATGTAGTTTTAACTGCCCATTTTACAAAAGCAAATCATTATGTAAATACAAACCAGAGCCAGTTTTTTACATGGCCTTTCTTCATTTACATAATAAGAGATGCTAATCAAAGGTCAAAAAGGTAGCAAACATTTCTGCTGAAATCAGAGATTGATAAGGCAAATTATGACATTAGTTTTAGTTTAAGGAACTGTTTTGAACTCCAAATAGTTATCAGAACTGCATATTTAATATGCATAAAAAATGATGGGATGTGCTTTTCACCAGCTCCTTGTACCAGTATTTAATTTCTACTGTGCTTAGAAATAGAAGCAAATACAGCTATTTCAGTATTATAAGTAAACACAGCTTGAGAAGTATGAAAATGGTAGTTGATGAGTTATAGTACAAATGGTACAGATATCCAAAGTGCAACAGTGGGTCTCCAAATCCCTGTAGTATGGCCATAACTATCACTCGTCCCTTCTGTGCAGTGGTTCCCATTCTTCTTCACACCTCCCAAAGAAATTGCAGTTTCTCTTTTCTCTCCATTTCCTACCGAGGTTATAAAGTACATATCTATGTTGCTAAACTACGATTCATGTCTAGTTATGACGATATAAAAGCCAAGTGAAATTTCTGTAACAGGGGCAGAAAGAACTGCAATGAGTTTTGGTTTGTTGGTTTTGGGCAGGTGCTGCTTTTCCCCCACAGAAGCCTTCACCTTTTCTTTCAGTTTGGGGGCACAGCAATGTGCTTGGATACAGCTGCTCTCTAAAGCACAACATCCTTCCAATACAAGCTAAGATTTGAAATACAATACAATCAGCAAAGTACAAACTAAAATATATCTCAAGGTATTAGAACTTTTAAAGTTTAAAGAAAATTCTGTCACTCCAATATTCAGCCTTGGCATTTTAGTATATCGCTATTTTCTGATTACATTACAAACACAAGGAAAACTCATGTATGGCTCCTGCCATCGCAGTTTCCGATTTTGAACTTCCCAGTGGCAGCAGGAGACAATTCAAATTCTAAAAGCATTCACACAAACATCACCCAACCACCATATGATGCTATTTCTTTGTGCAATCCAGTTTCTTTTTAATTTTAAACCATATTGTTAGAATAAAATTTAAACGACAATAGCAACTGCTGTCATTGCTTTTTATCGTGTTAATGTCTCCAAAGCTCACTCTCAGTAACTTTGGTATTTTCTCTGTTACATATTGCTCCTGTAACACTGACAGATACGAACTTCTCGGTCCTGATACCCTCCAAAATAGGGAGTCTCCAGGTTTAAAAACTGGGATACTGAAGCTGAAAGAGATTTTTAACTCCAGCCACCCTGAAAATCTACATTAATATCAGAAATTAAACCCAAAGCTCAGAAAACATAGTATGGAGATCATATCAAACAGATAAATAAAAAGATAACTCCATAAACACAATACCATCCTAGCTGCAGGTAGAATATTTACTGTTTGACCTGCAACTCTCGCACTCTACTGTCACACATAAATCAGATTTTTGCAATACAGGGAGATTTCTCTTGCAATTTCAGCAAAATCTCATTAAAATGAACTGGCAGACAGAATATTTCTATCTTACAGAAAATTGGTGAAAAGCCAATAAAAAATTCCTTGCCTACACTTTATATTCAAAAATTTTCAGCCACTCTTGCTGTAATATTTATGCTGTCCATGTGGATAGATATATTCAAGCTGTAGAACACAGTCAATGTCTTTCCCACATACAACAAAATAAGCCATGTCTTCAGATGCCTCTGTGCACTTTTGCCCACCGATTTACCACTAAACTGCCACCACGGAACACTGAAATAATAACTCCTGAAGCACAGCTTACATTTTTCCAACCAGTTTCTTGAAGGTTGGCTTTTAATTCCCCTCAGAATACATTTGATGGAAAGCACACTGGTTATTTTTATAAGCTGACAGACTCACAATAAACTATCTTCCCTCAATTACCAGTAACACACACTGTACGTTCAACCTGGGTCTTTGTTTGGAACTGAGTTAAAGAACAGAAACCACTGTCTTCTCACATAGATTCATTACTCAGCAAAATTATTCACTCTCCTCGGGTACCATAATCCCAACAACTTTCACAAGCACTGAGTACGTTTAATTTAAACAAACAAAGTTGATTATTCCAGCAAGGAATGCCCTTTCAGCTGGAGTGCTCAGCTTCAGTTTGTCCCAGCAGAAAGGACCCTGCAAAGGAGGGTGTGAAGGGGAGAGAATAAAAATATTTTGGTATAGGTACAACAAAAATGGAAATATTCTGTCAAGGAAATAAGCTTTTTCTCTCCTCTAGTGTTAAACTGTGCTATACAATCTAGGAAAGGGAGGGGGCTGTCTTTCAAAGAGGATTTTAACATATTGTGCTGATACCACTTTTATCCTTGATACAATTTGAGGGTGGCTTCTAAATGGACAAATTAATTAAAGATGAAATTTTCTTATATTCTCAAAGTGCAAGATAACTGCCCCAGAAAGAAAATGAATTGGTGAGAGAAGCGAAATAGAAGAGAAGTTTTTTCCTTCTGGACATTCAGATCTATTAGGAATCTTTTCCTGATTTTTGTTAAAAGTAAAACAAACCAGAATATCATATACTCAGGACAGACAAACAAGTGAATGGACAATAGGCCTGCATGAGGGAGGTTGTACAGTGATCAGAAGAATCAATGTGTTCGGAAGCTTGGCAATGAACCAGGGAGCTCAGAGTGTAGGAATCTCACAGACCCTGGGTATGGCACACACCAGCCAGGCCCTCTTCCTGTTCATATTCCTGCTGTTGTTTTTGAAGCAGCACAGAGTGGGAAAGATGGGTTGATCCCTGTTCTGAGTCCCCAGGCAGGATGTCACCTTAGCTCATTATTGACAGGGACAGCCTTACACATCACCATACCCAGATCACCCCTCCACCTTAACACCAAACTTGCCTCAGAGATGTTCAATTGGGTCTTTCTGCCTTGGGTTCATTAACTCCTTTCCCAACCCCTACGTCAGCTTCAGCACTGGCACAAAACTGACTGATCCCCAGCAGTGTTACTGTCAAAATTCAGTGTCCCTTAAACTGTTCACTGTAATTCTTCAACACCCAAGAGCATTGAACTTAATTACACACTAATGTAACTCATTCTAATCCTGTAGTTAAGCGATGAAGAGATGTTGTTATTTACTAGACATGTGAAAACGCCCACAGTGACAACTTGAAATATGCAGAACTCATCTGCTCAGTTCAAACCTAACACTCTGACCAGTTTCATCCCAAGTTTCTCTAAAGACTGACTCACCATGCTTAAGAGAACTACTGGACACATACAGTAATCCATGGCTTGAGAAGACATAAGGCAAAAATAGAACCATTTCCACCACATTCTTTTCTTCCTACAGGATCTCTATGACCCATTTAGTGCATAATGTATTCAGCAATCAGAAAAATGAGAAACCTGTTTCAGTATTTTCTTCTCATTTCTTGGAGGCAATGGGAATATTTGGATTCTATTGAAGGGCATGAGAGCAAATGTGATCAGATTTTGGCCATGAATTATTTGAATTGACTGTATTTAATAAGCAGAGCTTGGAAATAAGCTGTATATAGTAAGGAGCTAAACAGTATGAATTCAACCATGCTTCAGTGAGATAAAATCTAATTAAGTTTCAGGAGCACAAAGTGTGAAAGAACACAAACAGGGCTGGGTAAATTATAATCAAATATAGTACTGAACAAAGGGCACAATATGGAGAAAAAAGTTCTCCAAGAAGAACACACATTCTCTCTAGTGAAAATGTGTTAGTGATCAAAATATCCAGAGTAAACAGCAAAACAAACTATAACAGGAAAAGGCAGCACTTATGAGATAAAAAGCACGAATCCTAAGGAAAAAAAAAGAGGGTGCACTGACTAAGTTGAAAGATAACTATAGATAAGAAAACAGAGTTCAGAAATGAAGAAGCCAACAGTATAAATAGTTAAGACTAAGAACAAAATATCATCCAGTTATGCACATGAAAACCAAGAGATCAGCTTAGGAGATGGACCTACCACAGACCCATCATAGGAAAAAAAAGAGTAATTTATTAAAATAATAATCATACATTACTAAAAACCTCAAATTAATTCTTTAATCATTGTCTAAAAAGGAGCTTCACAAAGTAACTGTCAAACTTACAGACATCAATAAGGTAATCCAGAGGTCTTAAGACAACTGGAAAAAAAATGGAAGAATTTTGAAAAGAGAAAAGTCACCTCAAACATACACAATAAATTAAGCTACAAGGATAGAAAAAATCTTTTATAAGTATCTGGTATAAAAATTTTCTTTGATTAGGTTGTAGATGGTTGTAACATGAAAAACGTTTTTATTGTATGTTGTCCCCTTTTCAACATAAATTCCAAGAAATCTGACAGTTCGTTTCTTGCCTTATTAATGAGGATTAACATACACACCTTCAGGACAGATGGTTTAAAAAGTACAAGTGAAATTGTAGCAAAAATCATGACATCAAAGTAGTATGTCTAAACAGATAATTAAATTGTAATCCCGAGTCAAGAAGCTGAAAGTTTACATTCAGGAGTAAAAACAAAAAGGAAGAACCACCTGAAAAAAACCTAGATTTTTATTGAGGAGACACAGCAGAAAGAATTGAAGTTGCATGGATTTTAGAAACGTCACTGAGTCTCTGCTTCCACATCCATTCCCTTTCTGGCCTTCCTTCGGTCTTTTATTTCCCTCTACACCATACAATTGAAAAGAGCATTTGGTCCAAAGTCATTAAGTAGGGTATTGGGGTGAGCCACATATGTGGATAGGGAACTGGCTTAAATGTCACAGACAGAAGCTGTTTATGAAACAGAGCAGTTTGGGAGAGAGGGATTAGTGGAATGCCACAAGAATCAGTATTATGCCCGTTTTTGTTCATTTTATATATCACTGACCTAGGAGATGAAATATGCATGAAGGTGAAGAAATTTGCTGATGAAACAAAACCAGGGAATAGAGCTTGTAAAGACAAAAGGAGAAAGGCAATAAAATTCTGAATGACAAATAGACCAGGATCACAGGCTGATACTGTTAGTGGTTTCACTGGCATCTGCAATTCATTGTAAAGAAAGGTAAGGTTATGAGATGACAAAAAAAATAATAAAAAGTAGTTCTCTCTCCATGGCCATATGCCACAAAACATTTAACAGGAGTTGATATGGTCCTAGGTCTGGAAAGAACTTTAAAACCATCTACACAAGGATTAACTGTATTTAAATTAATAAGACCAGAGATTCTAGGATAGATAAAGAAAACAAGATTAAGACTTGGAATAAAGCATTCTAATACTACATAGGGGACTTGAAGCCACTTTTGGAATGCAGACATAGTTCTTGTCCCTTTAGTATAAAACGAATATTTGAAGAGTGAAGATAATAAAAGGGCAATTACAGAAATTCTGGAAGTTTCATTCACAAAAGAGTGAGCAGATAGTATTCTTTGAAAAAAGATCCTGGAGAATGAAAATCTTCCTGAAATATACAGAATATTGAGGAGAATATAAGCAAGGGAATACATCCTTATAGTGTGAATAGAACACACCAAGTTGAGAATTATATTTAAAAGTTATTTTCCTCAACTAAACTATTTCCTGATTGCACAAAGCACAGAGAGGAAAAGAAGTATCATGACCACCAGAATTACCAGAATGGCTCTATCAAGTGACGGCCAGAAGTGCTGAGTGTCATGCAACTGTACTGCTGTAGCAAAAGCAATTTCACATCATGCTGTGTGAGTGACCACCAGATATTGGTCAACATCAGTTACCCAGAGAAAAACATTGAGATGTTGTAATTAATAACATCAACTCCTACTGCATGCTTGCCAAGCCCATATTAATAGCACAGATATTCCATGAACAAGGATTTATTAATGGGTTTTTGAAATCGCAAGGAATTGCTTATAATGTGGCCAGCACACCTTGCCACAGCACATCCTTTGAAATCACACTCTATTTCACAAGGGCTGCACAATGTGCCAGGCTATGACTCATTCCCTCATCTTACACTGGCTTCTTTTCAAAACAGTCTTGGTTGTTTTATCCAGGTCTGATCAACCTCTTCTTGGAAATTAAAGATTCTTACAAGCTTCAGAGAAAAATAGATCCACCCTCAGTCATTCAAGTACATTCTCAATAAATGCAGTAACTTCAGAATTACTGCATGGTGAAAGTGTTTAGTGACCAGATCTATAAAACATTTTATCCTTTTTGTTTTAAAGCTGTGAAATTCTGGGGTTTTCTTAATATGTACTATTTTCCTAGCCTGAATAATTTTTCATACCAGCCTTAGTAACTACCAAAACCAACTTAATATTATTAGAATATTATCAGCTTTCATTATATTTAATTTGAGAATCTGACAAGAGATAATTTTAAATACATTTTCACTGAAATTAAAATCACAAATTGTAAAATTAATCCTAGAAGTGTCAGTTGTAATGTAATGTAATTTCACTCTCCTTGAAGTGACTCTTTATTAACTGCTACAGATTGGAATCCAAAAAAAAAAAAAAAAAGGCAGCAAAATAATTTAACTACCACAGTAGCTACCAGCAGCAAGATAACGTGAATTGGGAGAGACGAGTTCACTTGATTTGACAAGTTGCATTGCTGTCATCCACATTAATTACCCAAACACGGCTGGCACTCATTAGCTAACAGTGTCTCTATAACAGCAGCATTGCCTTGGGTTGAAGAGAGAAAGAAAAAGAAAAATGAGTTATACTTTAACATATTGTCAAATTTGATTCTGATCCGAGGAGTGATGTTAGGAGTTCAGAGGGCACCACTCTGCCCTTAAAGGCTTTCCTGTCTTGCTGGCCCAGCAGAATAACTGTAGGAAACACATTTTCGGTGGGAGCCCCTTGTTAAGAAGGCTCTTCTGCACTTGATCTATCACCTCCGCCAGCAACAGATCACTCAAAGTACCTCGAAACCATGAGAGGTACCAGAGAACTTAGTCAGAGCAGACAGTAACTCTTTTTATCACCTGGCAAGTAAGGAAACTATTCAGACAATTTCTTTAACTTCTATCATTTGCTCTTCTGTCATTTCCTAGTCAGATCATAAGTAGCTTAGGATGTAAACCTGTATTTTACGTACTCTAAAATCAAGATGAAATTAAGTCTATGCTTTTGGATTTTGGGAGGGTAAGTGAGAGCAGGCATGTGATAATCAGTGTGATGGAACAGACGCAGAAGCTTTTTAAAACCCAAATCTGTTGACCAAACACAGTTACTGGGGAAATACAAAGGTATTCAGGCTACTTATACACAAGACCTGCTTAGAGAGAACACATCTTACAGGAACAGAATAGTAACAACTTTAATCTCCAAAACCAAAGCAAAATAGAACAAAAAGAAGCCAACGGCCTTACAGAAGGCCTAGAAATACTTGGTGTGTTAGAATTGTACAGCAGTGGTAAACTGAACTTGCTAAATGGTATTGCTCACTTTGGAGGATAATTTTATTCCCTAAATAAGCTATTTAGTTGTACTCAGGTGGAAAAAGAAATATTTTGCTACTGCTGATTCTCATTTATATTGAAATTCTGTTACGTATCTTGCATAATTAGTGCTAATTAAAAAGTTACTTACCGCAGTGTTGTCTTTTCTATATCAAGGTTGGATTTCCAAATGAGACTTATAAATATTATGTATGTGATAATACCTTGTATAATTACTGGATTTGTAAGAAAATACTTTCAATTGGTGGAGGATAGACCAGGGCTCCTGTTAGTGCAATGACTGAGGTCCTTTACAGAATGCATTTCCTGTGCATTTATGCTCTTTAGTGTAGCCATTACTGTACTGCACTTGCACCTAAAACAGGAATTAAAAGAAGGCATCCTTACTGTTTAGAGTGATTTCCACTCAGTTTGTGTGGACATAAATGAGTTCATAACGTGCAGAGGGCTGGAGATTCAGCATTTAAGTTTATGGGCATTTGTCCACAAGTAACTTAGAAAAATGCTGCCTCCTGTGACAGCAGGGAGAAAGAATCACTACTGATTGCAAATAATTTAATACAGATGTTTGCTTACAGGCAAGAGAGCCTAAGAGAATACAGCAGAGGATAATGATACAGACCAGGCTTGCCAAAAACTAATTCACCAGGTTTTGATCAGAAAGTAGATGACAACTGATGACTTTACACAAGCTGTTCTGAAATGCATCATGAGATGCCAAATAAAGTACAAAAGGCACATTTCCAAAAAAATACAGTACATGCCCTGAAAGTCTTTGCAGCTTTAACACAGATGTTATTTTAGTATTTTCAGTCTCCCTTATAGTTTACTTACAGTTCCTACAAAACAACAAAAACCTTTTTATCTCTTGCAAACAGATCCCTAAGTGCAAAAGCCATCTTCTGGCACCCCATCTATGTATATGTCATCACATATTTTAAATGCACATCATCAGTGATATCAAAATATTTGTTATTTGATCCATTTCTAAACGGACAAAGTTACCTTCATATATTTCTTGAGTCTTTAAAAAAACACCCTAACATCTGCCTTTAAGTTGCTCCCTTTAACTTCTCTTCCTTCTCTTATTTTTCCTCTGTCCTTAAGCAATAACTTCTCAGTAACTCACTTTTTCCCTGTCCCATGCCAGACCAAGAGGTTGGCAGCCACAGTGAAAGATCACAAAAGAAGCTGCCCTCTTTTAGGTGCAATATCAGCCTGCTGAGAGAGACTTTTCCCTTCACTTCACCATTCTCAGACCACAAGACTTGGTCTGGACTGAAGGACAGGGAAGTTCACTGCTCCACTGCCTTATTTTGCTTTCTACAGAAATCCCTGTAGCACCTCCTTCCCTGACCTCACATTGTTGTGCTGGATGATCCTATAGATTGGTTTCCTCTAATTTCTTTAAGAGACCTCTCTGAATGTCAAACCAGCAAACCCCTGATGGCAAAGCTGTTTCCTTTTCTTAAATCATTCACAGGTTCTACAGAATTTTCATGTCACATGTCCTTGCAATAAATTGCACACAACCACAAAAAGTTTCATCACCTCTTATATAAAAACTCTTAAGTAAATGAAATGGTGGTTGGGGCTTTTTTTTCTTTTTAGGGAGTAAAAATATGTTTTGTCAGATTAAGGATGACTTTGCAAGATACCATTTAATCCTGTAGAGTAGAGAGAAGTAGCACAAATCTGTTCCATATTACAGTTACAAAACTGTCACCTCTTAACAGAAATTCTGTTTTTACCTAGAATTCACTAAGTAGTACAAGAACAATCTCCCAGCAGCAAAATGACTTGTCCCACAAATGTGGTCCATAGTGCTGCATAACCCAAAACCAGCACCAAGCAACAGTATTGACACCAATGCTAGAAGTGACACCACAGGAGAGAGCACCTGAAAGATAAAAGAAGGGGGGAAAGAGAACATGAACCCACTGAAACTTGTACATTTACTGAATATTTTGCACCATTTCTAGAGATAATCTTGATGTCAGAGTTAACTAGTCAACTAGCTAATTGTAAGCTGGAAGCAATTTTAGCTACTTTCAGGATCCTTGATAAACTGGTGATTCAATATGCCAGTGTGAGTGATGAATTTCAGCGGTTTCAGGATGAATCTTACAGTATATTATACATGTCATAACAATCCCACACTCTCCAGAAGTTAGTAGTCATGGAATACATCACACAGTTTGACAAGCAAATCTCTCAACAAGATCTACGTTTATCTCCTATGACCTACAAAGCAACTCTTATCACAAAAAATGGAGCAAGTCCAGCACATCTCAACATAAAGACAGATTGAGACAAATCTATCTACTTTACAGAACAGCCTCAGAGGACTATCAAAGTAAGCTAAAGATATATGTGCTCTCCCACAGCAAGATTTTAAAATCTATCTTAACTCAAACTAGTATGTTCACAGCTTGGAGAAAAAAAGAGAAAAATAAAAAAAAAAAGAACGAAAGACAAGAAGAAAAAAAGAAAGGCCTGTGAACTGCCAGGAGCTAATAAGGAAACAGATAAGATACAAAGTCTTACATTCCATGTATTGTACTAAATAGCATCCTAATAGTGGGTAAGGATCAACTGCAATTTCTGCCAGAAGTAACCAAGGAAACCACTCATCTAAAAGTGCAGACATGGCGGGGGCAGTAGGAAAGGAAACGGACTCAAATCCAAACTCCAAAAACTTGGAGAGCTATCTGCAGCAAGCCTCCAAAAGATGCAGCTGTTTGAAGAAACAGCTTATACATATTTATTGAAACTTTTTTTTTGGTCTTAAAATGGCAGTGAAGATGGAGCAGATTCTCATATAGTACTAAAAACAGACAATATGGACTCAGAGGCAGCGGTGCTGTGGCAACAAGTCAGGATTCATATTTTGGAAGTCTTGTTCACGAGGTCTGAAAGTCTTGATGACACTTTGGCAGTTCATAGAATCACAGAAGGGATTGGCTTGGAAGGGATCTCAAAAATCACCTAGTTCTAACCCCCTGCGGTGGGCAGGGACACCTTCTGCCCTCTCAGTAGTCT
Source organism: Falcunculus frontatus (assembly GCA_013398115.1). NCBI lineage: Eukaryota > Metazoa > Chordata > Aves > Passeriformes > Falcunculus > Falcunculus frontatus. The sequence goes on from VZRV01007534.1 coordinate 1,344,918, forward strand.
CAGTCAGAAGCTGTCTACACCACTGAAAGCTGAGTGTTTTGAGAGACTGTACATGGAGCAAACATCTGCTTCTACATCCACCTAAAGAGTGCAGCAGCCCATTCAATCATGTCTGGTAGCCCAGGAACCCACAGGGCATACATGATCTCACACACTGGATCACAGATTTCATTAAGGATTTCTGCCTCAGACCAATAAGTGTGATACTGAGAGCAGCCTCAAAAGATGTTTTAAATATGGGACTGAAACTAGTCAGAAAACACTTAAGCAGCAGAAATTGATAGAATTACTCTTTGTTTCTTTGCAGACCTCTGAGCGGCAAGACTTTTTTTAATAAGCTCAGAAATTAATACTGTAGATGGCTTTTTAGATCTATCCCTGACAAATTCCTAAAAACTTTATTGATGTGGAGTACATACATCAGTAAAACACAATCTAATGTCTTTAAACTCAAGACATGAATAACTCCCTGTAGTATTTTTTCCAAATGTTTTACAGAGCATTAATTGCTACCAGTTCACTTGCAAGATGCAATTTACTAATTCTAGTTTACAGAATTGCATATAGTACCTATCTCCACCCACGCTCCAATACCACTACTGGCCATTGAAAATACACACTGTTTTTCATAGGAATTGGAGTATGTCTGGATGGTCATGCACCCATTTCTTGCTAAAAACCAATAAGAATTTAACATCTACCTGCCTTTGAAAAGACCACAATTGTCTTGAATATCAGGAATTTCTTATTACTAAGATATAAACACTATTAAATAGTGGGCAAGACAGAACCCGCAGGAAGAGTTGTGAAATTTTGTTTATCTTGGTGTTAACTACAGAACTTTTTCAGTCAGTTCTTCCTTAGGTCACCACTATTACTTTATTATTTACTCTACAAAATGTTTTAAAGCTACCAGAGTACCCTGATGTAATTTCTTCGTCTATCAATAATACATATACTAGTGGCAGAATATAGCCTGCAGTACTGTTTGAATGTTCTGGTGCCTGTCTTACAATGAGCAGTTAAAATTAGCCCCTTATTATTGGTTTCACCATAATTAAGTTTTGGTTGGTTTTTTGTTGGGTTTTTTTTTTGTCTATAGGTTTGATGGGGGTTTTTTGTTGAGTCTTTTTTGGGGTTTTTTTAAACTTCCAACCAGTTAGAAATAGCTTGCAGCACTGCAGCTGTAGTAGAATAGAGAAGAGAAAGAGGAATGCCTCCATGCAAATTCACAAGCAGAGGGAACACTTTTCAACAACTTAATACCAGCTGCACAGCTAATTAGCCAAAATATTGGGGTTTTTTCCTCTTGAAAAAATAAAGAAGAAATACTCCATTTTACAGCCATGTATGCCCATCTCCCAGCTTCTATGTGCCTTACAGTTTGGAATGGGATGCTACTGTCTCTGTGCATTTAACTATTTAGATGAAGTGGAAAAAAGTCAAATCACAACAAAGATGGAGTAGAAAACTGTATGGATCTATGAGTACTTCAAGAAGCAAGGCCTCAGACGGGAAGAGAAAAAGAAATACTGACGTAGCAGAAGTAAAATGAAGGAAGGTGGTTGTAAATATATTTCTGGAGGGTAAGGGGAAAGACAGAGATTGCTCATTTTTTGGCCTAATGAATAAACCATTTTAGTTTCCTCCCCCCTTATGCACCTGCTGCTTTGAAAAGCCCCTTCCACAACCAACAACTGAACAGCAAATGCTGCACAATGACTCAAATGTTGCTGGAGCCATGCCAGCAAAAATTACCACTCTTCAACCAAGATAAACATCATATTACTTCATTACCCTTTTAAAACATATGCTAATTAAATCCATTATTCTTTTTTCTTACAGAAATGAAGTTCCTTTGGCTGGAATTCAACAGCTCCCTTTGTCATCATTGACCATGAATGGATGAACTTCATGTAGATGATGCCCATTTCCCATCTTTGAATCAAACATTAATACCATTTGACAGTAATAAATAACATTTATCACAATAGGGATCTACTAATGATTTTCCCACTAAGCTGGCTCATCAGAACCTATCAGCTGACAACTGCATAAATGAGATTAGCATAACAGCTGCCTATGACAAATGTATCTAAATCATTTTAATGCCAGCCAGCTCTTTGATCTCCCTATCACGTTGTTGCCAAAACTAAATCCATTTCTTCAAGATACATGTTGTTTATTACAGATACATGTGTATATTCCACACCATTATGTACTCCAGAGAGTTCAGTAATTAAAAGAATTAAAAATACTGATTGGATACAGCCACTGTAATGTAAACTCACAACAGTGCACGTCACAGTAGCATTCCACTGCCTACTTAATTCCCCACCTCCCACCCTGAATTGTAGGATTTAGTGTTTAATAGCTGTTTGTTTCTCTGAAACAAAATACATGTTTTAACGTAAATAAGAGTATTAGCTTCTCTCTGTATGGCTTACAGAAGCATCATTTTCATACAATTTAAACTAATTCCCAGTAATATGGGACTTGGTTCCATGCACACATCAAAGCAGCAATTCACTGTGTTTGTATAAATACAAAACTGACAGGGAAAGAAAACCTTGCTGCTAGAGGAATCTGTTTGTGTTTTAATTGGTGCTGCAAGAGAGACCTATAAGACTGTCATGCAAACTCATGAAAACAGATTTCAGCCTAAACCCAAGGCCAACAGATCTTTTTCCACCTCTATAAAAAGATTTTTAAAAGCACCCTAACTTCTAAACACTTCTGCAGTTGAGAGTCAATGAATTCCTCTACCTGAATTCAGATTGTCAGAGCCCTTTAGGCCTTTAAGGACACAGAGGGCTTTCTTGATGCCTCAAACACAAGGTAAAAGATGCCCTCAGGGGCATCAAAATCCCAGTCAGACTCACAATCATTCTTCTGTTTCCCCGAGATATCTTCAAAAATTTTTACTTTCTTAAATATGCTAACGGTATTAAAAAATGTCTATTTGAGTATATTGGCACCTACACATTTCCAAAGAGTGTCGCTCCTCCCCAGTATGGAATAATTTTGAAGCCACCAATCTGAAATCTGCAGTAGAATTACCACTGATTTTCTTAAGCTGAGACAAAGCTTTTGATGACTTGACATACGAAGTAGCATCAGCCATGACCACATTTGAGTGCCTTTAATTTAAAAATCTGTATTCATACCTTTCATGAACTGTGTAGCTTTATGTGCATTTATTTTGTAGCTTTGTAGACATTTGCATTTGTTTTCGCATCAGTGTTTTCAGGTGAGCTCTACACAGAAATATTCCTAATCGTCTATACTTGAATCATCTTAAGGGCTATTCTGTGAATAGATAAAAGACAAACTAGGTATATGTGCTGCATCTAAAATTACAAAAGCATGTATCATTTACCCAATCAGCTAAGTAAATTCTAGAACACAAATCTTTTGGCTTCCTTTGAGAACCAATATTGAGTGGCATCAGAGCTCAGTTCTCCTGGAAGTAGCACCAGTCCATAGTGGAAAAGGTTTCTAAATGAGAAGTTCAGAGGGCTTTGCAAAAGCATGGAAAATGTGCAAGTAGGAGAACTAATGAGATTGCAGACTGAGAACTGTTGAAGTATTCAAGTTATAATGCTTTGTACCAAATATCTTGTTTTCAATGCTGTAAACATTCACAGGCACTGTATTCTTTCTAGCATTTCAATTAAAATTCATGGGATGTTTTCTCCACATATTTTTCAAGTCTGCCTGCATTTTTCATATCTTTGAAAAATTTCTGGCCATTATTTTTCATGTAAAATGGACAGAATCTATGGTCTTTTGTCCAAGGCTTTTGTCTTATGAAGCAGGCCATTTTTCATGGATGAAACTGAGGCACACAGTTTCAGTTTTGACAGCATTTCTTATCATTCCCCACAGTTAGCATTGTTACCTTTCATTATTTAATTCTGAAGTACAAGGAAGGCTGATTTATACCCATGATGTATAATTACAGGCAGATGGAGTGCTTGGAAAGTAGAAACACTGAATTAGGGCTGTAGTAAGTGCCTTTGAGCTTCCTGTGAAAAGTCCTGTCTATGCCACCAGCTGAAAACAAAAGCCAAACAATTTAAACTAAATTAATTCATGCTGTGGTAAGCACTGAGTTAATGAAAGTGAATACAAAACTAATAAAGTACATTGGTTGTGGTTGCAAGGTAATTCAAAATGGTTTTAAGTACAAATGATGAAATGTGTTTGTATTAATCAAAATCATCTTTGAATGTGCTCATGGTCAAAAGGCTTTTTTTTTTAACCTCCACTTCACTTGAAATCATTTTGACACAAGTCCACTCTGCATTTTGAGGAGAAAAGCATTTTCTACAGTTCTTTCATATGATAATATACAGTATATTTTCAGCTGTCTTTTTAAAGTTTAAACAAATGGGAGGCTTATTAAGAAGATATCATAATTACATGCAGATATTTTACTAGCTCTTATCTGAAGCAAAAGCAAGCAATTAGTTGAGAACATAAATTCATTCAAGACATTTACTGAACATGAGGGAATAGACCAGCAGGAGAAAATAGGCCCATTTTACTGTATCATCTTCCCTGCAGAAGTACAGTAAACTTATTCTAGTAGGTTTAATGACACCTCCAAAATAGCTCTTTTACTTGGAAAAGGAACTAGTACTTCAGAAGGTTCTGACACTCCTCAGCAAACATACCAAAAAAAAAATCCCTCCAGTAGCCTTAGGCTGAGGACAGCTACTTTGACAACAGTAAGGAGTTGCTCTTTTAATAGGCACAGAAAACATCACTGGTGCAAGTGGGTAACCAGTTCTCAGTAGCAGAAATCTAAGCCCATTGCTGTCTTGAGATGCCATATTGCTTTCAAATTGTGGCTCACTGAAAAGTAACCACTAATAAATACCAAAAAAACCCAGACTTCTTCTTGAAGTGGAATGCAAACACCAAAAGGGAAGTATTAGGAACAGTATTAGGTTTTATTTATTTGATTTTTCTCTGCTTTTTAAGCATTCTATTCCCTAGAGTGATGATCACCACTTCCCCCAGCCCCAGCCATTCAAAACATTTCACATATATTTTACATTAAACACATGAATAGATGTATAGAAGGCTATAGAAACATTTATAAGCTTTAAAACTAAGAGACCTGGTTAAAAGTGACAACATGGGAGGGAGGAAGGACTCCAGGCCTTGAGGTGCCACTTGAGTTGTCACAATGATGGTGCTGACATGCACCAAAACGTTATTGTCAACCACAGCAATTACTCCCAGTGTGTCAAAAACATGTACCAGATGAACCTCCTGGGAGAATGCAGCTGGCCAGATTTAAGGTGCTGCCCTCCATGGGGCAGGGGCTGATGAGGGCAGAAGGGACAAGACTGCACAGCAGCATAGGAGATGAAAAAGTTCTTCATGGACACATGACATCTCCATTTCAAACTTTGTGTTTAAGACATCAACATTTCTGTCATAACAAATACTTTAGTTAAGGGAGGGAAGAGGGAATAAAGTCCAAGGTTCTTAATGGTTACTCCATTATAGTCAGATTCCAGAATTACTATAATCATTCACTGGACTTCTTCCCAGATCATCTGAAACAGCTCTTCAGGTTCATAAAGTTATCATTTTGTTAATACAGAGCTCACAGTGTTCATCTTTAAGTCCTGGTAATCCAAAATGCTGTCAATACATAATGGTTACTTCATATCCTAGATTTACTTTTTATATTCCTATTTGGTGATTAAAAGTCAAACAAAAATAACTTAAGACATACATATAGAAAGTATTCCCTCCTCTCCTTTTTGTTCTGGGGCTATGCAGGGAAAAAAAGAATAGTATTGAAAACAAGATTTTTTTTTCCACTCTTACTGGAAACAGATGGATAGCAATTTCTCACATATTTAAGATAACACATACATGCAAATTCTCTTTCTCTAAAGAGAATAAAGAATATTTGTGCTGGAATTTGCCAATGTTTCCTAAACCAGTGGAAAAACAACTATTTTTCTAAGAGAAGCACTTGTCAGCCACATAGGCAGAGAAGTATTTCATCTTTCTGTAGTTCTCTTCGCTGGCAAATCTCAGCAATATTAATTCGCTTTTGAGGAACACTCTAATGATTTTTTTTTTTCCTCTTGTCATCAGTTGGGCTCTGAATGTTTTTTTTTAATTAATGCTACATAATTCATGCATAGTCACTACTGAACCCAGCAAATTCATAATTAGAGACAATTTTGCACCTGCTGTTATGGGTAGATGCTATTCACTTTAATTTGATACCTTGATTATTCATTGGAAACTTCAGGAGACTCCAGTTATCTTACATATTTCCTGAAAAGAACATAGCAGTCACAACTGGATAAATAAAAAAAAAAAAACAAACCCAAACAAACAACATTTTTGAGAACTTTCTAGCAGTGAAGATCCCAACCCAGCAATACAACCATATTGGGTACATATGCACACATATTACATTGATGAACATCATCCCCAAGATGATGGTAATTTTTAATAGGTTTAAAAATAAAAATTATGGTTAAATTTACCCATATATTTAAGTTAAGCTGTTAGCTAAAAGCTGAAAGTATTATGGATATTTTTATGCAAGAATTGATCCTGCTGGATTCTATGAGTGCCTGTCTGCCTCTGATATCAATCCAACTACATGGAACTTTCCCAGCTATCACATGACGTTTCTTGTTCCAAATTCCAGTAGGTCTTTGTTGCTGAAAGATGCAACATATTGCATATAGAAGAACTGAGCACAGACATGCTGGTTACATGCTGGTTACAAAGGAATCAGACATATTTGACCATTTAAACACGTTTTCTTTCTCTAAACCTATCTCCCAATAGATTTCCTTTTTTTTTTTTTTAGAAGCCAAAGAAGTGGTGGCACTTTCAAAAAGAAGGGAGAGAAAATGAAACCTGCATGTATGGACACAGCAAAATTGAAACAATTCCTCTGCCAGTGCAAGTGTTTCACAAACCCCGACAGTCGGAGGGCTAACAGAATTTCTGCACTGGTACAACTAAACAGAACAGAGTATATTCAGCACATGGTGATGGGCCTGCTTATTTCCTAGGAAGAGCTGAAAATGACCAGACACTGTTCCCAAAAATGGGCTACATGTGAAGAGTTCTAGACTCAGTCCTGGATCAGCCACGAAACTGCCTTGCAGCACAACACGTGACTCTCAAGACACTTTCAATTCTGCCTCACCCTCCAGCATTCAAAAGACTAAACACGCACACTCAGGCCACTGATAGCTGATGACTACATCTATCATCAATAATCAAGCCCTGTGTTGTTTTGGGTGGTTTTAACATCAGCAAAATTGGTGTTTCCTGCCTTATCAAAGCTTTTTATATTTTGCTCTAGAAAGAAACAACATTGCATGATATTACTAGAGAGAATCATCCTTCCCTCTCCCACCTGACATTAATAAAAAAAGTTCAAAGCATTGTTGCCCTTGCTTGGTCCTGAAGCAAGGTTTTCCTGACTCAGCTTCTATCCTTAGTAAGCAGTGTAATGGCTCTCTAGATGACTGGCATCACAGTTATAAACTGAGTTCACTATTAGAATATTCATGGCAAATGCTAATATTTTACAGTTACAGAGATAAAATGGGAATTAGACAGTAAGGAACTGCATATCCAAGAATTTCTTCCAATACTAAAGAAGTAAATTTAAGTAGATACAGAACTATCAGCACACATGAGCACTGAACGAGCTTTTTCACAAATTTTCAGTTCTGGGATCTCCAAATAACTTTCTTACATCCAAATTAGGATGATTTTATAGTTCTTGAATAGATACTGATGCCATTGTCAATGAGGGACATTGCTCAGGACCACTGCCTCCCAGTAAACTAGTACCAACAACTTAACCTAGGCCACAGAATTCACCTCATGCGTTATTCTCAGCACAAGGCAATCCTTTCTGGGACAATACAGTCATGCAGAGATGAGCTGAATTTGCCCAACACAGCTGCCTATGTCTTGAAGGCAGCTAACAAAGCCCTCATATCCTCCAAGATACACCCTGAGCACATTACAGAGCTACAGAGGACTTTATGTTGAGTGTGTTAACATAAGAGGACATTTGCCCTGTGGGATTCTTGCAGCCAGACTGAAGTTGTGTTGGCCCTGCAAGCCAGGCCCCTCAGCTGCCCATGGCATCTCCATCACCCCTTGTACAAACCTCACCTCCTGCCAGCTGCAAAGGACAGAACAAGACTTACTCTGCAATGTACATTCAAGAGTTTAAGCTAGGGCAAGAATCACAGATTAGCCATCCCCATAATTATACTAAAATCTGTGAAGATAATTTCTTCTACAAGACAGTCGTTTCCCCAAGAAGAAAATTCACAGGTTCTATAGTCACACTTTTCAGCCAGTCATGATACCCATTATAACTGTGCTTAAAATTTTAATTGTTTTTCTGTCCAGACCATTATTTGGGACCTTAAAATAACATAGTTAAAACCTGATGAAGCAATGAACTATGTGTAGGAACATCAATCTAAAGTAGCAGGTTGTGCTTGCATGCTGGCTCAGCGTTAAGAATTCAAGTGCCACAAAGGAAACAATTTGCATTCCTGAATATTTTGTTTCAGTGTGTGACTACAGTGAACACAATCTCACCGAATAAAAAAGAAAACACTGGAAATCATGAAACTTGCTCTTCAAGCTTCTAATCTATTTTAAAGTGTTTTCTGCTGACTCAAGGATTGACAATATGCATTAAAACTCAGTTTTAGCATATACCAAAAAAGCCATGAATGCCACATCTTAAATTATGTCATGATGCTAGAATTAAACTCACTTTATATCTGATCTGGACTATAAAAGATTAGAAAGAATTCAGAAACTCCTCAGGACATAGAGAAATCACCATCTTTGCTGCTGTAAAATAGCCATGGATATGTCCTTGGGAGAAATATCTCCATCCATTTTCAATCATGTAATCATGTTCAAACCTATGGGAGAAAGATGAGCTGCTTCTCCCACTTCATCTGTCGTACAGAAAGATGCTGCTTTGTCTTTAGAGCTCTGCTGATGCTGCTTTTAGCAAGCCAGTGCTCCATTGTTATTACTGTCTTTTCATTTGCCTCTAGGGGCTGAAAGGATGGTGCAGATGGTAAACAAACATGCTTTATGGTCTTGGAGCTTAGACTGAGAAATTCAGATTTGCTTCTCATTTCTGGAATGCAGCTAAGCACAGAAATTACTCAAAACTATTATCAGGCTGCTTCTCAGTCCTGTGCAACCCCTCCGTGATTGTACTACCTAGCAGAGATGCCTCTCCTCAGTCTCCCAAAGAGACTGACAAGTATAAAAAATTTTTGTACCAGAGTATTTCATTCTGCTTAAATGGTATTGGAACAAGCCACTGTTCTAATAAATATAATTTTTAAAACCTGAAGCCTGATATCGTATACATATGATATTATTCACGTCATTGTCATGGTCCTGAATTTGCATATTTCAGTCCAGTTTACAACTTGAATAAAGACAAAGTAGACATCAGCTTCCATCATTGCATCCTGTAGCTAGCTGTTCTCATTTCTGTCAGAAGCCTAGATCACCCTTAAAGGCAAATAGTTTGAATTCTACCAACAAATATATCCCTATCTGACCAACAGAGATCCAAGCATCAGTGTGTGTGCAGACACATCATTTGAGAACATGCTTTCCTAAGGACTCTGCAAGATAGAAAACAAGGCATTACAATGTGGTTCTGTGATGGCAGTGAAGCAGCAAACTAAAACACAATCCTTCAGTTTTACGAATAGATTTACTCAGCCAGTGTATAACCCAGCACATCTGCAAATATGCAGCTCTGAAGGGAGTCCCAGCGTAACTCCAAGACAGGCAGGTGGAACAGCAAGTGCCAGACATGGTGCAACAGCAGCTCCTCCAGCCAGGTATCCTACATCTGCAGCTCACCCACAAACATCAGGATCTGGCAGCTTCTGCCTAGTCAGATATGTACATCCCACTGCCTTAATCTCTTCCCATGTTATATATATATAAAAAATATATAAATACACACACTATGTATGTAGCTTACACTACAGATGGGGCGAGACTATTTGCAAGAGCATGTAGTGACAGGACAAGGTGAAATGGCTTGAAACTGAAAAAGAGTAAGTTTAGATTCGATATTAGGAAAAAATTCTTTACTCTGAGGTTGGTGAGATCCTGTTGCCCAGAGAAGCTGCGGCTCCTGCATCCCTGGAACTGCTCAGAGGCCAGGCTGGACAGGGCTTTGAGCAAGCTGCTCTACTGGAAGGTGCCCCCATCGTGCCAGAGGGTTGGAACAAGGTGATCCACAAGATCCCTTCCAAACCAAACCATTCTATGATTCTATTTTTTTTTAATTTATATAAACAAAACACACACATCCACACTCATCACAATCACCTTCCTCTTCCCAACCCCTAGAACCTGTTCACCTCATGGGGGTGGCTTTTTCCTCTGTGTCTCCTCTTAAACTGAAACTTCAGAGTTTAAGCCCTCAACACCTCCACTGTCTTTGGGAAGTGGGGAAGGAGCTGTTTGCCCTCAGAATTCCCCAGCCGCTTGCACACAACTTGAGTGCTGCCATCCAGTCCCACCACACAAATAATGAGGCTACACCAAGTGCCATTTCACCCTCTGTATAACCAGCAGCTCAGCTTTCCTCTACACAGAACTATAAGGCTGAAATTCATGTCCTGTGTGATATCTGTGGTTGGTGATACTGTGGAAACTGAAAGGAATTTGAGGAGGGCAGAGATCTGCAGAGTTTGGTTTAGGTATCATTAGAATCTCATTAAAAGTCAGTGAACAAAAAGTAGATTAGCTGAAAGAGTTATTAAGACTGCATTACTGCATTGCATTTAGTCCAGACTAAAAAAAAATGCTTTGGGGCACATAAAGGATTTTATTCAAGTATTCCTTACCCACACACAGACATACACTAAACAGAAAAACAAAAATAGACATTTTTCTTTTGTAACACAAGACTAACAAAATGAAAAAGGAGCATTTCACAAGCATAATTACATCTTCCTAAAACCACCCCCTTGAGCCTTATAAAAAACCCACAGCCATACAAATTTATTTGTCACTCAGGAACCAGTTTACTCGGTGTCTGGTTTTCTCCTCACCCACTCCTTACAGTTACTTTCTTTAAAGACAGTTTGTGCATAATACAATAAGTTCTTGCTCACCATTACATCCTAGGCAAATCTAATCAGATATTCATCTTCACCAGGTAAATTTCTGAACATGTACTCTTTTTATATTCTTTAACAGTTATGTAAAATAGCACAGGAAGCAGCCATCTGAAATGAGTTTCTATATAATCCATGGCAAAGATGTCCATCAAAACCCTGGGCCATTGACCACCACCCTGTGGATGCCACCATCCAACCACTTTCTTAACCATGATCTTATCTACTCATTAAATCCATCTTGTCCCAATTTAAAGAGGAGGATGTTGGGGGGGGCTGTGTCAAAGGCTTTACAGAAGGCTGGTAAACGACACCTTCCCTTGCCCACTGATGCAGTTACTCCATCACAGAAGGCCACTGGGTTAGCTATTCCCACAGAAGAGTGAGCAGCAGTGGTTTTAGGTACAGCTCACCTTTAATACTAATCTCATGTGCTAAATAAGGACAAACGTAACCTGCAAAAGGTTATCAAAACATAATTTCATGATTGATCATGATACACACCCTACTGCAGCATGGGTTCATAATACCAGCACAAGAAAATCTGTAATAGCAGTATGAGGGCACTGCTCAGGTTCAGTGAGTAGAGGGAATAACTAATGAAAAAGGTGGGGGAAAAATACCACAGAAAAAAGGCCACAATTAGGGATACCTTTTGGAATGAAAGAATAAAGGCTCAGGAAGAGGTATGTTTAAAGAACATTTAAAAGTGTTTGAAACTTTTTTATCCTGCTCAAGTTCCAGTTTTTAATGAGACACCACAGATTAAAGGGGGACAGAAAAAAATTTGAATGAACTATCAGGGGATTGCTTGAAAATTGGGAACGTTGGAGGGGGTTTAGGGAAAAGCATTTAACAGAAGTCTTGGCTACAAAGGTTGAAAATAGCTTTCACATTTAATATCACTGTTGAATAGCTGTAATTTCAGCTGGATCTTTCATACAAAACCCATGCCAAAAAAAAGGCAATATTGATATAATAGCTAAAATATATACATCTCCCTAGAAATACAAAGACAATATTTGCTTTAGCTCATTTAATGTGATAAGAAAGTACCATAATTATTTGTAGCAATTACAGAAGAGATACTGCAATTTCAAATTACACTGAAATAATATGTACTTATTTATAAATTCAGCTTCAAATGTTGTCCCAATTATTTGCTCCATGAAAAATGTAGTTTAGATATTGTATGTGCACATATTTTTCGACAGGTATTTCATTTGAAATGTGCCTTGCCTTCATTAGAATACAGCAGAGGCATGGAGTGCATAATCTACAATTCTTATAAGGCAAAGGGCACCTCAAAAAGAGATATTTCAATAGGAAATTGAGCTGGAAGAAAATGTGTCAGTTCAATTCACCAAATTGAAGAGATTTCATTTTAACCTACTTATCCCAATGCTCCGTGAGAAAGATTTAAGAACAGACACAACAATAAACCCACCAGTAAAAAAAATTAGATTCTCAGATGCTAAGCATTCAAAAACTCATGGTATTATTTATCAGCAATTTTAAAAGATCTGAGCTCTTTGAAATTGTTCCCTACTGTAAATTATAACATCTTAAAGAAAACTTATCCTCAGACCTCAAGATCTTGGAGATACTTGATATCAGAGTTGAAAGCTTTACCAGTAAAGCCAGCAGTAATATCCAGTCATTATATCCAGCATTTTTCATGGTATCACTTCCAAACTCTCTTTAGGCAGTGTATTGAGAAAGTTATTTATTATACAGACTACTTCAACATTCTGTATTTGTGTCATACTCGAATCAGATACCATTCCCATTCCCAACCCTGTAGAATGAAACTTAACCCCACACAATCTGGCAAATGCATTCAAAGCTTCTAACAAATATGGTCAGTGACTGTGAACACCACACTGCTCCTCTCCAGGTGGCCAGCACGTACAGGCCTGTGCTGGGAAGAAATGGATTTTCTTGCTTGGCAGCATGTACAATTCTGTGAGAGGAAACACTGCCAGCATCGCCTGAAGAGAGTTTGGAAGGTATGAAAGCCAGGGAAGACTCAAAAAAATACATGTTTCTCAATTACAGACCTTAAATTTTTGCCTGTTTTTTTGTAAATAAGTAAAAATTACAGTAGTTATGGAAACAAAATTTTACAGTGTGTAACATAATGTGGAAAGAGGTTCTCAGAAGCTCCTTGGAAAAAGCATGTTAAACAGGGATTAAAAAAGAAGAGATTTAAAGATGAGAGAGCCTGGAACAAAAATACAGAACATCACATCTGTAATATTAACTCTGCCAGTATTATCATGTTGCCTTTGTAAAGTCACTTAAACCCCACCTGGAGAAGCATCTCTACTCTCTGTAGGTTCTCTTCCTGACTCCCAATAGGAGTTTTAAACACTGCCTGAATTTGTGTGAAGCCCACACAATGCATTCAGTATGTTGTTATACTGTCCCAGAGTTCACAGCAATGTTATTTTGTGCATCTCTTGACTGCTGAAAGAATGTGAGGAAAAAAAAGCAGTCCCAGAAGACTGAGATTTTAAACGCATGTTTAACACCACAAGATGCACATTATAAAAAACATCCCACAAGGATCAGCTCTATTGAAATTCTAGTCACAGCTCACATTAAGCCAGCTTATTCTTTTCTATTTTATAAATAAATTACTTGAACTCAGGAACTGTTTGTAAATTTAAATGTTATTCCTTTGCAGAAGTTTTTTTATTGTTACTACAATCATTGGTCTTGACAAAGACTAAATCACAGTATTTGGTAGGTTTTTCTTCTTTCCATTGGGAACAACAGAAAGCTAAAGTAAAGGGAGAGACAGCTGTTAGAGAAGTCCGCAATTGTGTCACTCCAGAATGTGTTTTTGTCTTTATTCTCCAAGTTCTGTCTTCTATAATATAACATTAATTATATGGCTGCATGATGATGATATTTGGCATTTCATTCCAAGAGACCAACCACAGAACCTGCTGAAGATACCTGGACAGTCTGTGGGTTGCTTATAAAAACCAGACTTTACTCACCAGTGCTGCCAGGTTATTGAAAACAGGTATGGATTCAACAAAAAAACCATTCATTCTCTTCACAGAAGAAGAAATAGCGAACTTATCAAGTGTCATGAATTATGGAGTAGATTTAGTTCCTTCTACAGCTTATCCAGTGATTGTGATACCACCTCTGCACAGATTTGTAAGGGTCTTTCAAGACCAGTGGAGAGCCATGACACAAACATCCATTTATGCAAAGTCTGGTAGATAAACTTTCACCTCCCTAAGCTGAACAGGTTAATACAGTGCATCACCTATTCTGTGCATCATCTCGATTCATTCAAAAATCAAAAGCTGAAGGACAGATGCAAAAAACTCCTGCATAATTCATAAGCCTGGAAACATAAGTATACATTGTCCATCCCCTCCATGAAGAACAGATTTCAACACAACAATTCTATAACATATTGTAAGAAATATGAAGCACCTAGCTACCTTTTATAAGTTATATCTTATTTATGAAAATGTAGATTCATATTTTATTACTGGAAAGAAAACTGTAGCTCAAAAATGTGATGGAAAAGAGAGCAAGTCTAGGAATAAAGGAATCACCTGCCAAAGGTGCTACTGTGGTCCATCAACACAGAATAAATTAGTAAATTATCTGCATCAATAACAACCTCTACAATTTCAGCTCACTACAAACTAAATATAACATACCAAGAGAGTCAGAGGGAAAAGCCTACTGACTTTGATGAGAATCTTATATTTTCCATAGTATTCTCTGGAGAGAATACTGTAGTCACTAACACTTTATCATGTAAGATAGCATTTAGCAATAATGCCAACTAACAGAAAACAGTATAAAAACACTGAAGCACACAAAACTTTAAACTATTTTTTTCTCTTAACAGTTTTTTATAGATTTTCACACCTATGTTCATCAGAGACATACAACAGATACACAAAAAAGAGTATAAAGTGAAAAATGGAACACATAAGGACATACTGGTATTTTCTGCATTTAGTTGTGGGGGAGAGTCTGCTTGCTTTTTAAGATTCAACAATGGCATAACAAAGATAAAATTTAAATACAGCATCTTTGTTCAAAAATACTCACAACTGCTATTGCAGTAACACAATGCAAATATGCTGGCTGGCAGCAGGAGACAAGGTTTCCCCAAACCTGCAGTTTTCCCATACCTCATGCAAATGTATGTCCTTGGTTCCACAGGCAGAGTTCTTTTGAAAAGTGTATTTAAAGTTCCTTGTGAAATACAGCCTTATTATGAAATCCTTCTTGTTCACAAGATATAGAACATTGTGTCCACTGAAACATTCAGAATTATAGCCCACAATTCCACTCTGTTTGTAGAACAGACTTTCTGGCACATTCAATTTTTGTTTTAATTATTTTATTCTGGGGAACAGAATTCTCAGATTTATTACTAAGGTGGACTCCAAAGGCAATATTATTATAGGTCTAACAGGTGAATAAACCAATACATTTCTTCAACCCATAAAGCAACTAAGTGCTCCTGGAGAAAATAGATCTGAAAGGCTGAAGCAGAAGATTTCAGAGCCTCATTCCAAAAGTAAAAAGTAATAATGCGGAAAGAAAAATAACTATTTATAAATTTCTGCTCTGATTCTAGAACATACTACCACCTGGATTAAGTAAGATTATGTTCTAGTCTTGAACAATCAAATCATTTTTGTACTCTCATACTCAATTTTTTTTTAAACATTAAACATTGCAATTTTTTGTCTTCCCCCAGAAACATAGGGGTACAACCTTAAATGGCAGATCAAAAGGGTTAAATTAGTCTAAATTATAAGTGACAGCAAATATTCTTTGCTCAAATAATTGAATATATTGAATAAAAAAGAGGATAATAAAATAAAATAATAAGGATAATAACAATAAAATAAAGGATAATAAACTGGTAAAATTTATGTGGTTTTTTCACACCCATGTATGATTTAGTACAAATAAGGAAAGGTATCATCAGGAAAAAAAAGCAGCATGAATTTGCTGTTCTGTATGATACAACTTCTCAACATTTTATATATCACAAACTCAAAGTATACTCTCAGAATCCCAAAAGAGGTAGATAAAATAAAATTCTACATATGAGTAAAATGGAGCTACTTCTGGATTGAAATACAGCAGCAATTCAGCAGCACACATCACTTTTTATGACAGGACATTAAAGATTACTGTTATTCATTTCAAATTGCTGTAGATAATTACAGAACTTAATTGCAGAGCTGGAAATACTCCAGACATGAAAGGTGCTAATACCTTCCATCTTACAAAAATTTCTGTGCTCTCTAATGATTGTAAGTATTATCCACAAGGTTTTCATACTGTACCTCCCAGCACTATGATAAGGCACAAATTTATAGCCCATTGGAAGAAAAGAACAAGGCGCCTTATGACAATGTCATTACCGACTGTGAGGAGAATTTACTGAAAGGTATTCCACCTAAGCAGATGGAACACCTAAATGCCCGTGTGGATTACAGCAGTCCAGAGTACATGGCTGGATTACAGTGTCTTTCTTCATAAGATAAGTAAATATATCTTTTAATTGACCATAAAAAATGCCATCAACATCATGAAATTATAATGCAGCTTCTCTTGTTTGCTTGTGCTTTGTTTTTTCTTTTAAACTGAATTAATCCCACAGATTTCCAAATTACTCAACATATTCAGAGAATATCACTAAAGTACAATACTGAACAGTATCAAAAGAATAGATTATTCTAATTATTGTAAAATATTAATCAAAAAATAAGATTATGCCTCAGCTTTTCTCCTGCAGTCCTACCTGCATGATCCCAGAAAAGCTTCTCAGGCTATGCTGGAAATAGTCTTTACACACCCTGTCATGAAGGAAAACCGTGAATGGCTATTTGGTCTTTTGGAAAAAAAAAAAACAAACAAAAAACCAAAAACCAACCCTATTATAAGTACTAAAAGTCATGATTCTTACAATGCTTCCTACAAATTTTTATCAAAAGTCTGAATAATATCATCCAAATAGCATCATGCTGGTATATTACATTAACACAGTCTCTCTCTGGTCATGCTTTTGAGACCTATAAGAGCAGTAAATCACTACAGAGATATTCTGATGGTAAACAAAATAAATATATAAACAAACCCCCCAACACACACACAAAACCTGCCAAAAGAAACAATGCACTGAAACCAAAAAATGACAAGAAAAGGCTTCTGAATTTCATATTGTTTTGGAATTTGAGTCAGCGGTTTCATGAATAAGAAAAATTTAACTTTGTACTTATGGGTAGCCAAGTAGCCAGGAGATATGTCAAATTTAAGCAAAAAAGTTTGACTACCTCAAACAAAAAAAAAAACACCCCACAAAACAAAAAACCCCACATATGCACAAAACCCCCCCTCCCAAACAAACAAAAAAACAAACCCAGAAAACTTTAAACCAAACATGTTTGAGGCAGAACAAACAATGTAGAGAACACACACACAAAAAATGCAAGCAGTGATAGGTTACAAACTCAAGCCTCTAAATTAGTAAACAACTGAGTTAATTAATATCCCGCCTCATTCAGTGCAGAGATCGGCAGTTTGCGTAACAAACAGATCTTCAATATTTTGGCTCATTGACACTAAACCCAAATGACTCCTACTTCCTTTATTGCACACTATTTAAAGCAGTATCCTGGCAGCAGTTAATTTTTCCATTTAATTTTTCTTTAGCATTCATCAGTATTCTGTCTTACAATTCCGTAAGTGTGGATTAGTATTGAATTTCAGAATTTTCCCGTGAGGGATGGGTTGGAATTTAACATGAGATTATTCTTTGATTTCTCATCCCATTCATTATAACTTTTCAGGTAAGGCTTCAAAGACAAAACCTGTTCTAACTACCCAGTCCTGATTCATCACCAAAGGAGGTGTCCTGTGAGTGTGGCACAAGTCTCGATGAAAGAAGAGTGGGATTGTGGAATTGGAGCTGTCCCCAGCACTGCATCACTCCAACACCCAGCCAGGCTGCCAGCAAGGATGGAATTCTGAAACCAAAGAACAGCACTAGCAAGCCATCACAACAGAGAGCCACAACACACCTCAGAGGATTTCACAGACTTGACTTGCACCATTTTTCTGCTACCAACCATACCAAAATTCTTACTTATCTCCCCCAGTTCTCCCCACCTTTTTCCTTGTGGTCATGATTAAAGGTTTTTCTCTTTAGCCTTCTCTATTCTCAGTATCCAGTCCTAACAGGCAGGACTGATAACACCAGCTGCAGACTGTTCCAAAAAAAGTAGTCTGTCTATCTGGCCAGCAGAAGCGGAGTCAGCTTGAACAGGCGGAATATTTTGTTTTTTAAATTCAAGAAATAAAACATACAATCAAATCTCACATACATTTCTACGTGCCAGTCAAACTCATTGATAGCAAATGGTGAGCTCCAAAAAGCCAAAGTAGAGAAAAACAGGTCTCGTATTGAGTCTGCCGCTCTTGTATGTTGAAATAAGTGGTCAATACCTTAACTTCACTGACATCAGTAGAAAAGCTCCTATTGACCTATACAGAACATGGATTTTACCCACTGAGTCAAATAGTGCATTAAGCCTCATTTGTCTTGAAGAACTTCACTGAAAGGATTATCAAAAACAATTAAAGCAGCCTGGCAACAGGCACGTCAAAGATCAAGTGTAGATGTAGCTGACATGTCTGCAAAGCTAGATAAAGCCTAATATTGTAGGAACCAAAACCAGCACAATTGAGCAAGAGTATCACAGAGATAAGAGCATAATTTGAGTATCAATACTTCTGGGGGAGAAGCAATTAAAAAATACTGAAGTGCTCAAGAAACAGCTTTGTGGATCTTTACATAGAGCATTAAAAAAAAAAAAAAAGAGAGAAAAATGGCTTTGAATGCACACAGACAAGATCAGTTACGGTAAGAAATCAGAAATTAAAGTATGACAATCTTCAACATCTCAATACTGCTTTGGATAATATTTCAGAAAACTAATCCATGCTATGCTCTTATCATAGAAAACACTGAGTTCTCAGAAACTGAAACATATCGCAGTCCTCATATTTTTTTGAATGACAACGTGTCAGTTATTTATATCAAAGCATACACTCTTGTCTTTGTTTCTCAAAGTATGACTAGCTGGGTGCTGGCACAAAAAAGTGATAATAAACCAACCAAAATTAAAGTTTGCAATTCAATTAAAACAATGTACCCTACCACTTTCTTAGGCTTGCCCCCTGAAAAAATTAAAGTTGGTTAATTTTTGTTTGGGTGGTTTGTTCTGCTGGATTTTTGGGCTTTTCAAAATAGATTATCCACCTCTATCATCTTGAAAACAGTATCATGAACTCTTCCCTACTTAAAAATTTTTAGGTATAGTGCATACACTATTGTGAGGTTTTTGTGAAGAATCAAAATATTAATTGCCTCAATGGATTGTAGTTGCTTCCTTAAGTACTCCTATTTCTATTTGTCTATGAGTACGCTCAAATGAAGACTGCAGCTGGATAAGGAAAAGCTGCAACTATATCATTTACCTACAGCAATTTATTCAAGGTTTCATCACCACGATGCTTTGAAGATGAAAATGAAGGAGTTTACATTTAATGAAGACCATCTGAAGTGTCTCCACTGCAGCTGCAGGCTCTGTAGAATCTGTCATGCAGGAGGCAATATCCTGCATTGTAATGCAGATTTTCTTAAGAGTGCATCTGCAGCAACAAGATCATTTCCCATGGTCTTCACTGTATTTCTTCTATTATTCATAGAACACAATGTAAATGAAGCTATAAATTTTAACACATACTAAATGTAGAAAGAAGATAATGGCAATTGTGAATTATGAATGAATCACTGTTATTGTGATTCCTCAAGGATTCTGATGTAGATGATTACATGCATGCAAAGACACTGTAGCTAAACTTCTTTATATTGATATTGAAAAATGATTCTAAGAATATTATCATTAATATACAGAATTCATAGATTTGTTTTTCATGACAAAGCCAAATACAACTAACCGTCAAATGCAATTACATATCAATGCTACCTAGGGGCAGGCAAACATACTTGTATTTGGAATTACTGAATTGGGGAGAGAAAGATAATAGCTTGCAAAAATGTGTTTCCCAGCTACCCACATGTGTTCTTTCACATTTAAATAAGCCACAGGCAAACTTTGTGGAGTATTCTGTGGTGAGCACATTCAAATGCCAAGTAATAAGCAGCGAGATAGAGGCTTTTCTTTTTTTGTTAGGTGGCTGAAAATGAAATAGTTTCCTTAAATGAAAGAAGTATTCTTCTACAAATTGCACAATTCAAAAAACCCTACAAGTATGAACCTGTCTTTGCCAGTTTTATCACAATAGCAAGAGGCAGATTATTACTCTCTTACCCAGTAACAATAATTCTCTTAGTGATACAATCAAAGTCAGGAACTGTTCTTGTTTGATAATGTTTATAAATTAGTAAAATCATTCACTAGAATTGCTCTAGCTATAATTAACATCAGCAAAATACTTACTAAATCCCACAAGATATAAAGAGTAGCAAATGTATATTAAAATTAATTGGATACAGAAATTCTCACCCACTGTTAAACCTCTGGAATTTTGCTCATTTCTCATAACCACCTTTGGTCTCTTTGCAGCTACAGAGTAATCAAGTGGCTCTGCCACCCTGTTATCAAGGCTTGTTGACTTAAATGCCCATCCAGGAAAAGGATGAGAAAGACATTTCCAATATGCATCTCAGATGTTCCTGAGTTCATTATTTGGGCATCATAGGCAGGGCCCCGGAGTCCTCGTCCATTTTTCCACATTAGAATCTGCAGCAAAAGAGGCAACTTTGAAGTAGTGAAAGTGAGAGATAACAATGGAATTTGCACACCCTCTTTATATTCAATGCAGCCTCTTTAAGCTGGCACCAAGGCATATTGTGTCAGAATAAAAAAAAGACTTTGACATATCCTGCTCTCCAGTGGAAAAAAATAATATATGAAATAATGAGGGTTCTTAATCCAAGTTCATTTCAAATAACAGAAAAAAGAATCCACCAAAAAAACAGAATAAACAACTAACAGCAGTCAGTTATTTCTAACCAATGGACAAGACAGAAAAACTTGAAAATGAACCAGTGAAAATCTCAGGATATATTTTTGGCACATTCTGTGTTTCCATACAGGACAGCATCAATCTACCATAATTAGGACTTTGAGGGTACAAGCAGATTTTTACAATTTCTGTAATTTTACAGAAAATTTTTTAAAATTCTTACAATTTTCTGTTATTTTACAATAACCTGTATTATTCATTCACTAGAACACCACTCTACTCATGTGTTTATGTTCCTGTAGCAATTTTATTCCACAAACACAGACGAACTTATTTTTATTCACTCCTACTCTGATGATGTTCCCTATCTCATTAAATTGAAAACAAAAAAAAAAAAAAAAAACCATACGTTAACACACAATATCACAAGTTATAAAAAAAGTCTGAAAAATATTGAAGAAAGCAGAATTTCAGGATGATTTGTTATAGGATTCCTGTTGTGGCATGAACGACTGCAGAAAAAAAGTAGCTTATGTTTGTTAGTGTACCATTAAGCACCATTAAGCTGAAAAATAGAAGTGATTAAATAGATTTAAGAGCCTTATATGTAACAATATAGAACCACTAGTTACTACACTACAGCAGGATCTCATTCAAACATATCATAAAATTCACTCAGCCAGATGCAATATGTGGAGTCCACAGCCTTTCATGATAATAGATTTTCTGGAACAAAACTCAAAACCCAAAGCAACTAAAAAAACCCCAACAACAAAACAAAACAACCCAACACATAGAGTTTAGGAGGTATCAGCCCTAAAGTGCCCTGTTCTCCTTGGCATGCAGAGTTTGTAAAGCACGTTAGCTACAGAGGTAGATCCATTCAAAACAATCCACAGTGTTCATGACATGCTTTAAATTGCTATGCAAAAACTGCACAATTAAGCTCCAACACAATGGCAATTTATATATTATTTTCATTTCACAGGTGGAAAAACTGAGTGGTAAATGAAGCTACTGATTCAAGGTATTCTTTGGAGGGACCAACTGTGAGGTCAAACGTTGAGGGCTAATTGTCAGGGTACTAGGACAGAAGAATACATACAGAGAATTAAAAGTTGACTCCATCAAATATAATAGTGGGGCCATACAGCCAAATCCTCCCCAAAGAATTCCCAAGTCTGCTCAGTCCTGTGGGCATCCACTGAATTCTGTCAACCATTTAAAGCACCTGGCTGCTGCTGTTGGCACACCTGCATCTTCTCCAGACCTCAGGTGCACTCACCCCCTCCCTACTCTAAGAGGGCTTCTGAAGGTGTGGCTGCAGGTGCCACCTCACCTGGCACAGCTCAGACACAGCCCTGAGCACACACAGAGGGTGGCACTGCCAGCAGCAACAGGCTCAGACTGCAGGTTTGTCTTCGTGAGCTTCACCCTGCACTGCAAGTCCTCTCCTAATAAATGTGGCCAGATTTACACCCCTTCTGCATGAGATTCCAACAGTCTGTACAGTTTGAAAAACTATTACACCACAGAAACTTAAATGATGGCTTCCAAGCATCTTGAACAGCATTTAATTGATCAGAGGGGAACTTCTTAGATAGTAAAATAAGAGAAGTCTACATTATTTCCTCCCCATGACATTCATTACAGTTATAGAGGAAAGGACTACATAGAGAAGGGATTATGTATCACTGTACAAATGTATTCTTTGATCTGGTGTAGATGTACATGCATTAACTTTCACGAGAAACATTTAAACAAAATATTTGTTTACTTGCAAGGGCTCTTCTGAAGTTAAATTGGGATGAATGGGCAATTAAAGTTCAGAAACATCAGATGTAATGAAAAACATTTCCAACTAATTCTGGACATGGTTAAGTTACTCTCACCATATGAAGTTTAATATGTTAAACAGTCTACTGTTGTGCAGAATAAAGAAAAAATAATTCTCTCTTTAAAAAAGACACTGGATTTCTTGTGTCTTTGTCAAACAGAGGTTTTGTTAATTCATACTTCTCAAGCTGACTGTCCTAATAACACAGTTGGTTTTGGTTTCCATTCTCTTAAGACAAGATTTAGAGAAATGTTTAAATGTATTTGAAAAAAGAACCTGACAATTATGAAATCAGCTACTAATGTCACTTAAAAAAAATTAGAATCCTAGGACCAAACAGTGAACTTAGTTTTGATTCTGAAGTGACAGTCAACTCAACCAGACAGACCAAATCCAGGCACTGTTCAGGCTCTGGCAAAACTCTTGCTTTCTCGCAGTTTTGTTACTCACGCTGTTGCTCTGTGCACCTGATCAGTAGGAAGCTTCAACACATAAACCAGGTTTCAATTTAAGAGTCACAGGAGGCCAGAAGTGTCTGCAGATTTAAAGCAAACCACCCACAAGCCAATACTCAGGCTAGTACTTGGCAGAGTATACAGAAACCTCTGAAATGTAATCTCTTTAAGAGTTTGATTTAACCTTCTGTCCCTTTAGGTGTATCAATGAACATTCACTCAGATAACATGCATTTGACTTTTTTTTTAAAGAAGTCACATCAGCAATATGTGGAAGTCTAATAATATTTACTGCCGCTCTTTCAGAAGTTTTTCATGTAGGCTCCGATTTATGAAGATAAGGTTTCATAGAACTACATCAGAGGTATTTGAATCTGAAGTGCCACTGCCAAAAACATTCCCTGATAACATCAAGATTGATGATGTTTGCACAACAATTGTGTCAAAGTCAGATAAATTAAAAGCCAAAAAATTAAATGCAAAAAACACATATCTGTCATCCATTAAATAGTCACAAGGACTATACATCAAGTTCTGAACATCCAGTAATGTTAATTTTTGGTTGTAGTATCTATAAGAGCTCAACTTACAAAGAAGTCTGAAGTTATTATTTGATTATTCCAGAGTTCAGAATGTTTGAATACCTCTCCTGAAGAAACTCATGGCAAAGATAATGCTCTCCAGAAGTCCACGTATTGGGTATCTCCAATGGCTTCTGAGGACGGCTAATGACAACTCAAAGATGAAACAACACATCCGTGACTAGAGTAGGAGTATGAAAGTCCTACCCAGTTCCTGATTAAACACCATTTTCATCTTAGAATCGTGAAATTAAAGAAGATGGCGCATCCCTCTCTAAAGGGGCTTCTAAACCAGGCCTCTGCTCCAGCAACAATCTGTATTTTATGACTGCAACTACATGTTTACAAATAGTGAGTCCCCAGTGATGACTAAGAGCTTTGTTTTGCTGAAGCAGATATCTATTTCCATCAAAATATGTCTTAAAAGCAGATTTATTTTTATTAGAATAAAAAAAATACCAAAAAGCGCCAAACCCACAACCACAAATATTCAATACCCTATCACAAACCTGCTGCTACCAGAACTTCATTTTACAGCTCTGTTAAAATTAAGTTACTCCGCACGCTGCTGTAAAGATGCTGTTCTATTACTGCCATTTTCACAGTGCATTCCTTTATTCTAAGATTTTTCTCCAGTTGTCCATAGAAATCCATTTTGTAGAACGTATCGGCAGTCTTTTAAAATGTGATTTATGGTACTACTTAAGCACTTATCACTTGCTATTTGGTCTTCCAGCTACATTATTATTCTGGGCTACAAAACACTAAATACCTCAGCAAAGCAAACATTTTGTAATTTATGTTTTTGTATTATTTTTCAGACAAAAGGCGGTATTTTTTTCTGGCCTGTTTATTAACCACAAAACTAAATAAATCTCCTAATGATTTAGATGTCAAAATTCCTTGTTATTCATCAGCATGATGAAGCCTAAGGCCTTGATATTGAAAAAAATACAGCCACCTCCTTAACTTAAACATGAAAGTAGCCTCAGTTTTCTCTGAAGACTTCAGAACTGTAAACTAATTATGCTCTTTTTTCCCCTCATTCATAATGAAAAGTAATAGTCATTACTACATGAACTAGTACAGCTAGAAAAATCAGACATGTTTTTGGAAACAACCTTCCCCTAGACTCCAGCAAGAGCTCTGTACTCCAAAGAGCAATTTTGCTTTTTCTACCTATAACCTAATTAATAATATTCTCTCTCTTTTCAAGGTTTTACTCATTTTTATGTATACACCATTGTAGCTGAAACAAGAAAAACATTACTTTTCTACAGCATAATCAAGCAGATGAATTCCATGGATTCTAATGATGCTAACCAGGTAAAGTGACAAGCAGACTGCACCTCCCAGCATAACCATTCTAAAACGTAAGCAGAAAATTGTTCTTTAAAAATTATTATTACATATACAAAGCATATGTAATGATTTCTGACATCTAGAAAAGTGAAGACAGCAATCTACCATAGCAAGATTCACTGTGTACACTGAAAATATTTTCTGTTCCATCACACTTTGCACAGAACCCTCTGGAAGCACAGCATAGGATCTGCTCTGTGAAACACTGGACCTGAAGAGACAAATGGGTAAAAGGAAAGTGGAAGCTGCCCAACAAGGAGCTGCATGCTGGAACTGGAGTTTGCATGAGGCTTCTCTCAAAATTATGGGAGTTAATTCCCATAACTGAGCACTGTAGTCTGCCATCACTTCAGACAAACATCAACTACACAGAAGATAGTTTTGAACCATAGTGGCAAGAAAATCGGTTTGGCTTACAGGAAAAACAAACAAACAAACCAACCCCCAAATCTCTACTAATTTTTTTTCACGTGTCATATACACAAAGTTTTATAAGCATATAAATATAAACATATTTCAACAATTATTTGAGGTTGTTGAGTTACAACACGTGAAACTAGCACATCTTTAAACAATTTTCTACTTGAAAGCAAGGAAATTATTAAGCTAGGTACATCAATCATTAACTGTCAATGTGTTACACTAGTCAGTGTAAACATACATGTAAAAAAACCTTCAAGAATACGTAAATCAGAGTTTTAAAAGGCTTCTTTTGGCTAAGAAAATACTACTTTTCACATAAATAGCAAATCAACATATGCAGATCACCCAGCAACAAACAGTCATAAGGGTTACAAGCCAGCACTGACTTAGTTTTAATAACTTTAAATTGACAGTGTGTAGAAGGGGGAAGAACTTACTGAAATCTGCTGTCAATTGAGCACATCATCTGTTTTGTACAAGCAATCAGCAGCCCCTCAGTAGTTCCTAACCCTTTCTTCTGGGCATAGAATAAGATAACCACAACAACCATTAAATATCTTATATTGCAATACTTTTTTATCAAATGCAAGTTGAGTTTTCAGATACTGACCGGAACATTTGGACAAAAAGTGACAAGACGATTAAAAATAAGTATATAAGTAAAGAAGCAAAATTAAATTACATGCTTAAGTTTGAGGAAGTATTTTTAGCAACTTGTAATAGAAGCCAGTTACAAAGATCCTTATTTTCTCCTTCTCTGTGATAAGTCTTCAAAAGTTCTCTATCTTGAAGCCAAGTAAGTTTGCAGTCCCTCTAACCCAGAGAATGAATACAAAAATTGGGAGGGCAAAAGTCTGAGTGTACAGAGCACTTTATTTTAAATTTTATTTTAAAGTAGTTTCGTCTCGATAATGTCATCAAGATGAACATATCAAAAACCCCAAATACTTTCTTTAGAACTCTGAATTGAAGAAGAAGGATAATATAACACTGTTATTTTTTCACATTGATGGACAGAAGATGAGCAAACTGGAATTGGTGAGGAACTGTCTTAAGAGTTTGTTTCTCACAAGCCAGTATTTGCAGCTCTTAGTTTTAGAGGAAAAGTCCATTTGGAACGAAATATCTTCTCATGAACCCCCTCTGTCTTCCATACAATACTTTAATGAGCCTTGTTCCTCTGACTTCAGCAAAGGCAGCTGAACAATGGGAAGCCTGTGCAGAGCCATTGACCCACATGTTGTAGGTCTCTTAATGAGTTAATAACATTTAGGTCACATCCTGCACAATCAGCATGAAAACACCAAAACTCACATGTTGCTCTTTGGTGATGCATCAGATCTTTTTCTCCTTCCCCAGCCATAACTTCTATACCAGCTTCTTGCCTCATGATTGGGACTCCCTGTTAGACCACATTCATTTCTGACCCCATCTCTATCACTGGCTTTCCCGGAAATCATCCTATTGTGTTCTTATGACTAACACAGGTTATAGAATATGTATGTGATCTGGAAACTCTAGAGAATACATATACCAAAAAAATCCTTAGTGTTATACGTATCCTATGTATAGGATAGTGTTATATATATCTTATATGTATATCCTAAGTGTTATATGCACATGAAATAGTAGCAAGGTTGAAGACACTCTAGCTTGGCAATAATTGCAGAATGACCTCTAGAAAACTTGAAAGCACTGGACATCTTGTTAAAAACTTACAATCACAGCTTTGGAAACAAAGAACTTTTTATTTGGCTTACAACTTCCTCTGTCCTATAGGATGCTATACAAAGTAGCTGCAAGTCTATGCTTTCACACCATCCAATGCATTCTCTGTAGAAAAAAATATTTTCTACTTCTGCTGGTTTTAAACTGAATTTCGACAAAGATATTCTCGTATCTGGCTCAAAATACCTTTTTGTGATGTTACTCATTGCTGAAAAATTACTCAATTGGGAAGATTAGAAAAACCCTTCATTTCCATTTTTTGGTCTTCCTATCCTTGAGAAACATTGTCAGGCTAAGAAATAGCTATGGGGAGCCCCCTGTTAAAACGCTAGCAGTGATAATGCACATTAATTTTCACCACTGTCTCATGTATACCTTCATGCTGGGAAGGGAATCATTGTTTACATACTGATGAGAGCAGCAGAAAGATACTTCCCTGTAGTTTCACATAGGCAGTACACAAGAATGGGACTGCAGGGTTCTCAAACTCTCACCTGAAGTTTCTGTACAGAAAGGGACACATTTATAATCCCCTACTGCGTTACAAAGAAGAAGATAATCTGTTCTCCACGCCCATCGTGAACAGGACTAGTAATGGGTTTAAATTACAATGAGAAAGCTTCAGCTTAAACACAAACAAAACCCCTTCTTCTATTAACAGAGACTGGAAGAGATTGCCTGGGGAGACTGCAGAGTTTCTTTCATTTCAAAACTTGAACAGAAGCTTAGACAAACACCTGTTCTAAATCTTGAGCTTGCTGAGCTTTGAACTGTCCAGCACATTAAGCATGGCAAGGTTCCACATAAGCTCTCCAAGCTGATGAGCTCGCCAGCCCATTCACACGTGCAACGCTATTCAACTTACATTAAGAGCTACTTAGCAGCAGGTACAACATCAAAACCCACATTTTATTTTACTCTCATCCCTATGAAGTGAGAAATACATTAAAATAGTGCTGTGGGTTTGATTAAAACCAGGCAGTAAAGCAATCCAATCACTACTTCCTTTAATTTCCAAAACTGTGCCTACAAATTCAGTATCTGTAACCGTGCCTATAAACTCCATGATTGGAGGCATATTTTGGTCTCAGTTGAAAAAACCTGAGTTTGACTTATGACAATATCAAAATTGCTGTGTTCTCACCATGTATTAACCAATGAACACATTAGGTAAGAGACAACATCAACTCACAATCTTTATTTGAAGGAAAAACCATACACATATTCAGATTTTTTTTTTTTTTACATGTTTCTGAACACCTGTTTTCTACTTTATGCTCTATAACTGAGCACAGTAATTATTTAGACAAGCACACAGAACACAAAAGGAATTTGGACAAGCATAAAGTGAATTGTGCGGAATCTTAAATTCTTGATAAAGTAATACTAGAGCTTCTTTTGTATAAGAAAGATACAAGACGTGTTTCCCAGTTATTCATAACACTTCTGACAGTGTCCAATTCACCAACCTCCTTTTTAAAGTTTTAACATCAAAACCAGACACGAGCATTCCTATTTTGGTTTCAGTAATGCCATCTAGAAGGGAATATTAACTAGATACTTTTCAGTACCTTTGCTTACACATTGAAGAACATCATTCACTTTCTTCAGGGCTGGTTTAATTTAAAAAGACACCTAGGGACATCTCTTAGCATTATGTGTTTGGTTCTCAGCAAGCAGTAAGGGGACTGAGTTCATTAATAAAACTGACAATCGTTCAGGAAACTTATCTTTCACATTTCTACTTACCACAAAAGTAACAGCCAAAAAGGAGAACAAACAGTATTTTGGCTTAAAATGCTTGGATCTCTTTTTCTGACCTCCACTGAGGCTCTTGTGCTGCCCTGGGACCATATCTAAAATCCCTACGGACCTTTAGACTTACTTGACACATCCCTTTTAAAAAATGTCTAATTCCACTTCAGCTCATTATTCAACTACTCATACACCCACACACACAACTAGCTAAACATGACTTAAGAGCCCAGCCTAGAACTGAGTTTATGAATTTATCTCCTCATTACATTCTAGCAGTAGGAACACAGGGAAGAGTAGTGAAGTCAGTAATGTGCATCAGCTGCTTGAGGCAACCCATTGTAAATGTGAAACCAGACAGAGCTGCAGATCTGCAGGGCAGTTAACAGTGAGCATGGCCAGCTGGGAAAAGGGTCACACCTTGTTCACCATAAAATCGTATGCACTATCTAAAATCAGGAGCTGGACACATTTTAAAATATAGCTACTTTTCTTCCTTTTTATTTTGGAATTTAGGAAGCTGGATTAGTCAAGAAAGTCTGCTAAAGCACCTTCTTTGTTAGAACCAACCCTTCATGCCTGAATTTTTAGACACCTGACAGCATCCTGGTCTCTTCTATTGAAATTATATTTTGTCATCAATCTAAAATAGACAAAATTCTTTTCAATCAACACTTCAGACACCAACTGTTCAAATAAATTATTACAGTTCACCACTACATCGCATCCTTTTGGAAAAATTGACGTCATTCTCAGTAAGTAAAGGACAAGTGTTGTAAGATTATTTCCATCTTAGTTGTTACACAATATTTGAAATGGCCTTTTTCCTAAAATGGGTTTTTTCCCCAGCTATGCTCTAGATGCAGCTCTCATTCTGCATTTAAACAGGGTTTCAGGTGAATTAAAAAGGACAGATATGGCAGCCCTAAAGTAATATATGAAAGTCTTATTGTATTAGTCATTTTTCCTGTCATTTTGTATTAGTGTCATATTAGTCTAATGCAATACTAACATGATACTGAAATGTTAGCATATCACAGATTACTCAATGTGTCAAGCTTGAGTCTGATCATATTACTTTACTGTGTGTATTCCAGTGATGAAACTCTTCCTTTCCATGCCCCAAAACTGTGCAGGACTAACGGAAAACATGAGGCACAGGCTGTGCAAGAGTCTAGGACTTGCATAACAGGTATTAACACCTCTTGTGCCAAAGGAAAGAGCCAATGTGCAACAGATCAGATAATATTGTTTCAGTCAAGGAGTCTGTTAACACAAGTAAGAAATTTCTTTTCACATTAAGAAGATTTTAATTCTCTTCACACTAACTGATGAACTCCCATCGAAACAGCAGCACTTGCAAGGGTTCCCATGATAGGTGATGTCCCCTTTGAACCTTCTTTGCAGAATCAAGAACTGTTAAAATTGGATAACAAAAAATCTGCATGTTTTTTTAAGTGTATTTTATTCTAGTGGCCTGTCATCAAACAGGAAGTCAATCACATAACTGAGAACAGGGAACTGTGGTTGGGTCAGATCTAGAAAAAAAAGCAGAAATGCAAAGAGTAATTTCTGACCTGGACACAGGTCAGATCATACTTGGGAAATAGCATGTTAACAAAAACTGAATAAAAATCCCATCCAATCTATCTCTATTACGTTCTCTCTCATGATAATTTGTTTGTTGAACCGCTGATTGAACGTTTCTGATCTGGGTGAATACCACAGCCATTACAGAGTGTTATATTTCCCCTTCAGATGAAGAGGTGCAATCTGTTTCTCTTTCAGGGGGCCCCATGATTCTATAATCTAAGTAACTACATAATTTTAAATAAATATTTAAGTAAGTACCGTATTTAAATGAAGGGTTTAATGCAAACAAACACAGAACCCAAGAAAATAGCATAAATTCTCATTCTAAAGGCCTTTGGAAATTTAACTTTACAGACATTTACAGAAGAACAAGACACTTCCAGAATTTAAAATCCTCCTATGTGAAAACAAATGTTGCTAAAAATAAGGAAACAGTTTGGCCAAAATAAAATCCAGCCATTTAGGAATGCTGTGATTTAGGAATCAACTAGTTTGATTTATTTCAAGACTACAGTTAACTAAGGAAGCTTTCAGGAAAAAAAACCCACTTTTCATAGTCTTTGCCTAGTGATTACCCTGCACTGCTTTTGCAATAATTACTATGCATTACATTTCAGTGAGGTTACACATGTCCTCTGTCTCATTAAGTTTCTTCATAATTTTCTTTTACATGTCCTCAGTAACTACCATATGACCACAATTAGCAGTGTAGAACTGACAACTGGGGGACCAGAGTAAGAACTATCGCGTGAGGTTTACGTATACAAACATACACATGTACCCTGACAAGAGGCACAAGAAAAAGGGTTATTTCTGGTTTGTTCTTGAATAAGTGGTAAATGATGGCTAAAAACCATTTAGTAATAACAATAACAAACAGCAGAGCCATAATAACCCACACATGCAGAGTTCTGCTGCAATATTGAACTACACATTGCCGTTGAATTTTTTTGTATTTTAGAGGTTAAGAGTGCATATGACACTCACCTCTGTTCAACTGTAATAGAATGGTATAAAAATTTCTCTTCACTGTATACTAGAGAGGAGTAGGCATGGGCCAACATAGTGCTTTAATACTATCATTTGTACTTCTTCACATGTACAAACATGCAGTTGTTTGTATATATGCAAGAATGAACCCCTCACACGTCACTTGCCAGCTATCCCAAATACAGACAGACTTTTGTACAAAAATACAGTGTTCACAAATATCGAGTATAAGACGACAAAACTGCTGCTTAGTGTTTCAAGTTTTTAAAAATTATTTTAGGCTCCCTAAGTTTACTGCAAGAACTGGTAAAGTTTCACCCTAATTTTACAGGTTTAAGTCAAGACTCAAAACATCAGATTTTACATAAACAAGCACTATAGAAAGCTACACTACCAGTTTAATGCATTTCAATGCACTGAAAATACTGTAAGCATGTGATTTGATGAACAGAGTTTTATTGAATTTGGTTAAATATTTAAAGCTTTTTAGAGTCCTATGTAAATCCAATAAACACACATTTGATCAAACTGCCATCTGCTGGGTATTCCTGGGATTTAAGTTGTTTGGTTAAACACACACACACTACAGAGTTTGAAAATATTGTAATGAGAATTATGAGAAATCTTTACGTTTTCATAATGGGTTTTTTGAGTTTGGTTGGCAATAACCAACTGCCCTTGTTCCAGCAGAAATCCTTTCAGCAGTTGCCATGTAACAGACATCCTGTGACCTTGCCCGGCATAATCCATCCTGCTCACACCAACACCCACATTCAGCTTGCTGGGCACAGCTCAGGCAGCTTCACCTGTGCAGTCCTTGAATAGAAGAGAGGACACAGCTAAATCCACATTGCCTGAAGCAATCATTTTCTGTGACCACAGAACTTAGCAGAGGTGTTGACTGCTTGTTCAGAGAAAAAAAAAAAAAAAAAAAGACAGTAATAAAAAAAATTAATAATAAAGGAATAGGAGCAAATTATACAAATTACTCCCATAAAAACAAGCTGTACACAACAGAGGGGCAGATTTCCAGTAACTCACTTTTCAGGACATTAAGGAAATATTTCTCCTTGGAACCACCCAAGGTTATATCCACCGAGAAGCCAAGCCACTCTGACAAGTTAAACTTGTCTAGTGCACTAACTGTGGTACAATCAAGTGCAAACAGAGTTCCCAGAAAATTATCATTATAAGAAATAATGGTTGTACGTAGAACCTAAAAGTGAGATTTCAAATTGCTTAGGCCCTGAAGACAAAAGCAAAACTAAAATCTGGAAGCTTCCAAAAACTATTAACAAAGTAAGTGCATTATACAGAAGATCCATCTATTGCATTCATCTTCTGTCTAAGAAGAGGATAAAGTTATGAAATACAAAGCACAGAACCATCAGTAGAGAACTGGGCTAATCTGAGAGGCACAGAGGTGTTCACTGAGATACAGCTTCAACTTCTCCAAAGCATTTTTGTTATTGGCCCTGAGGCTTATCTGTTTTGCAAACCCAGTGTGTCACCAGCTGCTTCTTTCCTTGAGTCCCTGATTACATTTTAAAAATCCTGTCACCTTTCTAAACACTTCCATTCTAGGACATTCAAAGCAAAAGTTCAGGTATCACAGTTTTTCCCAAAAGTGAAAAATCACTTCTAGGGCATGGGAAGACAGTAGTACACTGCTATGTAAAGAGAAGAGGTGCTTGGGGATGCAGTTTAGAAGCTCTGCTTGGGAGATGTGACTGCAGCTCACGCAGTTCAACCTTCCCACTCAATCAGCTCAGCTGAGGCTTCACCTTGCTGATAAACCTGAGGTTCCTAAGGTCCATATGCACTTAAGTGTGCAAAAAAGCACCACAGATGAGAAATACAGATAGCCACGGTAGTTGTTGGGGGTCTTTCAAGTGCAGGGGCTCTAATCTTTGAAAGGAAGGGCATCTGCCAAGATTGAGTATTTGGGATGGGACAACATTGAAAATCGTCACCCACAAATTTATCTAAAGCCCGTCCTTAGAAAATCCTTGTTTCTATCTACTGTACAGCTCCTTTGGGGGAACAGAAAGAAAGTGATGAATTGCATGCACACAGGATGGCAGGGTGGGACCTCAAGCTTCAGAGATTTTTCTTAAGGCTCATCTTCCCTATGAAAGAGGCAGCTGGAAGGGGGAAGAGAAAGGAACATGAACTCAGTTATGCCTTCTGGAGCACAGGCAGGACTCAGGTATGGGAGAGGAAGGCTGATGCAAAAATGGCTCAAGACAGAAGGATGCTGTCCTTCCTTGTCTAGGCCTTCAAATTATGCTACTTTAACTGCATTTGGACAATATAGATCTAAATAAGCTAGAGTTCACTGTTACTTAACAGTCACAAACTTAGTCACATACTTAGCTTTCCTGTATAGGGAAAAATAGAGGAAGAAATACACATTTGCTTGTCACACTTTCCTACTGATGAAACTCTCTTCACAAGAAATTGGATTGATAAAAGTACACTATGCTAGAAAAATCATCTCCATAGTCCAAGTCAAGAATAATGTACATAATACAACAAAATAGAAACCAATGTAAATCAAGCCAAAGCAATTTAGCAGAATTCAGAACAAAAGATCAGGTGACACTACACTCTAATCCTATTCAGAACCAAGTCATCTATGCATACTTGATGATTTTCAATAAGAATTAAATAGTCTTATGGTGATTTCCACAACATTTACAAATGTTTGGGGATCCTGATGGGTGAGAATTACTATACAGAGACATTATTGTACTTTTGCATTTATTTCTATAGCATTTGTGTTTTAAATCCACATATTCTACAAAATTCAAATAAATAAGTAGGATACATTCAGAGAGATGCTCCCTAATTTCATAACTTACTCCCACTAACAATGATTAACTAAGAATGGTTTACAAGGTGTAGTGTTGGATTGTTAGTCCTTTATGACGTCTTGTACCTTGTCTGAAACTGCAGGCTCTGGCATTTTCTAAGAATTACAAGATCATCATGCTATGACAGATGCTTGCAAAACCTGCAGCCAGTTTAGTCAGTAACGGCCCATTAAGTTCTTTGGGAACTGCAGCAGAAGAAAATGCACAAATTGCAACTAAAAATCCTCACTCAAAAAAATCAGTGCACAACAAGTCAGCCATGCATTCATGCAGCTCATTTCAAAGGCCACATATACAGTGGTGTTTTGGCTTTGTACAAGTGAGGTTTATGAAGTACTTGGGTCAAAATTATTTATTTCTTAGGGAAGATTGCCTGTGCTGTCAGGGAAAGTGATGCTGGAACCAGGCAAAACCACCAGACCGGTATGAAAATAGGATACCTGCATTATGGTACAAAGAAAAGGTTTAGAGTTCGCTTATTAATCTAAATTTCTCACTCTGAAGACTTAAATTCACCTGGATAAGACAATCATTATTCCATTTGCCTTTGAATGCTCGGGCAAAGCACTGACCAGAACTCCTAAAGGTTCCCTGCAGGTCTACAGGAAGTAGATAGTGACTTCTGTCAAAACATCAAGTAAAAACACTTTACACAATCAGAAACTTTTCCAGACTCTGAGGAAATTTTCATCTGGAGTTTTACATCAACCCCAATACAGAAATAACCACAAAGCACAACATCTGCTTCTACTAATTTCTTTGATTCTCTTAAAATATTTAGATTCCTTGGCCAGACCATATTATAGTAAAGAGTCTACATTTATATTACTGGTTTATATATGCTCCAGTCACTTGCTTTTCATCTGAAACCTTGACTGTTCCACAACTGCAATCTTTAGGTTTGGAGCAGGGAAACTTGGTCTATTAGAGAATATGTGGCTTCTCTTCAATGTCCTCACCCATCAAAGACCTTAGGAAATTTTAGGATGAGATTACTGCATGCATACCCTGTGTGAGGTAATTATTTAATAATAACCTAGGTTAAAGCTACTGTTACTCTGTGAAAAGTTATAGTTTACACAAAATATTCTATTAATGTTCATATTAGAAGTAGAAAAATTAAGGTGCTAAGTACTGCCTTTTAAAAAATGGTTATTTACACAAAAGTATACATAATTGGCATTCACAGGCTGAAATATAAACAGCAACAAACAAAAAAAAATATTAAAACATTTATTAACTCAATTCTAACTTATTAGGAGTCCATAAATGGAAATGTATTGTAAATAGCAGCATCATGTTTCATCATGCGTGCATGACCTTAAGATGTCATTCTATCCACTTTAATACAAAGAATATTTCTCAACATACCAAATAATATATATAAAAGAGTACATAATTTTTATTCCATTTGTATTTTTCATATATCCCACATACATGTGAGTATGTACACATTCCATATAAATATTCTTTTTTATATATGTCTAAAAGTGCTGAAACAAATAGCACAAAATACTTATATGGTCATGCCTGAAACAAACTACAATAAAGTTGGGGGTAAGTGGGGTTGTCAATTGCTTTTGGAGCCCTTATATAAAGTCTAGCCCACCATCCTGCTGCATCAAGGAAATTTTATAGAGCAGATTTTTCCACCATAGTTTCTTAATAAGCAATATGCAGGGATTACACACATCATACATATGGAAATGTGACACTGCACAAAAAAATAAGATTACCTCTGGCCCCAATCCTGACAATGAAGGGCTGGCACAAATACTTCCACTGCTGAATTAAGTAAATGCTCCTCAAGCTGTACTAATGCTTTACACTTCCACATTACTTTTCATCCTTGTCAAACTACTACATTTCTAGACCAATTCTTCTTCTTTGTGCTGTAGCATCATACAATTAAGAGTAAGCATTTTACATAAAAATTACTTTCTCCGTGCCATAATATTACTATATTCACATAAAAGTAGCATAACGTACTTGATTCATTCTTGGATGCTGGGGAATTGAAATACTTTAAATATTTGAAAGTTACTATTGCTGATAATTCAGGGGTTTAATATTTAATATTGCACATACTCAGTGCTTATGCTTATATGATATGGATGGAATTGAATGGTTTTCCTTCCACTTGAGACAAAGAATTCTGATACAACAGTCAACAAAAAATTTAACCCCATTTTATACATCTGTTACTTGTACACTGCACTCACTTATCTGAAACAAAGCAATTAATTCCCTTTTGTAAAGAGCTGCTCTGTTGTCTGGGGAAAAAGCATGAGAAGTGTAAGGCAATAGGAAGCAACACAGATTGAATTATGAAGTACAGAAATATAGTTAGTAGAAAAAAATGTCCTAATTCTGGGGCCAGCCATTCTGGCATAAGATTTTGTAAAACTCATTTTAAGCAACTGTTTAAGTATTTCACAGAATACACAAGGCAACACCTGTTCAAGTTGTGTTTTCTGTGTACTGCAAGCCATACTTACATATTCATGAGCAGGTTGGTAGATACCATTCTCTATTAAGCTGGTGAAAGATCAAAAGTATATATGGGCAGGGCACAAAGTCCTACAGCACAAAGAAAATACATTTACACCACCAAAACTCCCAAAGTTACATTTATGGGATTTTTTAAATTCAACTGTAAAACATATTCCATCCTGAGAAGATAAACTGTCTTCTTCAGCCAGTTTTTCACATCCTGACATTTTCTTCCATTGTTAATTTTTTCCAAGTGTGGTCTCATGTATCTCTAGCTAATCAGTAATATAACTTGAAAGGCAGCACTGAATAATTCTACCAACTATTGCCACGAAAACATTTATTTTTATATCTACAAAGACTTAAACATTGACTCAAAACAGTAACAGGTAAGAGCAGAAGTGATTTCAAGTCTATAATACTTTTCTATCTTTATCTTATAACATAGAGGAAAAAATGTAAGAAATGTAAAAAAAACTCTAAAGCTCCGAAGAGGTACAAGCTACATATGAATTTACAGAAAATTGCATGGCTCTTCAAGTTACTGGCAGATCTCTGCCTGACTCTCACCGGAAAAGGTAAGGTTATAACAAAAGGACCTAGAAAAGGAGATCTGCAGAACAGCAAGCAGAGATGCATTACTTAACTATCACTCTTTGAAATAATATTCTGTGAATAAAGATCCAATTTTACACAAGATTCTCCACGAGACATGGATGTTACAACCTCCTAGATCTGATCCTTTGTTTATAAATGTTTATGTTAAAACATAGAACCAGAGTTATCAGTTTACCTTCCCTGTAAACAGTGAATCAGAAATTAGAGCTCAGCCTTCACATCACCCACATTGTGCTAGCATCCAGTCATACACACAGTACAATTCAGAGGATTATATATTGTTAAATATATTATAGTTCACAATACTATACCAGCACTATATTACAAAGTGCAAATTTAGGATGTATAAAATACCAGTATTCCTAAACAGTAGTTTTAATGTCATTGTATTTTTTCTCAGTTTGAATGAGATGAGACAGCTCATTACTGTCAGATCAGCTTATGTTAAATTAAAGAATCTGAAAGCTGAGACTCTTGAATTTGAAAATTACTAAAGCTTGAAAAAACTGAAAATTTAGCAGCTGATGTTTATTAGAAGGTTGTCATGCATCCATTTTAGATGTTTTAATACACACTAATCTGAACTCAGTGTTGCATCAGTTAAATAGTTTCCTTCAAGTCTATCAAACAGCATCACTGATAAGATTGGCCAGGAACAACTTCAAAACGCTATTTTTTAGTGTTCTCCTACTCTGTGTCATTTTTACTGTCTGTCAATTTTCTTCAGATCATCATCTTAGTGCAC
Organism: Falcunculus frontatus; assembly: GCA_013398115.1. Lineage (NCBI taxonomy): Eukaryota > Metazoa > Chordata > Aves > Passeriformes > Falcunculus > Falcunculus frontatus. The sequence continues at coordinate 1,383,637 of VZRV01007534.1, forward strand.
ATTTTTCTTCAATTATTACAACAAAAGCTCCTTTCAAGTCATATCAAGTGATGCTATTTTCTTCTTGCAGCAAGCAGCACTAACAGAAAGTAGCAGTGATACTAAACATTGTCTACAATTGTTATGGAAATATATTTATCTGTATCCTGTTGTCATGGAAGCCAAAGATCAAGGCATACAAGCTACATGCAATAATTTATACTGATTTGAAAGAACATTTCAAGGAAACATTCAAATGTATAACTGTATAAAAATCAGAATAGTTTCAAAGGCACTAGTTACCCAAGGCATGATTCTGAGAGAGCGGTATTTCAATCAATATTAAATTCATTACTTACATCCTCTAGGTTCTATTAATATCCACAGTACATCCAATTTAACAGCTCAGGCACTCTCAAACTTCTAGTACTTTTCTATCCTGGCATTAGACCAATTTTAGCAATGCTCCAAACTACAGAAAAGGACATTTGCTGACATTCCACATTTGTTTCTTTTTCATAAGGCAAGGCTGTTTATTCAAGTCTGTTGTATTGCGGCTGACCAGTTTTCTAAAATGGCAAATTCATTTGATTTCCCACAACGTGGAGCTACTATTCTTTTATGAGTTATGTTCAGTTTGTTCCATTTTTACTTCTCAAAAAAGGAACACTACCACTTTTTATGTACCAAACGAGTCTGAGCACTTCCTTACAATGAAATTGTCTTTTTCTATATGGGTGTGAAACATGGTTTTACCTGTGCATATGCATAACCACTCTTCTTGGAGAAACATTGAATGCCATGTAGCATTTTATTTTAGAATCTTTATGCAGAGCAAAGCATGATACAAATGTAATTTTGTGAAATAATAAGGCATTCATTTTGTTTCATCTGCTATTCAAGAAAAAACCCCACACATCAAGTATGCTAAACCAACTTTAAAATCAAAAAACCTTACCAACCATTATCCTTATATGATGCTCTGATTTCCTGTATTAAACCAACTCCTTAGGGCCACTAATAAAGTCGAAATTATTTTGTCTTTTCTATTATGACTATTATGTCATGATCCAAATGAGAAATTGGGATATTAAAACAGACCTGCATTAGAATGGCATTAGCACTTCAGTTAAGTCTACTTGCCACTGTGACTACATCTGGTAATTAGAGAGACATTATAATTAGTTGATCATAAGATTACATCAAAGTAATTCTAGAACTGTTAATAACAGTTGTAATTAATCAAAATGGCAATGCAACAAGTCCCATACTCCAGAGAAGACCTGGAATTGTTTTGAACTGTATTGTGATATGAACCACAAATGGAGTGGTAATGGAATTACATCAGAGTCTCTTCAATCTTTAAATCCTTCTGTCATAGCAGTATTGCATCATAATAGCACTGTGACAATAGCACCATTTTAAGGAATGCAATCTTTTTTCTATACCACAATAACACAAGTTAATAATATATGCCCAGTACCAAGCTGACAGGGTACTGAGAGAATACCATATCTTGGCGTGTTAAAAAAGTTTGCAGTATTTTACAACAATTCTAGCTTGGATTTTCACAGATGTTCAACAGGCTAGCACTCAATTACACCTATGCTAGGAAACTCCCTTCCCACAAAAAGCTACCTAAACAATGACAGGAACCGACTACAAATCTAAAAGTATTTCCAGATACTCCACATTGGTTTTGTGTAAATCTGCTAAACAGTCCTCTGGCAAAAAAAGTGTAAAAGCAGCTCTACAGATAAAGAAGCTTCAATGACACTCCTCCCATCTCAACTGAGTAGAAAAATGTTACTAATGACAACATTAGAAGATGGAAACAGAATTATAATCAAGGTATGAATGACAGAATTGTGCCTGATGTACATCATTCAAAAACCTGTCCTGGATTATTCAAATAAAAGCACTCTAAGGCCTTCTAGCCATACATTTTGGATTATTCCATTTTTGGTTTTGGTTAGGCCACTATTGTTAAGTCCCTTAAAGTACAGCAATCTCCTCATTGAACAGACTTTCCTTTAAAATGTTAGTAATGGTCATATAAGTTTACTCAAAAACATGATATGCTTTTTATAACAAAAAAAGACAAAATGTCAATCAAATAAAAGTAATCCCTCACTTCAACAATAGTTGTTTCAAGTGTACAAAGACAGGAAAAATTAATTTTGGAGTGATCCATTCCTGAATTTAAATGGGTATAATTATATAATCATTAAGTTACTCAATGGATTTTGTTAGGCTTATTTCTGGGGTTGACGTCATTTTTCTTTCCAATTAACTCAACCGTTAAGATTCATTTTATATTACTATTAAAAGTAAAGATCAGAATCAGGATTTCCACTACTTAGGTTCACAAAATCATACAGCACCCAAATCTATTTTTTCCTCAACGTAAGTACAAAATGCACCATATTCTTACAACAATAACAACAATTTCTACAAACTAGTATTGTTTTCATATTGTTTAAATGAAGTCTCATATTATGCCATTCAGCTATAGCCATCTTATGGTTTAAGTGCACTTCAGTCATGTAATTTAAATGTCCTGTTTTCAGACATGGAGACAACAGATGGCACCTTAGGTTGTTGAAAAACCCGTAGCATTAATACCAGTGAAAAATATAGCATGAATCTATCATACAAATCTCAAAAACACCACTGGAAAAATAAGATTTTTCTCTTCCAAAACCTGTGTTTGTTTGGACCAAAACAAACCATGTACAAAACTCAATCTGAAAACTGTCAATCAAGATTTGGTTCTACAAGAGCCTGATGCTGCAAAGTTCTGAGCATACCCAACTTGCATTCAAATCAGGAAGATTAGGGTTAAGTTGGAGCATTAGGTATGGGATGAAAACATTAAGCCCACTTAACAATGGATGTCTTATCTGCAGGGAAGGAAAATGTAAGTGGATTCCAGTTATTTTGCCTGGTATCTCACATCCCCTCCCCTCAAATAAAATTTTCAAACCCATGAAGATGCTGACGTTCTGTGTCTTGATGAGAAATGTATCTGTAATATAGAGAGAAATTGGATAGGTTCTCATAGGAATTTCATGTATCTTGTGCTTATTTGAAAGGATCCTTACAGATAAACAATGTGCAGGTAAAACATGACTTTAACAAAACATTATATCTGCCACAAGCCAGGAAAAATAAATTCCTGCTATTTCTGAACCATGTCTTTTGCAATCTTCAGGAATTGTCTTCCACCTAGGATTTATAAACAGCCAGGATGATACCAATAGCATTATAGAATGTGAAATGTGAGAGAAATAAAAGAGAAATTATAATGAAATATATCAGTAGCTATCCCACTCTACATCAATAGCAGGAATGCTATTCTCCAATCAGAATCCAAAAATCATCTATTTAAAAGTTCTTAGAATCATAGAATATCCTGAGTTGGAAGGTATCCACGTGGATCATTGAAGTCGGACTCCTGGCTCTGCACAGCATAGCCCCATGAATCCCAAGATGTGCTCAAGTATTGTCCAAACACTTCCTGAACCCCAGCAGGTTTGGTATATGAATCCATTTTCAAAATACTGGATTGCATAATTTTAAAGATCAACTGGTTATTTCCAGCCCCCCTGCCAAGGGCAGGGATACCTTCCACTATCCCAGACCGCTCCACGTCCCATCCAACCTGACCTCGCGCACTTCCAGGGATGGGGAATCTACAGCTTCTCTGAGCAGCCTGTGCCAGTGCCTCACCACACACACAGTACAGAATTTTTTCCTAATACCTAACCTAAACCTACTCTTTTCCATTTTAAGACCAACCTTCTGTGCCCTATCACTACCTGTCCTTGTGAAAAGTCACTCTCCAGCTCTCTTGGACAAGGTCTATAAGGTCTCCCCAGAGATTTCTCTTCTCCAGGCTGAACAGCCCCAACTCTCTCAACCAATCTGCAATGGAGAGGTGCTCCAGCCTCTGAAAATCTAAGAGAGAACAGCAAAATCAATATAACAAAGCAGCCTTGTGTAGGATCCCTGTCATATCCTGGTGTCAGATGTAACTACAGGCAGCTGATCGGTTCCCTCGTTGCTGTAGATACATAAATTGCCATATAATGGGAGGATGGGTGAGAGTTACCACCTACTTTGTTGGTTTATTCACTGACACTTGCCAAGATTCACCAACTGTTCTTTTCAAGAAAGAAGTAAATATTGTGTTTGGTTCATATTTCAGCACAAATACTCACGTGCAAATGTATGCACACACACCAGAAGAACGCTGGGTTACTTACATTTGTTCACATTCTGCAGTAGCACAAACAGCAATGTTGTTGCACCAAAACATTCAGTTATACTAAGGAATAAGCTACATAACCTTCACATTTTTCCACTGCAGTTCACATGAAGTGAGAAAGTAACAACCAAGTTTTGCTATACTACATATTCATTGCTTGCATTCCTTGAGCTGGAGTACTGTTTAATTCCTACACAGGTACTTTATTAAAAGCAACAAATAAGTAGCATTTTAAAAGGGAAAACTTCCAATAAATTTTCATGAACTACAACAGTATCACCTTCATGTTTTTAAAGCTAAAATGGCTTCTGATCTATTCACATGAAAAACAAATTCTGGGGCCTGATCATCTCAGACACTGAGCTGGTGGGAGAGTAAATTGCAAGGTTTCAGCTTTTTAAAAGCAGACAGTGAATAACAAAAATGCTAAATTTATCACAAGATCTGCTTCCCTAGTAATCTAGTCTTACAGAAAGACTTATATCATCTGCAACATCAAAATTACTGAAAAGAAGGTAAAACAAGGGAATTGAGAATCCTAGATGACATGAACAAATCTTTTTTTCTGTATCCTTTTACAGCTGAGAGTCAGTTAAGTAGGAAAGAATGGAGAAAATTGGGACCAACTTAAAAAATAAAACCAAAGTTTAGGTTATTCCATTAAAAAAAAAGTATTTCTTAAGCAAAAATAGGCTTTAGTTCTTCCTAAATGCAAGCAGAAATTACTTTATCACATTTACAGTGGCTTAAGAGCCCATTATAATAATGGGAATTATCAAAACACATATTTGTCTAAGTTGAGAACAGGGAAAAAAAAGCTAAAGAGATGAGAGAAAAGGAGAAAAAAAAGCAGCACACTAGCCATAAAAAGGTAATTTCTAAAGAAAATAATTAAATACAATTCAGATCCTGAGATTACGAGAAGTCGAAGTTGATTAACCCAACCTGAAACGACAGTTTTTCAAGCTTTTCTCCAAAACAGGATTTCAACTTTCATATATCAAGTATAGCAATTGTTCTTCTTCCTCTACAGGAGCCTTTTTAAATCAATCATTTTTACAGTGCATCTGAAGCACCAACACAACGCACAACACTCAAAAAGAGGGGTTTTTTTTCTCTAACGCACCACACGGATTTTGGCAAATCTAACAGTACACAACACAGCTTATGGGCTCTGGTATGATGTGTCACAACTCAAACTGTCAGCCAGGACAGCTAAAGAGGTACTTTTATAGAAGCACTCAAGACAACAACAAGAACGGAAAGGGGCAGCATGGAACAGGACAGAAGGCAGAAAGGGATTTCAGAGTACCTGAAGGGCTCCTTAAGTTTCACGTTCACAGCTTTAACCCACACGTGATTATGGATCACAGATCATTAGATCAAAGGATTTTCTGTCCATCCTGAATAAGCAATGACACCAGGCAGCTACCTAACTCTTAGCTTATTCCATAATAGGCTGAACAGAAGGCACAGGCTGACACTGAACTAGATGGATGTGGTACTGAACTATTCAGTGATCCAGTGCTCTGTTGGTTTGGCTGCCCGAATTACATTTTCAGGGTGCACACACAGGAAAACTTGCTCAGCATCTGAAAATGGGTAATACTGGAAATAATTCTGCCTCCCCAACCACCAAAAATAAATCCATATATAAACCATAGCAGGAAAAGTAAGATTTCTGCAGTATAATGTTTATCTTCAAAGTCTGTGGTTTGGGCTTCCCATCCCCAACCGAAAGATACTGGAAGTTCTCAAAAAGGGAAAAGCTGGCTTTGTGTAATTTACTTGTTTGGGACATTTAATTGACTGGGGACAAGGGCAAATGTGCTATTATGCCCCCAAGTTCCTGCTGGCTAGAGAACTTATTCAGTATTTATTTATTTCTCTAGGTAATAGTTGGGAAATTACTGGAACATCACTATGAATTACAAATAGATACTCTGTAATATAATAACAAGGATATTTTCTTTGCATTTAAGTGAAAATATAAACAACCTCAAGCACTGTGGAATCAAATAAGTATAAACAAGCTCTCTCACTGCTGCCTCATTAAAGAAAGAGGTTTTAATTAGTACACAAATAATAATCATGATTGTGTCTTCCTCTCTCGTTTTTGTGTCAGATTCCACAAAATGACACTGAAACTTAATATACTTAAGGTAAAGGAAGTTAGAACTGATATTTTGAAGAAAGGATAGCATAGAGCAGAAAAGAGAAAGAAATCTATACATCTTAACATTCAAATCTAAATATGATCAGATATTAATATTTAATACTGATATTTCAAAAATCATTTTAAATTCTTATGTAAAAGAACAATAGTCTTGTACAGAACAACCTATTCAGCTCACTTTCACAATTGTGAAGTAACTTGGAATATTTAACTGTAATTTTCAAGTATTCAGCTATTTCAAGACAGGCATAGTCACTTGATCTAGCCACAATTTCAGGACACAGGGCAGGAAATGAAAATTTGAAAAAAGGCATAAGCATTCTATGCACAAGTCAGTCAGCTACAAGGTACTTTGTTTTTCTTCTGCTCAACAGATTCAGGTATCAGAAGTCAGATCAAATGCAGTGCAAAGATAATGAAGCCTTAGGCTAGAAAGAAAAAAAGAGTATGACAAATCTTTTGCAGAAGATTCAGTTCCCTCTGATGAACATTCAATAGAGCTACAGAGTGTGAGGAACTTCAGATCAATAACTGGATTTTCTACAGCAATTTAAAAATGAAGAAGCTGGGGAAAGCATCAGCAGTAATAGTCTCCCTAAGCAGGTGCCTACAGAGGTCATCTCTAGGAAGGACTGTAATGAGTTTACTCTTAGTCCACCTAGCCTATCCATAGGGGTAGGCTACTAATGATTGTTTGGTCCTTTTGCAGCAGTTAGTGTCTTATGCCTCACTAGATTAGATAAATGAGATAATTAAGCATCATGGGGAAAAGCTTGCTAGTGATTAAAGCAGACATTGAACCAGTTTTCTATTTATTCCTCTTCTATACATTTCAGTTCTACCCAATTTACATCTGCAGATGTATAGTTGTGAATGATCAAACATCAATGGGCAATTTCCCTTCTCCTCAAATTTTACATTTCTCATATACAAGAAATATAACTAACTCCAGTGTATGCTGCTTGGCAGATATCAGGTATCTGCTCAAATAATGCACAGTAAAACTGACACTTTAATAGAAGGATACATATTTCTGTATCCTTCTGTAGCATATAAGAACATTCTAGAGAAACAAACAGGTACTCACACACTTATAAGCTATAATGGCTCAAGAGCATCACACACCAAAACATATTCCCCTCAAATCAGTATGTTGTTAGAGAGTCACAAAAGTCATTCCTTGTAAATTCTTTTTGCCAGCTGAAACAGTTGATGAGTCTCTCCTACACATGAAACGAAAGACCACGGTTTTGAGCATATGGCCAGGATGTTTTGTTCTCCAGAAAGAATGCATGAAATTAAGTGACAACTTCATCACAATTCCTGTGGAAGCGTTCTAGATCATCACCCACTTGAAAGCACTGAACTAGTGTTAGGGAAACTTCCCTGTACAACCATGGAGATAACTGGAAAGCCTCCAACAGAAGTCTTTCTCCTCAGAAAAAAAAAGAGAAGGATTACTTAGAAAATGTTAAAAGTTTTAAAATGATTCTACATTTTCTAAGCGAAGAGAACATATCTGGGGTTTCAGAACAGCTTTTTAAGGACTGTAAAAATTAACTTTCAATTATGAGCCATTTTATTTGTTCTTTATTATTAAAAAAAAAATAAAGCAAAAATAAACAAAACAAGCCCCCCACAACTGAAAAGCAGGTACCTATTCACCCCTTGAATCCAGACGAGGCAGGTCACTACCAAAATTCTATGCCAATTCCAGTCATTTGCATCTGAGGATTTCTTTCCAACATCAAATGTGGTACAAACCAGATCTATTTCTCCCCCTTGACTTAATGAAAGAGCTTGCACCAGTGTAAGGAGCTTGCTCTGTATGCTTAAGGCCTGATTCATGTCAGAGCCCAGGAAGGTGACTGCATTATGGGGCATGCAAACCTCAGGTGTGATCAGCTCACTTCTGCTTCTTGGCAACCTAACAGCTTCCAAGGAATAACTGCTGCAATCAATGGCCTTCTCTGTTTATAGTTTAACAAGAAGTTTACTTCTGCTGTAAGAGAAAGGTTTATTATTCTCGTTCCTCCTTCGCTTTCAGATGTCACTCCAGGCTATTGCAGAAAAATTCTAATACGGCATATGTCAAAGGAAAAAGTGGAATTGTCCAAGATGAACTTCAAGTATTAGAGTCTGACAAACATTTAGAGGCTGCATTTATTTTGTATGCAAATCTCTTCTTCTGACTTTCAGAAAAATCTTTCTACATTCTCAAATATTAGAAAGCCTAAATGTGGAGGCTTGCCAGTACCAGCAGTAGCACACCTCATAAAGTAAATTTCAATATGATCAAAATGAAAGTTTGCTTCAAAAAAATATCCATTTAAAGCTCTGGAAACACTGAAAAGATTTTTAAATCCCTAACAATTATTAATTTTTATTTTTCCCCCAACATGACCTCATTTAGCACAGCAGAAGACTACTTTTCCTCATCTATTAAGACTTCAATGAAATAATTCATTTACAGTTAACAGCCACAGTATTCACATTTAAACCTGAATATTAATTGACTGATAATGAGATGATAAAACTGCTTTTCTCTGCAGGTGCACCAATCAATTTCAATTAAACTGAAGGAGTATATTTCCTTACTGCATCTACAGTGAAAAAGTTATTTTATTTTCTAATAAAGTGCTTTACATTGATCTTCTGGAAAAGTATGGTTTCATTTTCACCTTTTTTGAATTATAACAGTTTCTGTTTGCATAGAAATTATTTCCCAGTATAACTTTTCTCCAACTGATGATTAGCTTCCATATGATTAGCTCTGCAGAATTCAAAAATCACTCCAAAAAACTAACTTCTGTTAAACTTTATAAAAGACACAAAAGCATCAGAAAGATTTTTAAGCAAGTAATTCTCTTGGACTTCTCCATTCGTAGAAACTGTTAAATGTTGGTCAGCGTGGCCCCAAGACTACCATATAAGAGACTTTTGACAGTCATCAATAACAGAATCCAGCTTGCAGCAATTCAAAGTACCCATTATCTATCAAAATTTTCTAACACATGTTTGAACAGAGCAATCCAAATTTCACTCCAATAATATTATTGCCTTTCAAGTGCTAATAATTAAGGAGCAATGAAAAGAACACTCTATTCTGAACATGTTTTCAAACGCCAGGCTCACTGCAGGGATCGTGAAAATTGGGTACAAATTGTTTGCTTCAAAACCAGGAGACCGCAAGAAGAATGAAAATACGTTATATGTGTAAAACATATACAACTGTAGCATAAATATTACTATAAACTTGGAGAAACTAAGGACAGAAGCTGGACCCTCAACTCCTTTGAGCTCCAGAGGTCTGACACCTTACTGAGCAGGTGGTTAACCAAGCTGGCACTCACGGTATGTGCAAACAACACTGGTACTTGATTAAAAAAAGAAAATACAAGTTTAATATTTTATTATTTGTAGACATAGGGTCATTGATTATTAAGAATGGTCTGAAAGAGACAGGAGCAATTTTTTCTTCACAGAATGAGAAGCCAAAACAGAAGACATCATCTTCAGCATTCTCAGTGACTAAAGTGACTAATCACACATAAGTAACTGCTACTGAAATTGGAAGCAATGATAAATTCCTCTGTGATGGCACAAAACTTTTTAGAACAGTAAAGACTGCATTTGCATTTTAGACACCAGAGTCCTAGATATAAACCCTGGATCTTCAAGGGACTGTCTTCCCAAATCTCTTACCAAAACAAATACTTCATAACACAAAACTAGCTTTAGTAAAAACATTAAAATTAAACAAGCAAATAATGCCCAGTTCTGACATTGATTCTACCAGACAATTGAAGCCTGTCCAGATGGGATCCGATGTGAGCACTGTAGACAGCAGCCATCCCAGAAAAAACAAAAGTGAAAAACTTGCAAACCAAGAAATTGTGTTCTTCTGATATACACTGGGTAAGGAGTCTGATAGATAATGAGGGAGAGTCAACACAAGCTCTGGAAAGTATAAATAAAAGTTAGCAGGGCTTGGAAGCTGGCTCCATAACAAACCAGTAACCAGTACACAGCTATGGAGACAAAAATGATACCAGGACTCAGGAGTTATGGCGCTAATGCACAGTCTCAAGGAAGAGTGTGTGTGTGTAGCTGAGACATAGTACTCAGCCTTAGATAAGCTTCTCTTTAAGGATCTGTCTAGAAAAATAATTTCCCATCATGACAGGGCCTAGAATTTAACCATATAAACAGCAGGTATTAATAGTATTTATCTAAGACATTTTTGGTAAATAATCTAGGGTAATTTCATCAGAAAGCAGCAATTTTGTTGTGACAGAAGCTACAGAAGCTAAAATGATCAAAGAATCAAGGATGTAGGAGAGTAACATTTACTATGACAGCCTTTAAGTAGACTTTTACATATACTTTGCAGGCAACAAACAAATATTCTTTTTAATCTGAGATCACTTCCACTAACTGCAGAACTGCATGATAAATACAGGAAATAGCTTTCAGTTAGAAAATCTCCTTTACAGCATTTATTATGTTTCAAATATTCTCAAGTTACATGCATAAACTCATGAATAAAACATAATTAATTTTTCACTGATCTAAGTATTTCATTTGAAGAATTTAGTTTCTAATGGTATCATCTAGCTATACCATACCTCTGTTCATTGAAAAGTAATTCCTTTTTTTACTGCACTGTAAGAGACTGAAATACATTTAAATTAGAACAGTTTTTAATACAACTATTTTCCATTATAGACCCAAACTTATGTTTCCATTTTGTTAAGAATCGTCATCTAAAGACAACAAGCCTAAACTCATTATAATTTAACTGTACATAAAGAATATTTTCTTCTCACATTTAAGTACACAGCAGTTTGAAACATTTACTATAATATAAATCTTACATCTCCAGCATTATTCTGAACTCTCCCCCGAGTGCCACCATCACATTTCTTTAAATCAAAAGTAGGGGTTTTTCAGCCTCTGAAGAACAAAGGAAATTTTAAGTTCCAAAGTAACTGTAGTTTAGAGGCAGCATGTGTTTCCTCAAAGGTCTCCCAACAGGATTCCCCATTGAGCCACTGACCTTATCTTTCACTACTGCTTAGCTCCAAATTTAGAACTAATTTGTACCCTTTCAGAGTCATAATTGACACAACATCAAAAACAGTTTAAAAGAGCCCAACATATCGGAGTCAGAGAAAAAAATAATCTGTCTCAAAACAGTCCCCATGACTTAGTGCTGCTGATGCCCAAATGCGACCAACAGGCCCCACACCTGTACAACAGTGTCAATGGCACAGAAAACACTTGAGAACATAAGCACTGGGTGAAAGACTTAAAACCCCTCAATTCAGAACAATGGCAAAAAACTAAATCAAAGCCTTGACAGTTAAATCTCCCAATCAGAAAGGCTACATATTTTAAGAGAGCTATGCAAGGTTAGTGTTCTGCATTCATCCCTGCTGGCCCTCAGCAAAGATTCCCTAACGGGGGCCTGCTTTTAGTCCTGCAATTCCTTTTACAACACTGCCCTCCAGTGGGCTTTGCCTGCAGAGATTTTCTTAACCAGTCGCTAAATTCCTTTGCTTCGGTGATTTAAAGAATCACAGAACAGTCCGAGCTGGAAGGGACCCACAAGGACCATTAGGCCCGTGAAGGGCCCGTATGAGGCTGGAACTCACAACCTTGGCACCATTAGCACCACACTCAAACCAAACGAGCTCATCTCGGGGGCATCAGCACTTCTCAAGGAAACGTAATAGGTCTTGCCAAGTATTTTTGTAGGCAACAAGTGTCCCACAGCTAGGAGAGGGAAAGGATATGGACATAAGATTTCACTTCATCTAACCCACCTTTCTTGGAAATTCAGTTAATTATAAAAAGTGTTCTTAAGTGAAGATGGGAAGAGCTTAATTCCAAAAAGCCTACCAGGCGGATCTTGCCATCAATTTCAGAGGTCAACCGCTATTTATACTTAAAAGTCATTGCAAAAGAAACTGTTTCAGAGTCAGAGAATTAAGACATATAAATAAATGTATATTTTGGGTTTTGTTGTAAAACCAGTAATGTTCAAGATGTAGGGCCTCATTGATATCTGTAAGATGACTTCAGATCCAGTACAAGTTCGCAGGTGGATATGTTGATGGCAAAGCTTCTCTTGCAACTCGTATAGGTTTCCTTCAGTATTCTTGCAGTGAATTCATCAGCTGAGATAGCAAATCTCACACAGTGTCTGTAAACACAGATTTCCTTAAGATCCAATATGAAATCTGCCTCTAACTCCAGTGTCAGTAACACAAAGATCAATCCTTTCAGGCACAAAATGCCAATAAACAAGTTGCTTACTTCATAGTTACAGGGTGTATTTGGAGCACATCAATATCCAATTTCAGCTTGTTCAGTGACATGCACTGTCCTTTATAGCATCAGCAGCTGTTTCTTTGCCAGGGTCTTAATTTTTTTTTCTTCTTCCTCAGGCTGTCCTCCAGGCTTCTGGACAGATTCCACAACTCTTGTGCTCTTACTGGTACTGCAGCCCATTTTGGTCTTAAGCAGTAAATGAAAAGATTTATCTACTTTTGCAGATGCCTACAGAAGGCTCCCTGCACTGCAGGAATGGAGAACAAGGAAAGGAACTCCAAGCTAAATGGCCTTCACTACTGAATTGTTAAGATCAAGTGTCTATAGTTTCTGAAACAACTCGCTGATCCTGCCACTCAAACACCAGCTATCAGAGCCATGGTTTACTGCAGGTTGCAAAGGAAAAGTTTTGAGACCAGGAAACTGTTCATTAATATTTTTTTCCCAACATAGTAACTCACAATTGCCTTGCCCAAGAAAGCCTGTTTTAACTTTTAAACATCCTAAATGTCAGTCCCAGGAAACACTGTCTAGAAACAGGGAAAATGCATGTTGTCAAATTAGCAAGTCTTTACAATCTTGTAAACATCTTCAGAATCATAATTTACACTTCTATATAACTACCAGTAACTTTAAATTAACAATAACACCTTCATAGTTTTGTTCCTATTGTTTTAATGGCTTTAGTCCAAATCTCTCAAGTTTCAATGCAACTTTTAATAGAACTCCTTGACTCATCCATGAGGGATAAACAGTTTACTCAATTCACTTAAAATTTAAAATTTAAAAAATTTAAAATTTAAAATTTATAAAAAAAATTTACTCATTTAAGTCACAAAATTAGTGTTTCATGACAACTTTTGTAACAAAAATCTGGGCTACTGGCAGTCTTTCCTGCTGACAAATTGGGCTTCCATTTTTGACACAGCTGTGAAATAACAGTAGGAGAGTGATTACTAAGGCGATCGCTAAGCAGGTGATTTTCTTGGTTTAGCATCATGCAACAACTTGTGATTTTCTCAAGCTTACTCAAAATGTTTTTGTTGTTACCAGCCGCAAGAAAAAAGCCTCAAGAATAGGGAGACACCTAGCTTGAGACATTTGTCTCTCAGAAGTGAGAGAAGTCCGTGTGCCCAAACCCTCTTAAAATATCAGCTTGACTCTTAGACTTCAAGAAATGCAAAACAAAACAAACAAAAAAAATAACCCCACCCCACCCACCCCCAGAAAAGAGAAGTCTCTCAACTCTGAAGTATCTTGAAGTTTTCAGTTGAAAACAAACCTGGATCCTTAAAACCCAGGCCTGTCAAATAGCACATCTCTACCAGATTCTAAACCAACAAACTAACTTACATCCTATCCACAAGAAACTTTCTAGTAAGTGATATACAATGAGTTCAAAAGGACTGGCTTATACTGTCATCGATCCATACAGACTAGCTACAAGCCAGTAGTACCCTCACGTACAAATGGACCTCTAGTGTTTATTTCCCCATGAGAACAACTGTCTTCTCAATTTTTTAACCAGTTAACTGCAAAGGTGTATTCCACAGAACTCTGTCATAGAGAAGTGCTCAACAATGCTAGACCTTATAGCCACCCATGTATCCCATGGGCTTCCACACACACAGATTTGACTATGGGAAGATCCTCCCTCCTGCACAGCCCTCAACCAGCAATGCATTGAAGCTGAGCTGCAATTCTCCATAATCTACTCAGGAATCTAGAGAGGACAACCTCTGATAAACCTTGATAGTTGTAGGGGACCCATCTATGAAGTCAGAAAAGGATTTAGGATGAAAGTTCCAGAGCCATTTCCATCCTCAAGCTAGAGATAGTTTAACCTCAGACAATCAAAGGCATACGGAATACAGCTGTTCCAGAAGAGAAAAACAAAGCAGCTGAATGGAAATATGAGGATTAGGCAGAGAAGAACTACAGCTGTGCTGGGACACTTCGCAATTACTCTTTCCCTGCATTTTTAAACACAGTGTGGGACCACATTCTCTCTTTCTAGTACACAAACAGTGCATTTCAACCAAATCCTCAAAATTGGGGTGAGTTTTACCTCAGTTCAGTCATCTTGGCTATACTGGTAATACTGAAACATCCAGCCTAAGGGGCTTTTGGAGTGAGCTTGGCTTAAAGTTACATGTAGTTATCAGAATGAGGTCCACGCGATCACAAACGGAGCCTTCAGAATTTCAATCTGCTGAACTGACTTAACCCAGCATGCCCATTTTGAAAAGACAAGACTGGAAGATGGAGGCATTCAAACTCTAAAGGTACATAGGAAGATTTTGGTCTTAAAAGAAAACCCCAGGAATACAATTCTGTGCTTCTATGTTTCACCATTTGTATGCTTCATCCACTTCAGTATCCTTCCTCCTTTTAATTCAGGTTGGCTTTGATAGCCAATATGGTCTTACTTGTGAGTGCTACAGTCCGACAAAAACTGCAGCAGCTCCCCAAAGTGCAACAAGTACTAATTATTCTGGAGTTTTTACTGGTCTTCATTTTCAAAACGCTATCTCAAATCCTCCACTAGATGGTAGCTGACTACTATGTTGATGGTGCAATATTATACAGTCTGTGATAGCCACAAGAGCCCCACCTGATGACTACAATTTTTCAGGATTAATTACAGTATCTTAGATTAAATATAAGACATGCTCAGAGACTGACACTTAGATATCAGGGTAAGAGATGCCAAGGAAATTGCACTATCCTGCTACTTAGGAGTACTGTGGTCTCACAGCATTCCGCTTTTAGTTCAGTTTTGTGTTTGCCCACTATTGCAACCTTGTTTCTCAGCCTTCAGGGTCAGGTACTTCTTTCAAACATCTCTTTATTTAACACGTTTACTTCCCTCATCTGCTGAAAGACAATGCGCTTTTTTTCTGGAAGGCTCTTCATTACATCCCTGAAAATGCTGAAAAATATCAGAACAGATTGCTTCAAATTAGGAAACCATTCAACTGAAGTACTAGTATTGTACTAGTACTTCAGTTGAATGTTTGTATTAGTAGCCACTGACAATAAAATCAGAAGCACTTTACATAAGAGTATTTGAAAAAGGCTTAAGGTGTTATTGATTATACTTAAAACCCAATTCTCTAAGTTTCTGACCTCCCTCCATTCCAGTCTGGCTACACTCCAGTTTAGCACCTGGGCAATAGTCCAGGTACTGATGTGCTACAAACTCCACCAACAACAACTTCCATTCAATTGCACCAAGTTATTGTTCCCATAGCAACAATACTAGCTTTTCCATCCCATATTTTCTTTTCAAAACTGGAAGTACATAACAGCCAGACAAATGAGAAAGTATTCCAAACTTAACCATGCAGTGGGCCACTTCACGAATTTTTAATAGATTAACCAAGACACTTTTTGTAAATGAACTGAAAGACAATTTCTTTCCTTTGTCTACTTATTAGACAGATTACTACTTGCCAAGTACTTTTACAGAAGCATGCTGAAAGCAGAAGAAAAGTCTACACTGAAACACATTATTCATTATATTGTGCTGTTCTAATTGAGTGGTTTTGTGCCCTTTATTTCTCCTGACAGCAAGGGAGATCATCTAATTAATCTTATAACTATTCCATCATCTCCAATATTTCAAGGCTGCCTAGTAGACCCCATTTACAAAGCAGTCTCAGTTTGACTGTGCTTCTCCCAGTTTGAATGGACAATCTTCCATCTATCTCCCCCAAAAACCAGAAGAAAACCTTCTCTCAAAGGTTTTGTAGCAAGTTCCATGCAAAGCCTAAAGATGAAAGTCAAATGCACTTCTAAACCATGCAGGCCACAGGCATGGCAGGTTAGTTCAGCAGAGGAGTTCTAGGATTTGAAGAAGCCAAGGCACAGTGACTAGTAAGCCAACTAGCCATGAAGAGACAGCTACATAAATTACAGATATTCAAGACAGTAATGGAAGAAACATTCCAAACTCTTGAAGGAATTTTCCAGCACAATTCTTGAGAAGCATTCAACACTTGAATAAATTAAAATTTAAATGATAAAGTGATAATTTTACAAAAAAATGCCTTGAATCTAACTGAATAATTTTACTGTCAAGACAAGCAAGAACAAAGGTTTTTGGGTCCCAATTTACTTAGGATAGACTGAGGAAAGTTACAAGAAGTAAGAGAGACCAGCCTAAGAAGTCATATAAGCACATGAATCTGAGCATTCCCAATTCACCTAGCACAGCTCTTCTGGAACAACTCTTCACAGCTTTAGCTAGAATTCATTTCAAATGGCCTAAAATGATTTATATGACCCTGTTCATGCTTTCTCTAGAGAATAAGGATCATTTTTATCTTCATCTCAGTTTCTCATGGGAATTTTTCTAATCAATTACATATTTTTACAATGAAAAAAATACACAAACTGTGAGACTTCTGAAGACTTCTTCATATTTCTTCATTTAAGAAGTACACATTTATTCAAGCAGCATAGAAACATTCCCCCAGAGTATTTTTATAAAGAGGTGAATTCACTCACCTACAAGGTCCTCAGTCTAGCATTTATCATACCTAGCTCAAACACAGAACTGATTTGGCACTTACAGCAACTGAAAAGATAAAAAAATACTTGTTCAAACCTAATTATCTAATATAAAAAGAAAGCCTCTACACCATCTAATCAAACAGCTAAATGGAAAGAATTTTTCCTCATGACCACAGCTAACAAATTAAAAGGTTCTGCAGATGTGACCCCTAAAAATACAGGTCTACTGGAAAGAAAAATCCAGTGTTTAAACATTTCAGGCTACTTCAGTGAATCATACAGGAACACATTATGGCTTGATTTCATGGTATGACTACAGTACACAGTAAAATACTAGGCCTACAACAGGTTTTGAGCAGGAAGACTCAGATTCTTATAGAAAATCCAGAAATCTTCAGTTTGAAACCCTGTGTGGAGAAATTTTGTATCACAAACAGCCACATCTCCCCATAGCAAGCAGGATAGCCACACTGTTTGCTTAGCACACCTGGAAAAGGTTTCCATAACATAAAATAGAGTTGTCCTCTGCTCCAGTGACAATGTTTTCTGAGCACTGCACACTGGTGATAAGGCCCAATGACGTTCTGGAGATTCACCTTCTGTCATGCATTTAGCTAATGCTTTCATGTGTGTTACCTCCTATTGACTAGAGTTTGATAGCCAGCAGCCAGATCCACCGGTCAAGCATTTCCAGGCAGGAAGAAGAAACTGTAATTACATTGCAGGTACACAATCAAGATACTTAAATTTTGTGTGTACTTAATATATTAACTACCTTCACCACTACTGTGCTCTGCATTTTCAGTGAAAATACAAAGGAAGCGTTAAAAACTCCAATGGCACATAAAGTATATACTGTCATTCCTGTATTTGTCAGATTTTTTAATTTGAATGGCTAAACAAGACTTGTAATATTCTCTATCTATATTATACTTCTTTAAGCAGTTGTCTGCCTACCTCAGCTGAGTAATCTCAAAAGATTTTTTAATGAAAATCATGTCAAGTACATCTTGTTTAAGCTCCAAATAGCAATATGAAAAGATACTATTTCCTAATTATTTTTCATTAGTAGATATAGAGGATTAATTTAGCAGTATGCTCTTAAAGGACTGTCTACTTGCTATTTATTAACTCAAAAGAATAAAAAAGCATACATTGATGAGTGTTCTGTTGAGCTATCTTTGTGCCTCCATCCCACCATGCTGTTCTGCTGCTGTCAAATATGCCTATGTTTCTGTACACTAAGGAGAAGGAACCACGACAATCTGGTCTCTCTTTAAAAACACAATCTGTGTTTGGCTGGCTGAAAGAAAAAACAAAAAGTAAATATGTTACAGTACTTGAAAATTTCACTAAACTAAGTTTAAGAACTAAGCTTTTAGAATGCTTAAGAGAGTTGTTGCTCTAAGATTTGTGTGCATGCTTTTGGAACATCAGTAAGATCTATTGTACTGAATTGTTGAATGCCAAATTTCTGCTATTTGCCAGGTGAGGGAGAAAGAAATAGCAAGCCTAAAACATGACGTGATAAAGATCCTGAGGTTCTAAGATTTTGTCTATTTGCCAAAAGAAAATGTTACCTAACTGGTGACATTGTTTGCTGTACATACACACACTTGGTCAGTCCACACTTAATAAATCATTCTCTTGAAGACTAAACAAAAAAACCTCTGCTTAATACACATTATAAATCTCACAAGAATCCAATTCTGACACAAGACAATAAAAGTTCTATGCATTCCAGCACGATATGACAGTAACAACAGCCTGACCAGATACCTCAGCAATCAGAAACTGCAGAGCAAAAGAAACAGAAAGCCAGACCACAAGCCAGTGCAGGTTTACTGCAGTCTAAAGTTTCATTTTTATAAAATCATAAGACATGATTATTTTACAATCATATCTTATCACTTAATTTCAAAGAAAAACAGACCTGTTTTTTGTTGTTGTTGTTGTTCTTGGTTGGTTTTTTGTTGTTTGTGGTTTGTTTTTTGACTGGGGGACTTTTGACATGGACGTATTCTAGCCATAGACAACATGAAACCAAGTTTTTCAAATAAAGATGCTGAAACATGTCTGATTTGGGTGGCAGAAGTCACATAAGAAGTGTTTTCAGTTTGAGACCATGAGAAGTTCAGGAATAAATCAGTGCTTTAGTGGCACGTTCCAGGTGCCAGAAATACACAGAAAAATAGCGTACTGCCCCTGCCAATCCCTCAGTGGGACAGATCACAACTGCAATAAATAGAGTATTCCAGGCTGGAAGAGGCTTCACTTACGAAGCACCGGGAATTGTTAAAAATATATCAAGCTAGGCATTCCAGCCACAAATTCAAAGCCAGCCTGGTCACAGTAGCTTTTCAACAATACACAAAAGTTCCATCACCACAGTCACAATCCCATCAGAGATAATACTTCAGTCATTTTTGGGACAAATCTCCAGTTGCTCTATGAGTCACAAAGCAGTGATTTCCCTGTACTGCCAGAAAGTTACAGTTTTTCTTTAACCAGAGAGGACCTTATTATTCTGCATCTTGTAGAAAGTTGGGATATTATGTGACCAATAGACTTTATAGTAGGCTATTAATGCAGCCATTCGATCCTTTCAGCTGTGCAGAATCAGACTAACTCTGAAAAAAAAAAAAAAACAAACCCTATATTCAAAGTCAGGTCCATCAGTTGCTGATTCACCCGCTCCAAATTCACCTATTCCTTAAGGAGACAGGGTCCAGTTACTTGAACCTGTGAATAGAAACCAGAAAATTTAAGTTTCAGTACACAGGCTGCACTTGATGAAACACCTTCTGGGAACATTCTTGGTCTTTTTTGCTACAGTTTAAGTAGCGAACTTAAACAAGACATCCAACATGTGAGCAGCACAGTAGTACTGTACAAACTGTGCCACAAATACTAAGAAACTACACCATGGTCAAAATGTTCATCCCAAAAAGCACTGAAACCTGATTTTGGCAATCTGTTCATGCCTATTTGCTCTTCGAGCCAAGCAGAATGCACTTGACAATTCATTTTGTATCATTTTTAAGAGCTGGGGAGGTGCTCCCAAAATGGAGGTGAATCAACAACTGAGAAGGGAAAACTGAAAAGGCAGAACTACTGAGGAGTTTAACAGTACCATGGGATAAGCTGCTGAAGCAGAACTTGGAAATCTGTTTGTAAACCAGGCTCATTAGCTGAGATTATCACTCTAGTCCTCACACAAATGACAGCAGTTCTTCTCATGTAGCTCATACACCTGGGTAGCTCTTCACGTGGACTAAGTTAAGGTACTCAGGCTGGTTGGTTCTTTCAAGATAGATCACAGCAGTGTCACTGCCTAGATTTGTAAGGGAACTGCAATACACTGATTTATTCCTTCCCACATAGGATCACATCAAATTCCACAGTAAGCCACACTCATCTGCTGTGGACAGCAGCCACACATTAAAAAAAAAGACTCAACTACACACCCAATTATTATTATTATTATCTGTTCTTGATGCATTATTTATCTAGACATTCTTATTTAAGAAAAATTGCTCTCTCTCTGTTTCAAAACTGTGTTGTAACAAGTATGCCCCAACAGCTCAGTCTGCTCAAAATTCATATTTGTGCCTACCTCTCACCAATATCAACTTCTTATATGTTTAAAACAAAACCTATCTTCCTTTTTGACATCACTTTCAGAGTACTGCATAAAAAACAATTTTAAATTTTTCATCTAAATCCTGTTCTGGAGATCCTAAATTCATTTTGTTATCAGAAGCTTTCCTTACTCCACTGAAACACCCTACACCATTTCTTATTCACTTCTTGCAGTAACCTTTTTTTCTCATTATACATTTGGGTGTTTTCTGTAGCTTTTATCAGCTTCCTGCACCCCTTTCATAATCCTACAGTACATGTGTTTTTGAAAAGCATACAGTAAATTTTATATAAGTACAGTTTTTCTTCCATAGCTTTTTATGGACTCTTCAGCTATTTGCAATTTGGCTCCAAACCTGCCTTGTCTATTCAGTGACAGACTTTTTCATAGCTGAAAAAGTGCGTGTCTATGCCATTTAATGAGAAGTAATTTCAGAAGAGAAAGATCCATTATGGAAAATTGTAAAGCCACCATGTTATAATGAATTTTTTCAGCAGGTAGACACTAAAAGCCCAACAACTTGTGAGTTGCCAGTCTTTCACATTTCCACTGAGAAAAAAAATATCCTAGAACAAAAATTATTCAGCAATTATTCTTAAATACAATAAATGCATGGATTAAAGTTAATCAATGCAAAAAAAAAAAAGAAGAAACAAAACCCCGCTGTGCTTTACAGTTCATGCACTATTAGAGTTTTGTACTCACAACTTTGGCATCCAATCCAACATTAATTTTGTTTTACTTAAAGCACAGAATTAAATACACACCAAAAAACTGCTTGCAGAATCAGAAACAATTCACCCACATCAACTAATTACTCTTTCAGGAGTCAGACCTTGAGGCAAGAGAATGCTATGAAGTGTAAAGACAAACATGTTCCTCCAGCTGTTTGACATACTTATTGGACATAATAAACTTGATATGCTGGAGGCTATAATTAATCTTTACTAAGTGAACACTCCTCTCATGATGACTTGCCTACTGAGCTGTCTAATGACACGTGAGGCTTTGATAAGTAAATAAATTAGTTCATTATGGTCAGACAGTCTTCCCTTTTTTTTTTTTTCGAATGAGATCACAGCTTTCTTTATCTTACTTGCCTCACTCACTCATCACCAGCTACAATACTCTGACCCTGAAGCTGACAAAAGGATGTTCCAAAGATCACAACTCTAATTTCTGTATTACTTCCAAAACCTTAATTTCAGGAAAAAAAAAAAAAAAAAAAGGCAAACCAAAACCAAACTGGCAATCAATACTGATAAGAGCTTCATTTTAAAATTACACTGGAAAATGACAATATTATTTGCTTTTCTGTTGCTAGATCTCATGGCTCACAGTAACATTCACAAAAGTAAAGCTGCAGTGCCCTCTTGTGATTAGTCAAATCTCATTTTTGCAGAAGTAGATTTAACAGTATTATGAAGTTTGAAAGAACTTGTGCTACAAACTGCCTCTTCTGAAGTAGAGGCATGGTACTGTATGCATATACTTTACATACACACACCTCCTCTGTCTAACTGTTCTGAAACTGATAAAAGAGGCTTATACAAAAAAGTGAAATACAAGTATTTTCCTTTGTATTTAGTTCAGTAGAATTTAGGTTATTTCTTTATTCCTAACTTCCAAATAGGAGCAGCCAAAAACCAGTTTCTTCAGAG
This sequence comes from Falcunculus frontatus, assembly GCA_013398115.1. Classification (NCBI taxonomy): domain Eukaryota; kingdom Metazoa; phylum Chordata; class Aves; order Passeriformes; genus Falcunculus; species Falcunculus frontatus. Next base: position 1,406,220 of record VZRV01007534.1, read on the forward strand.
CCATAATCAAGGGGCACGGTCTTCTTTTATTAAGCACTACTGAAAAAAACCCAAACAATAGCACAAAACCCCATGCATGTGCACACACACACAGTTCAAGCCGCCTTCCAATTTAGGCATTAAATAACTCAACCAACAAGGACTGGAGGGAAAAGTAACTATTAGAGGAATTTGAAAAAGAAAGGAAAACAGGTAGTACTAGGGAGAGTAAAAGCAATAAAGCAGCTAAACAATCAAACTCAGTATAGCCAAAATGCAATCCTAATTCCTATATGTCTGCAGGGAACCATTAGAAGATGGTGATAAAAGTCTGCACAGGTATTACATTCCTAGTTGGATAGAGTAAATATTTAAGATCTCATTTTTTGTGAATAACAGAAGTTCATTAAACGTCAGCATTTAAGTCTCATGCTAAGGTCAATTTTAGTATTCCAAAGCATTACAAAATATAAGATCAGTTACAAATGTCTGAAAAATTACCAAAGTTTATAGCAGCAATAGAAAACTAAACAAGTGACAAAGAAACAGCACCACACAGTTGATTCTGTTGCCCAGAAAGCACATCAGAATTAATTTTCTAAAAAGTGATGGCGTGCTATCTGCCAGGAAATGTTTTGCTTAGACTCAAATTTCTCATTTCCCTTGCACAGATATAGTTTATTGTACGCAGCAGTCCTCAACCATGGAGCAGACAACCATTAGTACACACTTAGGCTGCATATTACTGTTTCAGTGATTCCACAGGTAACAATTATAAAGGCCTTTAAGTTCCACTTCACCATATTCTCCCAGTTTGTGACTGGTAAAGAAGTTTTACAGAAGTGAAGCTGAACAAGAAATGCAAGTCAGAACATTTGCAACTCTTTAAAAGTTCATCTTATCATATTAACTAATCACTTGGGAGCAGATGTTAAATATTTGACTTCAGCCCAGAGAGTCAAGGTCCAAAGGAACTTCATTTGTTTAGGCCCAGATTCAAAGAATTATTTCAACTGAATTTAGGCAGACAGGTCCAAATTACCACGAAACACCAACGAAACAAAACCTCTTTCCTGGGGCTTCCTAAAATCCCTGGCAGACAGACACATCTCTGTTCTGCCTTCACTCCCTCTTGGACAGTGTCAGTCCTGCAGATGGGCAGAACATCCACAGCCTGTTTGTGCAGCCCTTACAGTGTTCAGGATTGCCAGAAAGCACTTTAGCCAAATGACTGCTGAATCTCACAGAGTTCACCTCAAATCAGTCCTCAGGAGAAGACACTTCGGGGCACACACACACAAAACTTCTCTGGTTTAGAAGTCTTACAAGCAGTACCCTACTGTAAATCCTATAGCAGGCACAGCAGTCACACAGAGCCACTCTGCACGGCACAGACCAGAGACATTCCTGGTCTAGCACAGATGATGCAAGTTAAAATACACGTGCTGCAGTAATTAAGCGCTCAGCTACACTGTTTACAGAATTCAGTAACATTAGCAGTTATTCCATCATAACTCAGAAACTCACAAGACAACCATTTGCATGAGCTATACAGCGCTAATCAAGTTTACACAGTAATAAATTTCTTTTACACAAGTGCTGAACTACAGTTTTTCTTCTGCATGTATTCAGTTAAAAGCAAAAGGAAGAAGGTTCACTTTAAAAATGACTGGTATTAGTGGCACCAAAAAAAGAAATTTTTTTTCATATTTATCATGTGAGTTTTAGCCTCAGTTAACAGTAGAGAATGATAAAGAATTGAACTCATGAACTCATTTTCAGTTTCATGATTACTTGGCTATTACCTCAGTGGAAATTTGAGGTTTACTTATTGAAGCCAACACTGACAAGAGACTGAATCATAAGTTTATTGTTTCACTACAGATTTTGCAAAGCAACAAATGATAATCCATGGTTTTCATCAGATAAAGAGTCGATGAGTTGGCTTGGCAGATTACATTATTTAGATTTACAAAAAAAAATTTCTCAATATGTTCAAGACAGCACAGGACATACCAGATTCCTAGAATGTGTTCAGATATTAGAAAACAAGCTTCAGGAAAGCATGTTCCTGCCAGTACTGTCTAGATCTGAGTGGCAGCCTTGTCATCCAGCTTGTCACCTGGCCCTACCCCATTTTCTTGTCACCTGCAAACCTCTCTAAGTAGCTGATAAAGCTGTTAAACAGAACTAGTCTCAGTATGGATCCCTGGGGTAATTTTTCTGTTACCAGCATTTGTATAGTGTACTAAAACACTCTCCCATGCCTGTTCATCCAGTTTTCCATTCATCTGATTACTTACCCATTCAGAGCATGAAATCCTAACTTGGACAGATGAATACTGCAGGACATGTGATGAAAAGCTTTACAAAAGCCGAGATAAGTGACATCCACTGCTCTCCTGTCGTCCACAAAGCTAATTTTACTACAGAAAAATGCTCCATATCCTGTAAATAGCTCTTTCCTACCAGAATAAGGACGCCTTTCACCTTACAGGCAGCTAAACACTCAGCTTTAGAGGAAAATTAATGTTCCAGCAGCTCCAGAGCAAAGCCGTGTCCATGGGAAGGACCACAGGAGGGCAGCAGGACCTTTCTGCACGGAGGAACAACGAGCGGGTTGGGCGTACAGGGCACAGTCACTGCTCGGCCGTGCTCTGCCTCGCCTCTCACACGCAAGTACTGGATTAAAACGTAACGTTTGAGGGATTAATTCCATATGCCGCTCACAACTGATATATAGATGCCCGCTTTTGATAAAACAGTATTTCCAGCTCAATTTTCAGAAGTGCTTAAATGAACTCTAATGACCATGGGGATGGTCTAAGTATTCCCTCAAGTTTAAGAGGTCCCAGTGTTGCCTAGTTTTACAGCTAGCTGTGGAGTGAAAGCAGCTCCAAAGCTACAACCTTAAAAAGTTTAATAGAGCTACGTGGGCAAACCCTCAAAGTCTATTGTTTATTGTTTGCAATTACTCTTGACTATCAAAGTTGCTTCCCCTTCAGGAGGATTCCCTCCCTACTATAGTTCAAGAGTAAGCAACTGACAAATTAGTAACTTACTCTTACTTCTATTTTATACATTCAGACTCCCTGAAGAGTTTCTAAACCTCCTTTTAATTATTCTGAAGTGTTGTCCTATCCATTATTCAGAATTAGGTAATACATTGATTTTTTTTCCTGCTCCCTACCAAACTTTTACCAGAGGCTTTTGTACGGAAAACCACATCATGAGAAGCCAGCGTCCACAAAGGAAACAGAGGAGTCACGCAACTTTATTCGAATAAAAGGAGAGTGTCCACTGGGGCACTTGCCCACGGAGTTTTCTCTCTCGAGGTTTCGGAGGGCGCAGCCTCCTTTTATCCCAAACTCCCGGCCGCATGTTGCCCTCTTTCTTTCCCCTCTGACTGAGGTACTAGGAAGGTACAGTCTTCCCGAACCGCCTACCACATATTCCCCCCTCGAACCTGTCATTTTACCCCAAAGTTCAGAACTTCAGGGTTGTGCAGACCCACTTGTCTGTTTCAGGAGCCAAGCTGTCTGGGCTCTACAACAAACCTGCTGCCCTAAGTAGGGACATTAGTCTCTAAGTTAGTAGACCCATTTCAAAGACGTTAACACCCATACCTTCAGCCATCGAATTGTTTGTAAAGAGGTTAGTACACATCTTCCCTCTTGTAGACTGTAGAAACAGCACAAAACCACGTTTCTACAGCTATAACTGATTTGTTTTTCTCCTGAAAACTTCCCCCTACTAATCCACTCTGCAGAAAACAGCAACGAGCCCTCAGTGCTGCCTTATGGAGACCAGAGAGAGTCAGGTGACCCGAGCTCCATGTGATCATCACAACCTCCAGATGGGCTTAAATGGCTATTTTCTTCCTAACAAAAGAGCCTAGAGGAGGTCCTGTATCCTCCTTCTTCTTTAAAAGTGATCTTTACAGACTCCACTTTAAACCCCAACTCACGAATCTCAGTGCCTAGAATCACAAACTGACCTCAGCCTAACAAGATACAAACTTCTGTTCTTTCAAAAGACGATGCAGTAAACCTTTCCTAAAACCTAAAATTGGGCACTGCCATGTGTACCCTAAAAGTATGCTTTATAAGTTTCTTCATTAAAAACATTATGTGGTAGAAAAATAATTTTTCAGAATGCTCAGTTTTAAAATGTTCTCCTTTCATGCCTCCTATTTCATGACAGATTTCAGTACTATCATTAGGGCTTCATCAATTAACAGCGTACTTGTGGCTGTCATTGTGGTAAGCAGACACAGATGTATGTGTTTGAGGAAACAGCAACGAAAATAGTTTCAGAAATCAGCATTTTGACGCCTTAACTGCAGTTTACTCAATTTACATCAGTAGTACCCAGCTGCCAGGTAAACTTTTAGGACATAGTAAAAGTAGAACATTCTAGCTGCCAACAGATTTCCATTTTACAAAGCAGATTATTTGCACATTTAATTAGCAATCAGATCTTTATTTGTAGTTGTTTATCACAATATGAAAGGTTTATATGCAGAATTCCAGCCTCTATTTATGATCCATATCCTTGGATGCAATTGTTCTCAAGCACTGCCAAAGAATTAAATTTTGTCCTAATCTTGAAAGATTTATAACAATATCCTGGTTTATATCTGTCTCTGCTAGGCCATGAGAGACACCATCTGCTTCCGGGTACTTCCTTTGCATCTGCAGTGTTTCAGATGTGCAGGTGCACAGCATAGCTGCTCCCTGCAGGAGTTCCAGTGCTCATTCCAGCTCACACAAACCACAAACTGCCACACAACAGCACAACGAAACAAGCAGAGCTCCCCAATTTGAACCGTATGGGAACATGAGACTTTGAATATATTCAGAGGCAAAATGATATGAGCAGAGCCCCTCACCTTGCAGAGTTGTTAACACGTCCAGAAGTTACCTGGAGAAAGTGTTCCCTGTTCATGCTGCAGAGGCACGCACTGAGCAGCCGAACATCTCAGCAAGGGCTTGTTTTGCGTGGCACTGCAGGTCTTCACCTGCATCCCAGATTTAACCAGGCTTTTAGAGCACAAAGACACAGGGAGAGCTGCTCCAACACAGCGATCTGTGCACACAGCTGCTCTCTGCTTTCCCAAGCCACACAGAGTGGCTGCTGAGAAGGATCAAAGCAGTCACTGTGGCAACAGTGAAATCTCAGCAGCACATTCACTTGCATGAGAACTCTCCAGCTACCTGAAGGGAGGAGGTTGTAGTCAGGTGGGGGGCCGTCTCTTCCCCTCAGTAACAAGTGATAGGACAAGAGGAAGTGGCCTCAAGTTGTGCCAGAGAAGGTTTAGATTGGAGATTAGGATAAGTTTGTTCACCGAGAGGGTTGTAAAGCATTGGAACGGGCTGCCCAGGGAAGTGGTGGAGTCACCACCCATGGAGGGATTTAAGACATGTAGATGTGGCATTGAGGAACATGAGCTAGTGGTGGGTTTGGCAGTGCTGGGGGAGTGGTTGCACCCAATGAGCTTAGAGGTCATTTCCTACCTAAATGATTCAATGGGTCATTTGAGCCCTGACCTCAATACCTCCACAGCAACTTCCATGGAAAACCAAAGTACAGAAAGCACAGCAACTGATTTCCTCTGTTAGAGGTTTTCTTGCAAAATTTTATTCCATGCTTACAGAAGGACAAAGGATGAGTGTCCTTGTTTTGCTTACATAGGACTTCTCCCTCGATAGGCTACAATGAGTTACAAGACACATGTGACAAATCCTGAGGTAGAATAAATCACTACAGTTCTGTGGGAACCAAGAACAGTAAAGAATGCAAGTGTTCTAAATCTGTGGTACATGAGACATTTGAAGAAAAGTATTTATTAAAATAAAAAAAGGAGATGAGGGACAAAGTATTCTTTCACTCTTACCAAACCTAACTTCAAGAGAGTCACCGATACACTATGATCAAGATAATTTTAATTACCTTGTGAAGCAGTGCTGCTGAGAAAAGAGAGATAACATAAAATGTATAAAACCTGTTAAAACTTTGAGTGCTTGAAACAATTGTAGGACTTCAGGGTGGTGATGTAAAATGTCAGAAGTTTTGATGGAAATAAAAATTAACACTGTGTAAAAGTCATCTCCAAAACTGATGAGACACTAATGTGTTTAAAAAAATGAAGCCTAGAAAAAAATCACCATTTAATTCTGTACATTAATGCAATCTATTTGTTTTCTAACTTCTAAAAGGATCCATCCAAACATTAAGTGCTCATGAGTTTCAATGTCCTTTTGAGCGCAGAATAACCAGTCACATGATCCTATTTTCGGTCATTCATGTGATTTATGATTCTAAGCTTGTGCTCTCAACTTATGACACTGCCATTCACACTATCCAGAGCTGAGAGCACTTCACAATGTTACACTGGTGTTGATAGCTTTATTAAGGAAGCACTACCATTGGCTGGCTAATTCTAATAAAGGGGGGAAGGCCACCTTTTTTCCATTGAAGTACTTGCTTATTTCTCTATGGAAGCTAGAGGAGCAAAGACATAAATGTTTTGATGTAGAAGCCACTAGGACTTAAAAAAAACCCCAACAACTATATTTATTTTTTGAAGTTTTCCTCATCTACTAGTGAGAGAAAAGGAAATTAGAAAGAAAAAAATCTATAGGGCTGGCTAAAAGAAGAGAGTAAATGCAGAAAGTTTAGCAGAAATATTAACAGTAGTCTTTTGAATAGTCCGAGAGGAAAACTAAAATTTTTATGATGAAGGAATTGAGAGATAGGGAGAAAAATAAAGGTACTGTAAAGCTAAAACATTGAAGTAGCTTGCTTAAAGGCTTGTCTTCTAAACTAATGCTGAGTAAGAACCTACCTTATGCTTGTAGCTACAGAATCTCAGTAGAGAAACTACTTAGAAACTCTGAAATCAATTAATGCATTAGAATATATAATAAAGCATATAAGATACACAACAAATCTGACTCTTGGTATAATGATAAGATTTATCTTAAAGGATATCCTAACCATAGAAGCAACAGGTGTGAGAGAACCAGAAGCATATCCCTTGTTCCCTGCTAGCAAGGAAAGGAAGACTTAGGGTGAGATATCTGATTGCCTCTATGCATGTAGTCCTCACAGGCACAACATCCAAGTGAAGATAACTCTGACTGAGAATTTTCTTGGAGTTCCTGGAATTCTTAATTCAGTCTCTAAGTCAACTCACAAGAGTTATGTAACTGCTCACCTAAAGTGCTTTTTTTTTTTTTTCATATTTATTTGGCACCATAAATAAAGCTGCAGGCAAGCCCCAACAAGGTTTCTCATTTCAGCCATGCTACAAACTCCCTCCTTGAGCTTTTCGGTCTGCTGTCCTGCCACAGGGAAACGACTCCCGTAACAGCTTTGTAGCTTGACACTTCAAAAATAAAAGTTGTTTCAGGTAATATTTAAGTGGTTTTGGCAATAGTTACTTCTCAGTTTTGATCTTGAAATCAATACGTAGGGTTTAACGCGCTTCCTTTTAATATGGTCGAAAAAGTATTATGTAAAAGAAAAGGCTTATAGTTAACTTCGTTGGAATGTATGTGCCCTGTTAGCATGTGCAAGAAATGTATTCCAAAGTGGCTTGATACAGTGCACCTGAGGCTACGCTCGTCCTGCCTGGCATCCACCTTTGCCTTTGACAGACGGGAATTCCCCTTGCTCTCCCTGCAAGCACTTGGCTTTCAACGGAAGACCTGGTGATGCCACCGCTGGGTCAGACGAACTGAGCTACCAGCCGGGAGGGAGGGAGAGCCTTGGCTAACAAGCACCATCCCCAGTGCCGGTGTCAAACGCGCCCCCGCGATTTCCTAGAGCGAAGGCGGCATTCCCGCTGCTGAGCGCCCTCCTCCCGAGGCACGGCCGGGGCGCCCAGAGCGGCTGCGTGAGCGCCTCGCGAAAACGCGCTGGAGCGCCAAGTTTCCCTTTCCCAGGGAAAATCCCCGCTCCCCCCGCCACCGCCCGGGGCCTGCCCCGCATCCCGGCCCGGCCTCCGCCGGAGCCTCTGGAGTAACCGCGCCCGGGATTGGCTTCTCCCAGCGCAGGGGCCATATTGGATGTGCCCAGCCCGCCGCACGCACCATTTCATCGGCTCCGCGCC